>ML808027.1:181325-236399 GCA_009831015.1 Picea engelmannii
TTGAGTATGAATGCTTACTAGGGCCAAGCATAAGCAGGGTGAAGGAACTCTTAAGATGTTCAATCCCAAATTTGGTTGTACATCTCGAAGGAAGAAGATGGAAGAAGAAGATAAGCATGATGAACAGGAGAAAAACTTTCACATGGTCTTTTATCACATGTCAGAAATGGTCGAATGAATGTATGGAGATTACAAGAATAGGATGAAAAAGAAGGAAAGGAAAAAGGAAGTACATGCAGATGATGATTCTTCGGTAAACCAAGGGGTTGGAGGAGATCCTCCTCAGCCTTTGTCTTCACCTTCAAGTTCCAGTTCTTCCTCTGAGAATTCTCATCACTCTCAACATTCTAACCATAAAGCCTCTTTTAAGAAACAATTGTTAAAGCTTGATGTAAAGTTTTATTTACCTATGTTTAATGGAGATGATAATCCTGAAAAGTTAGACAATTGTATCTAATAGGTTGAAGTATATTGTCGTGTTCAACATATTGATGAAGAGGAATTTAAAGTGCAGCTGGATTCTCTTCGCTTGGAAGGCACTGCTCTCATATGGTGGGAGAGCAAGCTACATGATAGAAGTAAGTGCGGTAAGCTTCTTTCCTCATGGTCAGATTTTAAAACAGAGATAAGGAAGCAGTTCTATCCATTAGGGTATTTACATAAAGAAATGATGGAATGGAAAATGTTGAGACAGAGTAAAGGTCAGAACATACAAAGTTTTAAAGAGGAATTTAGGAAGAAAGCTTTAGCATTGAATATTCCTTTGGATTCCTATGAAACTTTAATGAAGTATATTGGTGCACTTCATAGTTATATTTGTCATACTTTGCTCTTGTTTAACCCAAATAGTCTTGATGAAGTTTGTGTTCAAGCCACTCACCTTGAGAACAGGGGGAAACATGTTCAAGAAGATCCCATGAAGAAACCTTCCAATTTCCCACAAAAGACTTTCAAGAAGTTCAAAAGGAAGGGCAAGAAGACCGCTATAGTAACGAGAGAAGGAGAAAAAACATCTTGCACTCATTGCAAGAGGAGCGGTCACGATGAAGAACACTATTAGAAATGACATTCGGAAAAGAAACCAAAACAGTTCAGTAGAAAGGGGAAGACAAAGATTGTTGCTACAGTGTAGCAAGATCTTGGTTCCAAATCAGGAGATGAAGGAAAGATCACAACAGCTAGAGTACAAGGTAAAGATTCTCTTCATGCTAGTTCAAGTTCCACTGATGAATCTCATGTTGATGAATGAAAGAGGAATGATTTATTTCATATACGAGTTGTATCTAAGCATACTAAGACAGACACATTATTTGATCTGGGTTCCCAAGTAAATCTAATATCTGAAGCACTTGTCAAAAATATGGGTTTTATAACAAAACCACATCCAAAGCCTTACCCTCTTGGTTGGGTATGTGACAAAGAAAAAAGTAATGTCACCAAACAATGTAGGGTTAGATTTGCTATTGCTTCAAAGTTGATTGATGAAGTAGATTTGGATGTTGTACCGCTTGATATATGTGGCATAGTGTTGGGAAGTCCTTATCTTTATGATAGAAAAGTAGTCTTCTTTCGTCATGAGAAAAAATACCACCTTACTAAAGGGGGAGTGGAATATATTGTTAGAGCTCGCAGCATGAGGGTGAATACGACACTTGTTAGTGCAGGACAAATGAAAAGACTCATAACCACTAATAAAAGATATGTACTCATGGTTTTCAAAGAGAAAGATGTCGAGGCATCCGATGCTTTCCAAGGGTGTGATCCATCTCATAAAAAGGAATTAACTGATATTGTTTCTAAGTATGATGATATTTTTCAGGAACCAAATGGATTACGTCCTAAGAGGGAAATCCAACATGAGATACATTTGCAGTAGGATTCTCCTTTTCCTAATGTGGGCATGTATAGGATGTTAGTTGTGGAGATGACAGAGATCAAGAAGTAGGTACAGGGCTTATTGGATCAAGGGGTCATCAGGCCCAGTTCATCTCCTTGTGGTTCTCCAATTGTGATGGTGCCAAAGAATGATGGCACATGGTGAATGTGTGTCTATTACCGAGCATTAAATATAATCACGGTGAAAAATCGATACCCTCTTCCTCGCATAAATGATTTACTTGATCAATTAAAGAATGTTGTTTATTTCACTAAGTTGGATTTGCGCAATGGATATCATCAAATCAGGGTTGCAGAACATGATGCATGGAAGACTTCCTTTAAAACCAAACAAGGATTGTTTGAGTGGTTAGTTATGCCATTTGGGATTTGTAATGCTCCGACAACTTTCATGTGTGTGATGAATGATGTATTCAGGCCTTTCCTGAATGACTTTGTGATTGTATATTTAGACGACATTCTTGTTTTTGGCAGGACTTGGGATGAACATGTCAGGCATGTAAAGCAAGTATTGGATACTTTGCAGAGGGAAAAGATCTATGTGAAAATGTATAAATGTGAATTTGGCAAGACTACACTTGTATACTTAGGTCACATCATGGGAGGAGGACAATTCAAGATTGATCCTTCCAAAATTGAAGTAATTGTGAAATGGCCTGAGCCAAAGAGTGTAATTGAGATTTGAAGCTTCTTGGGTGCAGTCCAGTATTGGAGAAGATTCATTCCCAACTTCTCTTTTATCACATCCCCTTTGCATGCCTTAACCAGTGTGAAGAACACTTTTCAGTGGGAAGGAAATAAACAAAAAGCTTTCAACATTTTGAAGGAGAAGATCAATACTGCACCAGTATTAGCACTGTTGAATCTTCAACAACCATTCGAGATTGAGACATATGCTAGTGGATACACCATGGGTGCAGTATTGATGTAATATCATAAGCCTATATGTTACCACTCTGAGACTTTTAACCAAGTTGTTGTTAACTATCCTACATATGATAAAGAGTTGTATGCATTAGTTCAAAGCATAAAGAAATGGAAGCATTACTTGTTAGGGAAGGAAACCATCATATATAAATATCACCAACCCTTACAGTATCTTCAGGCATAGACCAAACTGCAGCAATCTCAGCACTGCAGATGGATGGTTTTTATACAACAATTTCATTTGGTAATAAAGTACAAGAAGGGTACAAGTAACAAGGTAGCCGACATGCTTTCTAGACCTCCTATTGTTGCTTCTATTATTTTGAAGAATACTTCTTTATCTCATGATAGCTATGTAGAACAATATGCCATCGATGAAGATTTTAAAGAAGTATATGAGAAGCTAACCCATGGTGCACAGGTAGAGAACTATTGTCTACAGGGAACGTTACTCTATCATCTTGGGAAGCTGTGTATTCCTACAAGTGAACGAGTCCATGTAATACGAGAAGCTCATACTTCTCTTGTATAGGGGCATTTTGGGATAGGAAAAACTATGGCTCATTTGCAGAGGTTTTGTTATTGGCCTCAAACGAAAGCAATTGTAAGTAAATATGTAAAGGGATGTGTGATGTGTTCTACTTGTAAGCCCACTAATAGAAAATTGGGGCTATACTCACCACTTCCTGTTCCATCCCATCCATGGGAAAATGTTTCCATGGATTTTGTAGGGGGTTTACCAATGACCAGAGGGGGTCATGATTATTTGTATGTTGTAGTGGATAGGTTCAGCAAGATGTGTATCTTGATGCCATGTAAAAAGCATATCACTGCTGAGTAGACTACTAATCTCTTTTTTCAACATGTTTGGGTTCACTTTGGGTTACCCACGTCCGTTGTCTCGGATCGAGATGCTCGGTTCCTTGGGGATTTTTGGACTAGCTTGTGGAGAGTGATGGACACCAAATTGAAGAGGAGCACTGCTTTTCATCCATAGACCGATAGACAGACAGAGGTGGTAAATAGAATAGTGGTACTTTTGCTTCGAGGATACTACAACAAATATCCTAAGTTATGGGATGAACAGATACCTTATGTACAACATGCTTATAATCGAGCTTTACATTCATGCACTTAGAGTTCACCTTTTGAGACATGTTATGGGTACCTACCAAAGGTTCCTTTAGACTTGATGTATGGGAGAGATTCCGTTGTGAATGAAGAATGCACAGAGGACAGAGCCCACAAGTTCATCCAGAGGATTCAACAGATACACCAGGCAGTTAGGGAATAGTTGGAGAAGAGTCAAGCATAGTATAAAGCTCGACATGAAAAGAACAGGGTTGATCATCAGTTCCAGGTTGGAGACCGAGTAAGGCTTCATATCAGTAAGGAACGATTGAAGGGTGAAGGCAAGAATCTCAAGCCCATCCAATATGGACCCTTCACTATTTTCGAGAAAAGCGGCACTAATTCTTTTCATTTAGATATTCCACCTTATATGAAGATTTATTTAGTTGTGAACATAGAGAGCTTGAAACTTTTTGAACCTCCCATGATCATGGATCAGGATGAGGAAGTTTCAATACCAACAGTTGATGAGTTTGCACCTGAGTACTTGGATGAGTTACAAGAAGATATCATCTTGGATAGAAGGACGAGGACTTCACACAGAGGTGATGTTGATTATCTTCGAGTATGCTTAAAGGGCACACATCCAAGCAAGACAAAGTGGATTGAGAAAAATAAGGTGAGGGAACTCTTCCCTTACTTACCAATTGATTGATGAAATATTTTGGTGGTCCTAAAAGCTCTAAGTGGGAAGGCGTGATCCAAAATGGATTCAAATAAGGTTAAGACAACTCATAATGCACAGAAGAAAATCAGAACGCTCAGAATGGCTCCAGCAGACAGGAAAAGGGAAAAAACACAAAGTTCCTAAAACTTAGTTAAAATGGCATAATCACGAAGAGTGCATCGCAAGCTTTCTAACGGTGCAAACGACTCGTCAAATGGAGTTACGGATCAAAAGTTAGAAGTGGTCAAAGTTCAGTCAAACTTGGTCAAATAGGCAAAAGTCAAAGTGACATGTGGCACCACTGAAAGGGTGACACGTGCAACAGATGAGTTGGCAAGATTATGTGGCATAGTATACACATGGGCATGTTCGGTGATGACACGTGTCAACTTCATTAGCGAATCATATTGTGACAAGTGACAGTTTTATGTGGACCAGTTATATGGTGCCATGTGGCACCCCTCCAATGGATGGAATTTGAAAAATATTATTCGACTCCCCAAGAGTCGACCTTGTGACCTCCAACAGCCCAAAGGCCCCACACTCACGTGATAACCACGATACCACACATTGATTCTTATTTGTAAAATGATTTTAATATTATTTAAAGTTTGAATACTATACAAGGTGCCAAAGGAAGGGGCTTGGCCTTCGGCCCAGCCCCTTTTCACATGCACCAGTGCCACATGACCTTACTCTTCCACCCACTTAGGGGCTTAACTCAACCACCTCTAAATTTAACCTTTCCTCCATTTTCGCCGCCAATTTAAACCACCGCTAAACCAATGCTAGAATCTTCGCCATAAATTGTAACCACTTGCCAAAAGGGGAGGCCTGTGGGATTGGACCCCGGGACCTCCGCAAACTAAATTCTTAACTTGGCCTCCACTAACCACTCCACCAAAAACCACATTTATTACATAACTGCTGCCAAATTGTATAAGAAGGGATTTCCACCAGTGCATTCAGAGACACGAGAGCATAAAGAAGGGATTGGCTGAGTGCATCCATACAATATGGATTTGGGTGCATTTTTCAAGATTTTGGCATGGATTTTAGATCTGTCAGTCATTAATTGCAGGAGCAGTGGCATAGAAACCGAGGTAGGGGTGTCTTGGGGTCTGAAAGTGTCTGATTCAGATTGAGGCATGGAGATAGTCATTTTTAGGTAAAACGATGCCATGAACGCAGTGGTGGTGTTGGTTTTCTGATCTGAGCAAAGATTCTGTGGCTTAACTCTGGAATGAGGTATACTTATGTATTTTGCCCAATTCTTTTGTGGAGTTAATAAAAAGAACTACCCATTTGAGAGCAGGACCCGGAGACATAGTCCACCAGGGACGAACTCCGTTATCAAGTTCTTTGTGTTCATATTGCATGATTGTGTCTCTTTCATTTTGAGCTTTTCCTTCTTTATGGTGTACTTTTGTTTATGCTCATTTTATGCATTTCTTTAATAAGTCACCTGACGAAAAGATCCTGAATCATTTAATGAACAAAGATCTGAAATTTTAACCATAGATACAATGAGATTGTTTTTCCATCTCCTCCAAATTTCTAGGTCCTAAACTTCTCAAAACAAAATTTATAGTGAAAATGGAAAACCTTCCTGGATTTTATCTTATTCTAGAGAGAGAACGTGTACATCATTCAACATGCTCAATATTTGATAACTTATTTTGAAAATCACACACAAGATACTACAAACTATTATATTTCCACTGAAGTTAGTCTCACAATATTTGGATCATATATGAATAAGTTATGGTTGTTTTACCCGAAACACATATTTGAGACTAGATTCATGACTAACCAAAAACCTTATCTTCCATATCTCTAAACATACAATGCCCCAGAAGATGAAAGTTTTACCACATGTACCTTGATATGTCTTCTGAACAGTATCCAATTTTCGCTATCTAATTCATTCTAGAAAAATGTTATAGTGCAAATGGTAAGATGACATTTAAATAACATACCTTAGAACACATCATCACAAGACTTAATCCTCCCTTGGATTTTTTCCCTTCTTCACTTCATCTTCCCTCTGAAAGTTTCCTCAGATCTCCTTGGTTACCTCAGATAAGAATCACTTTCTCACTTAGATATATATTCAATGAACTTGTGTCTGTACAAATGAGATATTATTTGAGGTGTATTTATACTTTTTCAAGTAACCTCTTTCCTTAACTTTAGGGTTTCTTGAAATTTCTTGTTAAAACCACTTTACCCTTTCATTAATGACTTGCAATCAATTAGGGGATTCTTAAAACTTCTTCAGGTCTTTCAACTTCATGATAACGTATCTCCATAACGGTGAGAAAATATGTGGTGTATCACCTACCATTGGAAACATCATGACGAGTACTATCCATCTATGTGTGTGTTACCTACATTTACATTGTCCTTCATGTCCTTATTCCTCAAACAACTTAGGGCTCCATGACCACACCTATGGGTTTCTTGTAGACTTATTCAAAGCATCTTCCCATGAGGGCCATGCTTAGAGCTATTCAATAAGAGGACCATTTTGGATACTTCTCCAAATACACCCATCGCATCGTTTGACATCAATGACAACCTACTATCCAACAACATCAATGACAACCAATTGTCTAATAATATCTATATCTCTTATATATTTTTATTATTTCCTTAGTTTTTTTAGAGTTACTTGGAGATCTATGAAAGTTGTATTTGATGGATCATTCAAATTTTCTTTCCTTGTGTTTTCTTCCTTTCGTTTCATGTGTATTAGTTCTTAATTTTTTTTATTATATAGTATTAGATTATTTTTTATATTAGTTTCAATTTTCATTTTCTTTTATAGCTATATTTCATTTGATTCATAAAACTAGATTATGACATTCAATCTATAATGAAAGGGTTAACCATTTTTAATGGAGGAAGGTCTAATTGAACACTTTCACCAGTTGAACCTATAAAATTCGACAAGAGGAATTTTCCCATATCATCATGTCCTTTTATGAACGAATTCACATTGTTATAAGCTACTCTAATTTGTAAAGTGTCTTTTTGTGCACTATGCAAATTATTGCTATTTTTTCAAAAAACAAATTTTTCTATTGAAAACTAAAATATAACAATTTAGGAAGGTTTGTGATGTTCTATGTAAAATTCCAAAAATTAAAAATATAAAGTTTTATCTTTCATAATGTTAATAAAAATGAACAATGAGAGAAGTAAAACAAGAACAAAATGAACATTAGTGATTTCCTTATAAAATGTTGGGAAAACTAGCTACACATATATCCTCTTTAGTTACTTGGATGATGCGACCAAGCTAGCTAAAGATAGGCTACTTGAAGCATATTACAATGGGGTATGCCAAGATTTAATTAGGATTCACCACATCATTGGCATGGAAAAATACTATGGGTCACTCATTAACATTGTCCTGCATACTATCTAGATGAAAAGATTATAAGGCCTAGTACTTTGGTGACTGAGAACCATGTTGAATGGGAATGGTGTACTCTTAGGTAGATGAAGTAAATTTTTCTATGCATATGTCATTAATGAAAGGATGCTTGATCAAGTAGTCACATTGATTTCAATAATGATATAATGAAAAAAATGGGGTGCATTGATTTTAGCGATGATAAAGTGAAAAATATTTAGAGAAACCAAGTAGTTTCATTGATTTCAACAATGACATAACACAACACAATAGGTGCATTGAATTTAGTGATGATACACCAAAACTTGTTATAGAGAAATCAAATGGTAGCATTGATTTCAACCATGAAATAATGAAAAATAACAGTGTTCATTGATTTTAGTAGTAATATAGTGAAAAATGATTCAATGCCTTAATTGAAGAAATGATACCAAGAAAATTGTTTTGGTGATTTTTGAACTATTGGGTATATTCAACTAGAATAGTTTGTCATTATAGATATTACTATTTTCAACAATATCTTATCATGCAATGCTTTACTTTAGACTTGAGATTTGGAATTACCAACTAAGTGCAAAAAATACTGAAATACACAAATATTGAATTGAAAGAAGCTAAAAAAATAATGCACTATCCACGTAATGAACAAAAGATGTACCCTAGGAAAAATCAATACAAGAAAAACCTAGTACATTACAAGTTGTTTTAGAGCTCTTTCTAAGCGAAAAAATGAGATTTGTTTTCCTTTTATAGATTTTTGATAGAAAAAAAAGGATGACAACATTAAGGTCAATTCATAAACTTTTTGTGCATAATTTGAAGAAACCAACCATATATCGAAGTTATTCTTGAAGAAATACCCAAGATCAAAAAATAAATTGTCCAAAACATAGTGTGGAAAGTGGAATTATCATTGATTTTAAATCAATCCCTTTTTAGTGTTATTTTTTGTGACAGTTGCATGGTTTGTAGATTGGATATATTTTGATAGAGTGCACATATTTCAGTCAAAATAGTGCGAGTAGATCCATAGAAACTATGGAATTTCATAATTGGAATCATAATATCCAATCTGAGAAGTATAGTAGAAGTTATGATCATTTCAAAATTTTGGCCTCAAAACCTACCTTGAAAAGTAAGTTATTTTATAACGATTATAAAGCTCTTTCTTGGGTCAATGAGCTTCTAAATTTTTGAATTTTGTTTAGAGACATATTCCGACATCTTTAAATAATAGATTGATTTGTCATTTAGTCAGTAAAACTGTAGTCTGGGAATAATACACATAGGAAATACAAGTGGAATGATATGTTGGACAAGGTGTTATGGTGTTGGCATTGATTTCAAAGAGGGCCAAAATGATCAAAGTTGATTATGTCATTGATGTCAACAACCAATATCATTATGATGTAATGATGAGTTGCTATGAAAAAAATGTAGAGGAATATACCTAAATCTCAGGAGAGGAATCATATTAGATTTCACAAGATCAACAAAATACAAAAACCCAATCAAGATCAAATTCCCAATAGATCAATGATCTCGATCAGTTAGAATCCAAGTACAAAACCAAAAAAAATCTCAGAAGGGAAATCACATTGAAGAAATGTGATCATGATTGAAATCCCCACAGTAAAACTCCAAAAGTATCAAGGGAGAATCTTGTCAACTGATGTAGATTTTGGGAAAAACCAGGAATGTTAGATGAAGTCAACTTTCTTGAGATTTAATAGAGGAATCTCACTATGAGAGAAGTGAGAATTTGGAATGAATAGCCCAAAGTCCCGAAGGTTGAAATGAATTTATACCATTGATCTAGAACTAATCACAGACATTGGATCAAGGATTTACGAGATCCTATTGAGGGGTCCTAAATCCCTTTAACTCAATAGTAGGAACCAAACCTGCCACCAAGGCCCAATTACACTCTGCAACGTTTGATAGTGGAATGTTTCTCTAGATATTATGATCCAACCAATTAATTGATGGGCTTTACGTAGTGATTTACATGATATCTTCTCGTGAAAAACTCCTCCTTCAGTTTGATTGTTCTCTTTTTGCATTTTCTCTTATAGGTGGGTTTGATGAAAGATAGGTGCCGGTATAAACCAACTGCGTAAATAAAAAGGGGGGGGGAATTAACTACTGAAGAAGGCTAAGCTCAGGATAACTCTTGTTCTCAAGCATGCAGACAAATATTTTCACACCCATGATAAGACTAGTACTAATACATCAACTTGTTGGTATTTCAATTATTGATTGAGATACAATTACAGAAAGAAAACATACATGAAATAAAATGATGCCAACAAAATTAATTTCCTTAGCTCTAATCACTAATCGCACATTAACAAAACGATTTTCTTTCCATTATTAGAGAGAAGAATTATAAAACAATATTGAATCAGTTAACTTATCAATAGATTAAAAAACTCTTACTCATTACAACATCCATTCATGAGATAAAGTTAGAAGTAATTCCTCCTTATGATCCAATCACACACACCTTTGATGTAAAAAAGAAACTTGTCTTTGGTCCTAAAAAAGACTTCTCAATTAAGGTAGCTCTGAAATAGTTCCTTACAATTCCAAAAAAGAGAGTCTTTGAAATAAACATCGACCTCGTGTAACAGGTCGATTCTCTTATTTATAACAAATTATTAACTAAAAATAACTATCAAAAGTGAAAAATAAGTAAAACAAAACATCGCAACATGGCGCTTTCATCTCTCAGTCTTATAAGAGTCATCAAATGGTTTCGCTTGAGTGGATGACTCTTATCATACTATGAACATTTGACGAAGAGTTCCTCACATGTGTTGGCATATGGGAATCTGTGTTGGTCCATTAGGGACGAAAGGATCTCCTTTATCTCCATTGTCTGTGCTCGATACTTGACTACTTTAACACTTAATTGATGTAACATTGTCTGAACCTTGATCTGGTGCTCCATTAACTGTTGTACTTAACTTGACACCATGTTTTCCACCTTTTCTATCTCCACAGTCCATGATGAGTATTGTTCTGCATGTAGTTTGACTATGTCATGCAAGTCGACAAAGTCCTCGGGTGTGCCAAATTCTGGGAGACCAATGTCTCTCATCACCTAATTGATCTTGGTCTAGTTCCTTTCACAATCAGCCCATTTCTCTTGGATCTCCCGTTGAGGTTCTTGGGCCATATTCACCCAGTATTCTATCAACTTCCTTATACAGTCGATGTTGTTGTCCCTTAGCACCCGAATGTCATTCTCTTCCACATATTGGCCCTTTTGAACCATGTTGATGTAATAAATTCTCTCCACCTCTTGGTGGGCCTTCTCATACCATATTTCCATCTCTTTTCATGTTTCTAGCACCATAAGGGTGTCTTCCTTGATGATGTCTATCCAGTGAAAAGGTGTCACTCACTCGTGAATTTTCTCTAGGCATATTGGAATTTGCTTCTCAAGAACACGGTGGACTGTGTGGAGTCTTGATAGTATTTATCCAAATGGCGCACATGCTCCAACTCCTTTATCACAATGACCAACTCCTCTTCATATTTCCTTGCTCTATCCAGGGTGGCATCTGTGATTTCCATACCTGCGTCGATAATATCAGACGTCTTGGAATGTTCTGTGTTGATCAAATTCTCCTATGTGGTGATGAGGATGGAACTATCCAAAATAAGCCTCCTTTTCTTAGTGGTTCTCTTCATGATGTCCTTCCTCTTTCAGTCATAGGATATGGATTGTATATCGGTGACCTCATCCACATGTTCAGGGATTTGCTTCTCTCCCCAAGTAAGAGTGTTTCACAGGCTCCTGATGGTGTATATCTATTCAAGACTGGGTTCCTAAACCTCTTTTGTATATCCCTATGTCTCTACCTCTGGTTGTTTCTCATCGGGTGGTAATCTACTAGTCAAAAATGAGGAATCAAGTGTAGGTTCGGTACTTACTTGGTGATCGACTGTTGAGATGTTGATTTCCTGTTGTGGATTCTTGTTCACCCGATCCTAGCTCACCCCTCGAGTTGTCCATTGGGGTTCATGGTGCATCGTGTAGCTCAGTTTCTAAGACACTTTTGACTTCCTAGTCTCTCTATGGAAGGCTTCGAATTAGAGCATCGGGAGCTGAGGAAGATGTTTTCTCGAGTTCCTTTTCCTCTGTAATCTGCATTGGAGTAACCAGGGAAACCTCTAAACTCTCCTCATCATAATATATAGTTATTAAGTCATGTAAGGGTTTTGGTGCACTATTCCTACCTTGTGTCCTTGATATATCAGGCTAAGTTTAAATTCCCTCGGATGATCTAATCTATGGTGGTGGACTTTCAGGATTTTCTGGCCTAGTGATTCCTTCAAGTTGTATTGGCTCTGACCCAGTTGGCTCTCCTCTTCTTGCGATTGGGTTGTCGGAGGGAACCCTCGTCATCTCTACGAGATTGAGATCATTCTGAAACTGATCAATGACTCTTTCTGCCTCTTCCATCAAGAGAAATCCCCTTGTTTGTGCCTCTGGTGTAAAAAACAATCCCCTTCTTTGCACCTCTATTGTCTCTACCACTCTGATTTCTTCCTTGGATCTGAGGGCCTCTTGAGCCAACTTCTCTATTGTTTCAACCTGTTCATCCATGCTCATGGCCTTGAACTTGATCACATTTAGGTTGGCCATTGTCTGCACCACCTTGTCCCAATCTTGGGCACACTCTGTGAATATTTCATCCTCAAAATTATCATGGGCATATAGCCAATAGGATGACACTTGTGAATCATGTTGTAGGACCAAGACTTTTGGATTTTGCTTGCAGAATCGGCCTATTGAGAGCCTAAATTCAAGTTGGCTCAACCCTTATTGTTTGGCTTGAGAAATATCCTTTACTAGATATAACCCCACATGGAAACCGTAGGGTATGAAATATTGCTTCCTGTCTTTGACCAATGTGGTGTTGTATCCCTACAGGATGGTATGATAACATATTTCTCCCATGACGAGATGATATGGGAAATGAGTTGGTAGGATATGTGGTGCTTCGGTGGCCCTAAACAACCTGATGTAAGTTGAGCGCTCATCCAAGTACCAATGGACTACCTTGGCTATCATTGTTTTGGCTTCTACTGATAGCCTTGGGGATTCCTTCTTAAAAAGAATAAAATAAATGAGGGTGATGAATTCATCGCATATGAGTGCATAAGTTTTCTTGTAATTGTTTTCCCATAGCACGCTGAAGTAGATGTAGACTTGGAGTTCTATAGCATGTTGTTGGGCCCTTCATTTTTGGATAAGGAGTTATGCAAGAAGGACTACAGTCCTATTTTTGGCCTAGTACGAGTTGTGCAAGCTACACAAGAATCTAGACAACAGAGAAAGGAGAAACAACAAAAATAAATTGTGAAAAGGACAACGCAATGCCAACAAAGAAAAAGTGGTTGCAATAGAACAAGAAAGCATGCAAGAAAAAGCCAAAAGACATGGCTTAGCTTATATATAGGGATGAATATGATTGTAAAAGGGTTGGATCCTAATTGTAAAATGGTTCAGTTAGGTTCTTCCCTTGTTGTTAGGTTGATGTCATAGTTGTTGTTGTCTATTGTTGAGAAGTTGAGGTTTGAGTTATATAATGTAATATTCACACCATTTTGGGAATTAGGGCTCTGCGACATGGGTCCAGAGCCAAGATTCTGTAACAAAGCTCTATTTTGTATCTCTGAGATTGTCATTGAGAAAGATATGAGATAATATATGAAGAAGGATACAAAATTTAAAAATTTGTTGTGTCTTTTTGTGTTTATACTTCTGCATTGTATCTTTATAGTACTTATTTATGGTTCATAAGTTCCACATGATGTCTCTGTGTTTGAATTCTTTTTTGCAACTTAAGTAGTTTTAGTTCTTGCACACAAGAGTTCAGATATGTTCTGTGGTTAGATGTCTTGTGCAAGATCAGGATGAATCTTGAAGGTTCTGTGAACCCACCTAAGTATGCTCCTTACCCTTCCCTATCCATTTGTCTCAGCAACACTTTAGGTGAGACTTATTCTCTTTGGAGGAGATGAAAATGCCAATGCTCTAGACTAATCAATACCTTTTGTTGGTAACCTGAGAAGGACTCTGGTTTGATCAAACTTGTGCCAACAAAATGGTTTTGTTACCAGGGCCTGTATTAAAAGGGAACCTATAGGGAGGATGCTTTCATGGATTCACAGATCTAATATTGACCAATGGTGGGAAATAAACTGGTACGCCTTCATATGGAAAGAAGTGAAGTTGAGAACAAAATTTGTGGAAGATACTCGTAAGGCAGTCTTTTACTCAGAAAGATCGAGCGACCAATATGAGATATTCTGGGTTAAGTTCACGGAAGAACTTTTTCACTAGATAAATAGGCTCTAGGAAGTTCCAAAGTTCCAAGAATGAGTCAAGAGGACCTGTACTTGGGACATAGAAAATATTGTAGCACTTCATCATCTAGATCATCCAGTCACATGCACAATTGATTTCTAGGTCAATACCACATTAGAAGGATACATTATTGAGTTTGTAGCTGAGAATCACCAATATTTTTCATGAGCAGAGGAAAATTTCAAGAAAGACGCAAGGGGAAGACTGTTGAGAGAAATCCCCCTGTGGATTAATTTTTTCTTGATGGAAGAGGGGATGTTGATTATGTCCCCAAATGAGATGGCAACGTAAACACCCTTGCTTGGGGTAGGGCGAGGTTGGGGTGGATTCATGGCCTAAGAGAGGGGAATGTTTATTTGACAAATGGGGAGGGGGGGGACAACAAGAAATGGACTCAAGAGACGAGAGAGCCTTAAAAGAGACACCATAGTTGAGAAGTGGTGGCGTGACCATATAAAGAAAGCAACAAGACAGTTCAAGAAGTTGTGGTAATAAGTCAGACCAGGAGAAGTGGAGGAAAGATATATGGAAGAGTTGTGAAAGATGAGAAGACAGGAAAGAATGGCCAGTCAAATATTAACTGAAAGAGAAGCATAGAGAGAAAGAAGTCCCCGGGAGGGTGGACAAGAAGGAGAAGGTGTATAAGCAAGGGAGAAGGAAGCTGACATGAATCTTGAAGAATAAAGAGAATATTTATCCCCGATGCGAAGAACGATCGGGAATATGGTTGAAGAGACTGCTCCAGTGGAAGAAATTGAGACCTCCCAGATCAAAGAAAACCTCCCTAAAGCCAGTGTCGACAACACCAAATCACCTATGCCCCAAGTTTCTTCCATACAATTGGTAAACTTGATACTACTCTCTTACGCTAATTCTATTCCGATACAATTAGTTAGTCAGTCATAGCCATGAAGTACGAGTACAGGGAGGATATTTGGATCCCCTGGTAGATTGCAAGTAGGACCGTTAGGTTTCATTTTGATAGGAGCACCAAGATAAAAAAATGGTTGGTCACACGGGAGGTTCAATTGCCCGATACCCAGAATTTTGGGGTAAGGGAGTTGAATATGTTGAGCAACATTGGTTCTTGTATGAAGCAATCTAGAGATCTAGAGGGAATCCAAATGCAAATAAGTTGGTTGAGTTCCAGACTGCCTTTAGAGGTCACGCTCTCAATTGGTACATGAATATTATTGAGCTAGGAGTGTCAGGAATGAAATTTCAATCATTCACACTTGGCCAGGTATGGACAAGGTTCATTGCATATTTTAAGCTACCTCAGTCAAAAAAACAAGCTCTGTCTAAGTTTCAAGAAATCCAGCAAAGGGAAGGTGAATAGGCCTAGGAATACAACTAGAAGTTTAAAGATTCTATAGGGAGGTTAGCACATCTGATGAATGAGGAACATCAAAGAGAATGGTATATTCAGTGATTTCTACCTCTGACACAGATTCCGCTAATGCAACAATGGATAGCCATGTTGAAAGATGCCTTGGAACAATCAATGAAGATTGAAGCCATGGCAGGATGTCTTGGGAGCTTGAGAGTGACTAGACCCCCAAAAAATACAAATTTGGCACAGATACAAGGGAAAGTATCAACACTTACAAAAAATATTCAAGAACTGACGATACATAGACTAGGACAACCATAGATTTGGTGCACTGGATGTTATACAGAAAGACATATGGTAAATGAATGTCCATGAATGAGGGGATTGGGACCTCCTTAGAATCAGATGGGACCCATGGGAGGATTTGTGAAAGTATCTTTGAATTTTCCATTCCATAACCCTACTTCATATCATGCTTTTCCAAGGAGCCAACCAACACCAGCAATTGAGTAATGTGAGATTTTTTGAATCCATGGGCATGGGCTGAGATAGTGCCACATTATGCAGAAATATTCAATAGTGCCAAATATAGTACACTGTGAGTTCTATGCATCTACCACACATACTACCAATCAATGTAGAGCATTGGATACACTTGTAGAAAGGTTGGACCAAACAACATTCAGGGTGAATGAAAACACTCAGGGACTAGAAAGAGGTCGAGGAGGTGGACCCGAAGGATACTTCAGAGGAGGAACAACCAGGGGATGAGGGCTAAGCATATGTTACAACTGTGATGAGAAAGGCCATATGGCGAGAGACTGTCCTCATATGAGGTGGCCTTGGTGCTCTAATTGCAGAACCGATGGACACACAAATGAAGATTTCCCTGAACTGATTGCAAAATGGGAAGATCAGGTACGTCAACAAGGAACTAACCTCATTAGTTCAGAAATCAAGAGAGTTATTAAAGGACAATTTCCCAACCTCAATATCATTACTCGAGGAGGAGAAAAGACAAGAGATTATGCTAATAATCTGCCTTAGATCAGGAAAGAAACACCTAAAGAAGACAAGTATGACCCCCTAAAATAGAAATTGTTCTTTAAAAATTGCATAGAAGTATTTTAGAATATCCCTAGCCCTGAGATGCAAGACAAACCACCACAGCCTATTATTTACCCTAAGATTGCACAAGTCCCTACTTCACCCCCTACACCCAGAAACCCTGTATTCACACTAAGACAACCTGAGCAACCTCAAAATGTAGTCGACCTTTGGTTTCAATTATTCTTTGATATTCTCGGGAATGACCAATTAACAGAGAAGTTGTGCAACGCACTATACCTAGTTTTAGGGAATGAATATCCCAAAAAAACAAGAATAAGGAATAATCTTCCTAAGAAGAGTTCTCAAAGGGTGCAATGAAGGAAAGTACGAACTGGAAAGGAATTCATACTAGTAGCCCAGTTAGATGAATTTGAGATTAAGGATGTCATGTTGGATCTAGGATCCGATGTGAAAATTTTTCCTAAAAATACTTGGGAAGCCCTAGGAAAACCCCAGTTGACATATTCCCCATTCCAGCTAAGGATGGCCAACTAGTATTGTATTGTCCCCATAGGAAGAATGGATAATGTGGAAATAGATGTTGCGGGAGTGAAGATAATATATGAATTTGAGGTGATTGAGATCATGGAGGATAAGGACCCTTACCCCGCACTACCTGGAATTGATTGGGCCTATGAAAACTATGTAGTGATCGACCTAAAGAAAGACACCATGAAATTTGCGACTGATGGAATCAAGGTAGTTCAACCCTTGGATCCATATGTAAGTCCAAAATATACATATCCAACATACAATAATATGGAGGGAGAATACTTGGATCAATTGTACACTGTAATAGCAGGAACAAGAGAAGATTACATCAATCATGTTGTTGATGGATCAGTAATTTGGAGGAGTATATAGTCAGTGGACGAAGATTCAGAACTGGCATTTGAAAGTTGGCAAGAAGGCTCATATGAAATATTCTCAAGGAGATGCGCAACTGTCAAGGAAACTAGATGGGTTGGGACTGAGGTCAGAGAACACCCGGTATATGATGGTACCTCAGGACTGGACAATTTTATGCTCAACATGGAAGAAAAGGTAGTAGAGGATCAAAGGATATCAATACTAGATTTATCCCTCTAGGACACCCCTGCCAAATGGTGGGAAAATCATAAAGCCTTACTCAGAAATTGGGACGATGTGAAGCAAGATATCAAATATAGGTTCCAATATAAGGAGCGGCTAGAATTAGAGATGTAGAAGAATTTCAAAGTTGCACAACTGTTCAGTGGAGAATTTGATCCTAGAGAACATATTGAACAATGTGTAACATAGTGGAAAGTTGTGGAAATACCCTCTCGCTTATGGGTTCAGGTATTTCCTCACTCACTATATACAATCTTAAAAGCTTGGTTCATACATGAAGAAACTAGAAGACAGAGCAGCGATTAGCAAATGTTGGAAAATCATTTTTGCAAGGATTTCTCATTTACAAGTAAGTGCCATGATCTTGAAGTAGTCTTGTGGAGAATTAAAGAATTTATTTTGACAGACAATAGTAATCAGAAATCAAAACTAGTGGTATATGAAAAAATATTCAATAAATTCAGACTAATCTTCACCTAACCTTAAACAAGAATCCTATAGAATGCTATAAGATTTCCATGGATTTAGAAAGCCCAGATGATTTAGAGGAATTGAGAAGCCTAGCCATAAAAGAGACAGAAGGGAAAAAAGAAATCTAGAACATCATACCCAGTCAGACTGATAGTTCTTATAATCACCCATTGATGTTGTGTAAAGTCAATATAGGGAGAACAGAGCAACCTAAGATAGCTATGGTGGGAGATTACTGAGATGATAAAACTAGTCAATAAATACATATTTTCTTGTGGGAATATGAGGATTTGTTGCCAAAGACCTTTTCAGAGTTAAAAGGGATCAAAGGAGTTATGGGAGAAATTAAAATTGAATTAAAACTAGGATCAAATCCTGTGAGGCATCGACCATACCTCCTTAAAACTAGAGTAAAAGAGAAGGTTATGAAGGAGATAGACAAGATGTTGGAAGATGGACTTATTCTTGGAGTGGAATATATAGAATGGGTCAGCCCAATAGTCATCCAAAGAAAGAAAGGCACAGAGGATATTAGGGTCTATGTAGACTATAGAAGCCTTAACTATGCATGTGTGCATGACCATTTTCCAACACCTTTTACTGATGAGGTGCTAGAATAGGTTGCGGGGAAAGAATCATACTTATTTATAGATGGATTTTCAAGGTACCACCAAGTGAGGATTGCAAAAGAGGATAAAAAGAATACCACATTCATAACAGAATGGGGGTCTTTTGCATACAATGTGATGCGATTTGGCTTAAAGAACGCCTTTGCAGTTTTATCTAGGATTGTAATAGCATCTTTCAGAGAGTTTATTCACAAATTTATAGAAGTTTATATGGATGATTGGATGATATACAGTCTACTCAAGGAACATGTAGCATTGTTACATTTGATGTTTGACAGATGTAGAGAATTGCAGATATCATTGAATCTCAGAAAATGTATCTTCTATGTACCACATGGAAATTTGTTGGGCCACATAGTATGTCGAGAGGGACTCTTGGTAGACCCAGCCAAATTCATGGTTATTATGAACATGCCTCCACCTACGAGTGTTAGGAATTTGTGCTCCACACTATGACACATACGGTACTATCGTAGGTTCATCAGAAGATATGAAAAAATTATTGTACCTCTAGAAAATCTATTGAAAAAGGATGAAATGTTCCAATGGACCCCAGAATTTGATAAAGAATTCAAGACCCTAAAGGAGAATCTCAACAAAACATCGATTCTAATATTCCCAAATTGGGAAAATGAATTTCATGTCTAGGTAGATGCTTCAGGTATTTCCTTAGGAGATATCTCAGTGCAACCTGGAGACGGAGCCATGGATCATCCTATCTATTTTGTGAGTAGGAATTTATCTCAAGTTGAGCGCAACTACACAACAACAGAAAGGGAGGGTTTAGCCATGATTTATTCCTTGCAAAAATTTAGACATTATTTGTTAATTTCTCATTTTAAGTTCTTTACTGATCATTCTGCATTGAAATATCTAGTTAACAAACCTATATTGGAAGAGAGAATTTGTAGATGGTTGCTACTGTTTTAGGAATTCTCTTTTGAAGTAATTATTAAACCTGGAAGATGAAACATAGGACCTGATCACCTGTCTATATTAGATTTAGTGAAAAGTGGCAGAGCATTTGACGATAAGCTCCCAGATGCAGATTTGTTCTGGGTTGAAGCCATACCAGAGTAGCTGGAATACACAATGGTCTTCTTAAGTATAGGAGCCTTCCTAGAAACATATTCTGCAACCCAAAAACACCATATGGTTGTTAGAGAAGTGAACTATCTGGTTAATTGTAGGGAAACTATATAAATTGGGACTAGATAGTGTCCTCAGAAGATGTGTCTTACACCACGAAAGAAAGGATATACTATGGGAGTGCCATAGCAGAGTTGTGGGAGGTCATGTAGGAGGAAAGGAAACTACGTAGAAATTCCTCCAAGCTAGACTTTGGTGGGCAACTCTCTTCAAGGATGAAAAGTTATATGATAGATCATGCGATGTTTGTCAAAGAGTGGGTAAGTCATCATGACGAGATGAATTACCACTTCAACCAGTTTGATCTCTATAGGAATTTGAGAAGTGGGCGGTTGACTTCATTGGACTGATCAACCCCACATCTAATCATTTAAAGGATAGGTACATTATTACCGCAACTGGCTACCTTACATGTTGGGCTAAGGAAACAATTGTTCAGGAATGCTCGACCGATATTGTTGCTAGGTTCATTTTTGGGAATATTATGGCTCGATTTGGATGTCCTAAGATTCTGACCAGTGATTAGGGAGCTCATTTTATTAGTAGAACTATATCAAAGCTTACAACAGATTTCTTGATCCAACATCACAAAAGAAACCCATACCACCCGCAAGCCAATGAAATAGTAGAGGCGTTCAACAAGATTCTGGAGAGAGGGCTAACGAAGGTCTGTTGCACAAATCGGGAAGATTGGGATGACAAAGTTCCAACATTACTATGGGCTTACAGGACAACCACAAAGAAACTCCACAGGTACACACCATTTCAGCTAGTTTATGGGAAAGAAGATGTGGTGTCTGCAGAATTCATCACTCTGAGTTTGTACATTGCACAAATCACACATATGTCAGAGGAAGAATCAGTTGCGCAGAGAATCATGGAGTTACAAGAACTCAAGGAGACCAGGTTTTTAGTAGACTTCCATTAGTCGGTTGAGAAAGCAAGGCATAAACCATGGCATGACAAAAACATTAAGACTAAAGTATTTGTGCAAGGAGACAAGGTTCTACTCTATGACAGTTGATACCATAATCATCCTAGAAATTTGTCTATGCATTGGTTGGAAAGTTGTGTATGCAGTTAGACTTGCACAACTGGATGGTATGCTGTGACCGGGATGGGTGAATGGTGCTCACCTGAAACCCTATATGTCTTCGAACTAATCAAAAAGGAATATTTCTCTAGTCCTAAAGAGCATGTATAATAGTTAGATATGATTTTTTATGCAATTTTTGTAAATTCAGTTAATAAAGTCGATGTGGGAAGTGTTGCACCATGACTTGTAGTTCATTTTTTTTTTCTAAGTGTTGTTTGATGCAGAACTTCTTACTCAGCAGTGTAGGATCAAAAGCATAAAGAACCCATTAATGACAATCATTAATATGACGGGGACCCCTTTGTGGTCGGAGGGAGAATGAATCGGAAGACAATCTGAGTCCTTGTGCCACACAAAACTAGTCTAGTCACAACCTTTATTTCTCTTACGGAACCCCTTCTGAATTCAGATAAGCCATAAAGATGCGATACGTGAATATGACATCAATATTTGCACCAAGATTCCCATCTGTCAAATAGAAAGGTTTGAAATTGGCCATGTTCCTGTCCAACCTACACAGTAAATGTCATAATCGCCCAATAGGATTTACCCTGTTAACCCATCCCGTCAGACAACTCAGATCCAAGTTGCACCCATATGGTCATGATGAACAATAGTTATTACTGAACTTGTCATCTAAGCCCAAGTATAAGGTTCTGAGAACTCATTGTAGAACGCATTGTTTTCATACAGAACTTAGTGATTTTGAATTCTATAGTGTGAGAAATCCTGTGTATCCCTGAGATCCATAGTTGTGACCACCAAATCCTTGTTTCATCACAGAATTTGATCATATCCAGAACCCATAATGCCTAGAGCTATAGGAAGTTGAGGTGCCTTGTCCAAAGATGTAGTACAAGATGAGCCCTGCGACCCCTGAGTTGAGTTCAAGGGTGATATCAAGGGAAAGGTGGAGTAGGTCAAGATCCTTGATCTTGACTTAAAATATCCAGTCTTGTTCCCCCAGATCAACATAGATTTCTTCTGGAGTATTGCTCCAGACGATTTGGGAGGGATGCAGTTCATGCCAAATCTTGAATTTATCAACCTATTCAAATCAACTATTATGAACCTCAGAGACCTACCAGTGTACGGTACCACTAGCGATGTTGTGTGGTGCACCAAGTTCCTGATCAACAGGGTGCACGACATAAGTCTTTGGTTGGATAGGAGGTATCCAATCCATGTTGAAGACATTCATCAGCTTATTGGATTGTCCCTCGAGGGCGAGGATGTTTCTAAAGGATTCCAGGGTCCCAGTAAGCACGAAAAGAAGAAAGGGGAGCCCAACCTCTACAAAAGGTTCCACATGCAGAGGGGGGGGAACACAGCCAAAATTGACCCCATACTACTAGAGATAGTCAGGAATGGATACTACATCATATCCAACAAGGTTAAGAGGTCGTATTACAAGGGAGAATGCATGCTGGATGCATTTCTAGTAGCATATTTTTGCGCCAATGGAACTGTATTCAATTGGTACAATTAGCTACTGGAGGAACTACTCATGGCTTGTGAGGAAGATCAGGAGAAGGGCGGAACATTCACATATAGATACTTATTGATGACATTCACAATGATAAAGTGGAATCCACCCATTGGAAGACCATTGGCACTAGAAGACAAGGGCACTTTGCGAAGATGTTTAAGCCCTGACATTCCAAGATGGACTTGGAGAACACGGCCTTCAACAACACATCATTCTCCAAGTTGTATAATGAGCTTATCGATGCAAAGGTTGTGCATTCCATGGGATCTCCTCAACTACAACATGAGGACCATCACTTTCAACATGAATCGACATCATACATTTGTATTTCTAAGGCATGCCAACAGGGAGGACATCCACTCAAGGATGATGTTTTTCTATTTAGATGAGGAGGGCTTCAACAAAGAGGTAATTTCATGGTCGGGACTTAAACGAAACCCGCGCAATTCAGGGATGCACTACACTTGGCATGCAAAGATTTTGAAGAAGAAAGGAAAATAAGAAGGGGTAGGACCAAGCTTAGGCCTAGAGGCACCGAAGAAATAAGCTCCAACACAAATGGACTCTGAGGAGGAGGAGGATATGTAGCCACTAGAGTGGAAGAAAATAACACTGTCGATCTTGTCACAGTTTCCAGATAAATCCATGTTGAAAACTAAGGATGTCAATGAGATTCTGAGCGTTGTGTTCATCACATAACCAGTGACAAAGAAGTTCAGAACCAGGGTCTCACCAAGTAAAGTCCTGAACCCCCAAACCCTTTCATATGTCATCCCCCACACTTGCTCAATGCTCTGAGCAACCCTAGTCATCCATATTTAGGATGACCCTGAGCCTAAGACCCTTCCATCCACCATCATCATTAAGAACACTCCATCATCACTATAACCCCAGTCGTCACCCCCAGAAACCACCAGTCCAAGCCAAAACACTTATCTAGAGCCAATACAGATCGATACCCAAAAACATTCGGAGCCAAAACTCCCAGAAACAAGCCCAGAGTTTCCTGAGTAGAGACCATAAGTTTCTGGTCCAAACCCATAAATACCGGAGTAGAGACTACAACTAATTGGTCCGAACCCGAATTCCTAGAACTAGCAGATTGTTCCTTTTGTGTAGAAAAATGACAATCAAACAGTGAACGAGACGCAAACTCAAAGTCCCCAACACATTTCCTCAATGACCAAGGTTGAGGATTCCCAGGGAAGCACAACTTCAGAAGCAGACCCAATTAAAGAGAAGGATCTACCTGACATTCAAAAGGAACCAAAGTCAACCTCTGGGAAGAGCGTGACATCTGCGCAGGAACATATGGAGATGGTTCTCCAAAACCCTCAGCAGTGTGTAGAGTTACTACAACTCTTCCTGGCCATAACATAGGTTCTAACACTCCTTCAATAAGTGTTAAGGTTGAGGCTTGCGCTAGGACCATCCAGAGGGGAGGAGGAGGTAGAGACTCCTTCAGAACACTCAAAGGCCAGTGGACTTCCACTGCAGACACGAGCACCGAGGGACACAACCCAATCTTCCACTGACCTTGCACAGTGGCCAACGACACACTTGGTCAAAATAATCAGAGCATCAACTGATCAATTAGAGTAGAGGCTCCAATAGGCCAAGAGGTCTGTCGAGGTTGCAAGGGAGGAAGTGTTTCTTGTGCAAGAATCCATAAAACAATAGTAACATGCCAAGGTCTAGGTCGAGAAAAAACTGGAAAGAGTCCAAGAAATGCTTGTTGAGACCTAGTCGGAGATTCGAAAGGTCGCACCCCAACTACCCAAAGCCAATGATGCAGGAGAGTCGAAGCATCAAATTGAGCTACTCCAAGGAGCATGGTCACAATTGGACATTCACGTCAATCATTTGGAAGTGTAGTTGTGGAGAACACAAAAAGAAGTAGAGAAACAGCGTCGAAAGTTGCAGGAGGAAATGGAAAATATAGTGTTGGAAGGAAACAATGCCCGAGCAACACTACACAAGCGCACTGCTGAGTGAAAAAATATCTTCAAAGAAGTCAACGATTGGATGCACATCATCACTAGATGAAACCAGAAATTGGAGGATGTGTGCATTAGAATCCATGTGTTTAATGAAAAAGTTGCATCTACGAGGGATCTGTTGGAGAAACAACGTAATTTTGACCATATCTAGCAAGAGGAAAATGAACATAAAACCTTATTTGAGGTGTAATCTGTAGCTAAGAAGGAGTTGCACAACTTCCAGCCTATCATTCAAACAATTTATATGTAGATGCATCATGTCGATGCAACAACATATTATTAATGGAACTCATTTGTTGCATCCAATCCCAAGGGATGCATTACAAAAGTGACCCAACAGTTCAATGTCAAGGCCTCACTCCTTGCTTGGAAATGGCAAGATAAAGTTGGAAGCTTCCAAGAGGTGAAGAAGTGGGCCTTGGATTTGGTCCCAGAGTTGGTCCCTTTGTTTGAGGAGGAAAAATAAGAGAAACCGAAAGCTAAAGAGAAAAATAAAGAGGAAAAGGAGGACAAGGGAAAACAATAGTTTCTCTTGGAAGCTATGAAAGAGTCGAGTACTTGACTTGAGGGTGAGTCAAGGCTTTTGGTCGGAGTTTGTTGGGCCCTTATTTTTTGTATAAGGATTTGTGTAAGAAGGACTACAGTCCCAGTTTTGGCCTAGTACGAGTTTCGCAAGCTACAGAAGAAGCTGAACAATAGAGCAAGGAGAAGAAACATAAATCAATTGCAAAAAGGACAATGCAATGCCAACAAAGAAAAAGAGGTTGCAACATAACAAGAAAGCGTGCAAGCTAAAGCCATAAGACACGACTTAGCTTATATATAGGGATGAATATGATTGTAAAAGGTTTGTATCATGATTGTAAAATGGTTCAGTTTGATTCCTCCCTTGTTGTTAGGTTGATGTCATAGTTGTTGTTGTCTATTGCTGAGAAGTCAGGTCTTGAGTTTTGTAATGTATATGCACACCATTTTTGGGAATTAGATCTCTGCTACATGGGTCCAGATCCAAGATTCTATAATAGAGCGCTATTGTGTATCTTTGATATTGTAATTGAGAAATATCTTAAGATAATGTATCAAGAAGGATCCAAAATTTCAAAATTTGTTGTGTCTTTCTGTGTTTATACTTTTGCATTGTATCTTTACAATACTTCTTTAGGGTTCATAAGTTCCACATGATGTCTCTGTGTTTGAATTATTTTCCACAACATAAGTATTTTCAGTTCTTGCACACATGATTTCATATATTTTCTGTAGTTAGATGTCTTGCGCAAGATCAGGATGAATCTTGAATATTTTGTGAACCCACCTAAGTATTCTCATTTCCCTTCCCTATCCATTTGTCTCAATGACACTTTGGGTGAGACTTATTCTCTTCAGAGGATATGAAAATGTCAATTCTCTAGACTACTCGGTACCTTTTTTTTGGTAACCTAAGAAGGACCCTCGTCTGATCAAACTTGCACCAACACATGCCAGCTTAGATGCATGCCAGCGAAGACATTCCTCACGCACATAACATCGAGCGGGTACGAAGCCATGTAGAAAGTTGGTGCCTCTTCTTCCTTCGACGACTGAGCCTTCTATATACAGGTCTCAAATTTTATGAGATTAATGCTCCCTAGTTGAAGTTTCTCCCAACGATCCCCACTATATATGCCAAAGGAATCCATGCTTCTGAAAACTTGGAGCAATCCTTTTCTCCATATAGTTGGCAGGAGAGATCCATCAAATAGATGTATGACTCCCTCATGTTGATTGTTTCATACCATCCATTGCTCCAATTAGTGAAATTCTTGTCTTCCCTCCACCATGAAGCCATCAATCAGCTGGTGTCGTGGAATTCATAGAAATTCACCACGAAGTCTGTGTTGAGACACTCCTCTGGGTCCTTGAGCTTGTAGTATTTTTGTACCTCTATTGGGAGTAAAAATCTGATGCATCTACCATTATCATCGTTGATTAATCATTTATTCCCATCTGTGTGGTCGATGAGCCACTTCAGGACCTCTATGTAGGGAAAAACTGAGGTTCTACTCACCACCATGTGTAAATATGACCGTCGGATGTTTGGGAACACCTGGTCATTGACCGCCCTTACGTCTGGTTCATTGTGTGGGATATACTCTAGGTGTTCTTCTCGGCTAATTTTTTTGAAGAGATCCCCCAACTGTGGGAGCACTACCTTGGATCTGATTCTTTCCTCTGTATCATCAAAGGTCGGAGGTTGGACAAAATATTTCTTCATTGTTGTTTTGATGACAGGCTCCACCCTAGGACCATACTCCAACTGCTTCACAATCCCTGGAGAATAATCTTTGCCTATCTTAGATTCTTTCATATTTGGTGCTCTAGGTGAGTGTCTGGTGGTTGGCTTTCTCGATGGAATTCTTCTTGCTACTAGATAAGATTTTAGAGACTATGTAAGAAACTGGATGATCATATATAAATTATAAACAATGAATTGGAAATCTAGGATACATACCTCTAAAGCTTCTTAAACCTGATTTTGATAATAAAAGAGTCATTTCAGTCTTGAGTTGCTCGCTCTGCTCCTTCGGACAGTCTGAAATTCACTTACGCGAAGAATGATTTTTTTCAAAACGGTTCTAGATATTTAAGCAGGGATGATCTTATCATGTCACATCATCCATTCAATTCGGGTTATGAGTGAAATTTCAACAAATCTTCCACCGGATCTTCAAATGTGTTTAAACTTGAATTCATCGTGGGTTGACAACGGAGGTGTGGGTGGTAATGTGGTCAATTGGAGATTTTAGAATGTTTTTTTAATCGACGCACGAGGTAGTAACTAATGCAATATCGTTCATTAATTAGTTCCTTAAATGTCCAAAATATGATCATATCTAATGCTACAAAATTCCCATCATGCCACTCTTTCAGTTGGTTGATCGGGGGTCGATATTGTGCTATGAACATTTTCATTGATATCCCCCTACCAAAGCTTCGACACCGATCTATATGTCTGTACAAATCTGATGTGGCAAAGCTGACTATGAGGCATGACTAGGACCTAGGGGACCAAAATGACTTGAGATAAAACTAGACAGTACGATCCTCTTACATGGTAAATACGTGTGGCCTTCAAGACTAGTGGCTTCATTCGCTCGCGTTAGTCAAATTTGGGACTTAATTTAAGCCATATGTTTCTAAAAACCAAACCTAACTTCCTAACACCCGGAAGTGTCAAGGATCGACGATCAATGATAAACCTAAGCAAGTGTTCTAAGGTTGGATCCCTCGAAAAATTCTTGATGTTGAAAACGTATCGGGGATCAACGATCAGAGATAACTCTATCACAGTCAAAATGATTATTGTGATATTTCTGGATTTCCCCTGATCCTAATAAGGTGCATCAGGCATAGGCTATATCTTTACATCCTTTGTTTACATCTGTCTTTCTCGTATCTCCCTGATGTTGAAGGGGATCGGATATCTCTCGAACCTTCATGCGAATAACCTACCAAATCCGCCTTATGTCGATGCCAATGAGGATCAAGGATTGAAGACTGTTGTTTTTGTGTGGTTCCTTTAATTTCTTGAATTATTTTCGACACCGAACATGAGAACGTCAGGTGAAACTTTTAGCTATCGATTCTTAATTCAGGTGTTAAGGTATTTTAGACATGAGGTTTCACAAATTTAAACAAACCTGAATAGGTGATAAGAGTCATGAAAACAATCAAAGATAAAACATTTCCCAAAATGAAGTGGATTCAAACAGTGCAGAAAACCAAGTGGTATCCAAAAAGTGACAAAATTTGATAAGGATTTTTAGGGTGTGTTGAGTGCGCAACAAATGGCAACTTACTAGGTGAAGGCATAATCTTTGTTCCTTCCTTCGGCTCAGTTGATGCGGAATTTGGTTAAGAACTTAATTGGATTTTTATCAGAGCTCCTTCTATCCTTGCGTTTGAAATTATCTGAATGGTGAATCTGGGCCTTCTTGTGGGATTTCAATCTTTATTCCACCTTCGTTTCCTGTAACCATGACCCATGCCCTCTTTTGACAAGATTCGAATAAATCATTCATTGGCACCAGGCCTTTTAGTTACCAGTATTCAATTGTTGTGTTGTTTCTCCACTTCCAGCGAGCGTTTATAGCCCTGATAGAGTCACCCCAATGTCATAAATCTTTCTCTGCTGCCAACGAGCATCGCTAGCCCTGATGGAGTTATCTGGATACCCTCTCCTACTTTGCACTCATTTGATATAATTGATTTTATTTCATCAGAATGACCTGAGTGAGTGGGAGAGGAGGACATATATTATTTGAAAAATGAGATAGTTAAGGTGATTTACTTGCTCTGTCTTGAGGTACATGAGGTCGTTTCCATATTATCATCTTTCCATTTAGGTTTCACCAAACCACCAGGTGGAAACTTTATCTCTTTTACAGGGTTGTTTATCTGCACAGGCTAGACAAAAAACTCCTTCAAAACAACCACAATTCTTCCTAGTGCTTCTTGTGTTGTATGTAAGCATGATTCAGGAGCAGAGTTTGTTATATTGCATGAAATAAGTTCAACCAATTCCTTTCTGAACACAAACTTCAAAAGAGAAAAAAGTACTATAACAAGAAAAACAAAAATGAAGAACTCTGCAATCAGCCTAAAAAACAAAACATCATGAAAATACACACATTTTTTCATTTTTAGTAGAAATGTTATTTTAGGGAATGGCCATTCACCGAGAGGGAGTCAGGTTCCCCCCTCAGATTTTGCAACCAATATGTGCCTACCCCAATTTTCTCGGCTACCGGAAAATGTCTGAGACATAGATTCTGAAACTTTGAATGTTTTCCCTTTGACTCATTCGCTCTGTCCCATTTCAAGACCTAGTCCCCTACTTCAAAATTCATCTCTTTGGCCTTATGCTTGTCAAACCACCTTTTAACTATCTGATGATGAGAAATGAACTTTGATTTTTCTTTCTCCCTTTCTTCTTCCAGTATGAGGAGGGTATCAATTTCTTTTTGTATATTCGATGAGGGTTTTCCTCTAGAATCCTGAGCAAGCTAAAGAGATGGAATATATATCCCGTTCAGGAGAATGAATTCCTTTATGTATACTATAAAGTATGGGGAATTCCCTATAGCTTATTTTGGTGTTACTCTATCATCCCATAAGGTATTATGAAGTGAACTGTGCCAATTCCTCTGGTTATCTGCAACTGTTTTCTTTAATATCCTCACTAGGTTCTTATTGGTTGATTTTTTCACTCCATTTCCCTGTGGATAGTAGTTTGCAGAGTATCTGATTATGATTCCTTTGTCTAAAAAAGACTATGTTAATAAGGTGGAAGAAAAGTAAGAGGAATTATCAAAAACAAGGATGGAAGGCATATCGAACCTTGTAATCAGATGTTGTGTTATGAATTGGATCACCACCTTTTCATTTACATGAGTCAGAGGGACGACCTCTGCTCATTTCGTGAAATAGTCTATGGTAGTCAGAATGTATCTATGTTGTTTTGAATAACTCTGTGTATTTTCTCTTATGATATATAACCCCTATTGCTCGAATGGCCTTGAGAAGGCCACAGATTGGAGTGGTACAACTACTCTCTTTTCCCTCCTCATGCTCATTTGACAAGTTTTACAGTTCCTATCGTATGTGTGAGCATCCATTAATAGAGTAGGCCAATAATAACCGACTCTCAGTATTTTGTGAGCGGTGGTATTCCATGCGAAGTGTCCAACTGCAGAACCATCATGTAACTCCTTTAGAACCTTGTATGCATATTCTCATTCGATACATATTAAAGTTACCCCATCATAATTAATGCGGAAGAGCATCGAATTTATGAGGCGATATTGTGTTGATTTTAGCCTAAAATCTCTCCTTTCCTTAGGGTTTAGTTTTTCAGGGAAAGTCTCATGGTGCAGGAGATAAGATAATTTCCCATACCAAGACTCCTGCCCTGGGGAGACTTATGAAGCTTCACTACACCATAATTCCAATTCATTATCCCACCTGGGGTCTTCATTTACTTGGTCCCGGGCTTCAACTAACAGTTTACATATTCTTTTTCCCTTAACCAGTTTGGTAGGTTTTATATCTAGATCAAATTCTTGGACCACTGTTGTCCAGTTTTCTCTTCTTTCCCCCATCTCTTGTTGAGTGAATAGGGATTGGACTATGGGAGGAGGCACAATGAATTTGGTTTGTTTATTTAGGATGTAATATTTGAAGTGTTTCAATGCCTTGTACACCACGTAAGCCTGTCTGTCTCTAGTAAAATAATTTAGTTCATCCCATTGGAGATTTTTTCTCATAAATGAGACCGAGGCCTCATTTTTATCATCATCTTTCTGATTCAATATTGCAGCTAACGATTGGTCAGATTCAAAAGTGTAGACGAAGAAATCTGTGCTAAAGTTGGGACTTCACAACACTGGGGCTTGAGATATTGCAGTCTTAATGTTATTGAAAGAACTTTTTCATTCATCATCCCACTTAAATTCAACATCTTTGTGGATCATATTTTCTAAGGGTTTGATAGTTTCAGGAAAATCAGGGGTGAACTTTCTCACAAAATTGATTTTCCCAAAGAAGGATTGCATAACCTTTTTGTTATGGGGTAATGGAAGCTAAGTTATAGCCCTAATTAGTTCTGGGTCTATGCGAATTCATTCTTGAGATATAATATGACATAGTAGTTTCCCTTCCTCGACACCAAAGATAGTTTTCTTAGTGTTTTAGTATATACCGTATTTCCTACATGTTTCGAAAATCTGGGTTAAGTGTTGGATGTGATCTTCTTTGTTCTTTGAATACACAGTCACGTCTTCCGAATAAACTACTAAAAATTTGTTTATTAGTCCTTGAAATGCTACGTCCATGGCCCTTTGGAAGGTTTCTGCTGCATTTATTAACCCAAAGGGAATGTGTTTATAAGCAAAGGTTCCCCACTTGGTCCGGAAGGTAGTTTTCAAATGGTCTACCTTTGAAACTAGAACTTGGTTATAACCTAAAAAACTGTCAAGCAGGGAGAAAATATCAGAACTAGACTCGGTCTACAAGAGTTTCTCCATCGATGAGACAAGTTATTTGTCCTTCTCTAATTCTCTATTAAGTTTTTTGAAATCTACACACAGATAGATTTCCCCAGACTTTTTCCTGATAGGAACCAAATTTGCTACCCATGCATAGTGTCTAACCTGGAAGATAATTTTAGCATCTAGTAATTTTCTCAACTACTAACACATGAGAGGCTCCAAGAATGGGTGGTACCTCCAGATATTCTATTGGAAGGGTTTTACTCTGGGTTTTAATGATATTGTGTTTTGAATGATACGAGTATCATAATTTTTCATATCTCTTTAGGACCATGCAAAAACATCTTGATATTCTATGAAAAGTTTGAGATAGGACTTCCTCTCGTCTTTAGATACTATATTTCTGAGATTTATATTCTTAGGGTTTTTCGGGGTTCCTAAATTCATGGTTTCGTACATGGGAGAGGAACTCCCTGTCTTTGTGTTCATTGACCCTTTAAATCTTTCCCTTATGTCAAAAAGGTTTTCTAAATTGGATACCCCTTTCGGTATCATGTGATACCTTAGTTTTTTAGTCGATTGATTTGTTTCAGGTTTTTGTACATAGGGATATACTAATTGTGCCTAAAATATTTCATCGTCAATAACCAAATATTTAAAATTATCCTGATTGGTTAAAACATTTAGGATATGTTCATCTCCTTCAAAGACCTTCCAATTGGAAATATTGTTGGGCACTGACGGTTTGTAGATTATCTCCATAGTGAACCGGGAGGCTTCATAGTCTTCTAAAGGGGATAGCATTGAGGCAACAGTGTCTACGGAATCAACAAGAGTGTTATTTGTTATGGAGATCGCTATAATTTTGAAGGCTTCAAAACGTTCTATTAGTTTGTGCACTTCCTGTTCATAATTCCTCAGGTGGGGAGAGTTGCAATGTATAATGTTCCTTACTTGTATAACGATGATTTCAAAGTCTCTGAAAACCTTTAGTTATTTAATGTTCAAGTCTATGGATTTCTTTAGCCCTTGTACTAGAGCTTCATACTCGACGGTGTTATTTGTGCATTTAAATTCTAGTTTGCAGGATAGGAAATTTTGTTTACCTTTGGGATCAATGAGGATACACCCCACTCCTGATCCCTCTTGCGACTTAGAACCATCAAAGTACAAGGTCCAAACTTGCGAGTGAAAACTATCAGTCTCTTTTTTCCTACTTCTTTCCTCTTTTCCTCCTATCTGCTCCATGGTTTTTAACATAGGTTCTTTGCAGAAGAGAATTTCTTCTACCGTCGTCGACAAATTTTCTTGAAAATTCATTTCGGATTTTTGAGTGAGAGGGACATCAGATGAGAGGGGGGAGAAATGATCTAAATCAGAGTCACATGAATAATTTCCTATCACGGGGAAATATGTCAAAGAATATTCGTTAAGGGATTCTAGGTCGGTGACAATATGTTTTAGATATCTTTCCCTATCGATCATGATCATATTTGTGTGTCCCTTCAATGGCAACCAAGGGTGAGCCCATTCTATACTAAAGTATTCATTTAACATTTTGGGCCAATCTCGACTAAGTAGAAGTCCATAAGCTTCTGGTATATCTACCACAATGATGTCAATTACTTGAAAAACTTTTGGGTGTGTTTCCATTCTCATCATGACATCCTTGAGTTCTCCCACAACTTTCACCTCAGTTCTATCTAGTTGTATCACATGTTTATCACTTTTGAGAGGGATTGCATTTAATTTCTTCCATATAGATAATGGAATAATGTTAGAGGATTCTCCTCAGTCAACCAAACAATTATGGAGGTTTATGTTGAAGAATTCAAATGTCTAGAGGAACGGTGGGACACAAGGTTTTCCCTTGTTATCTTCAGAGCAAGCGTTTACAACTGTCTTATTTCTTAGATCTGAGAGGGATGGATTTTCTCCTTGATCAATGCTTGTTGTATGATTTTATATTGAATTCAATGCTTGTAACATAAATTCCTTTTGTTGAGGGATTCTACACATGTCCATGACCGATATATTTGCCTTCAATTTTTTCAAATATTCTACTATGTTGTAGTCTAGCTTGGGTGTTTCACGTGTATGGATGTTTATAGTATTTCTTCGGGAGACAAAACATGTTTTTGGGTGATTGGATGTTGGTTTTACTCCCAACGTTTGGGTAGTAGTAAGGTCATTTGAGACAGGCTGACCCCTACTTCACGTTTTCACAGCTAAGACCTCAGCAGGTGGTTCTTGAACCTCAAATAGATCATCAGAAGGCATTGGTAGGTTAGGGTCCCATATCAACATGGTTGTTTCTTCCGGTGAATCAAATTCTTCCTGATTAGAAATATTCATAGTTGAGATGCTCGATTGTTCGGTAAGGGAAACCTCATCTAGAAATCAGTTGGCCATCAAATTCATGGTGTTAGTGACAATTTTTGTCTTGGGCACAAAAGTACCCAGGTCTGCAGGTAGCATGGGAAGCGCCCGAGCGCAGCACGGAAGAATCCCCTTTCCAGTTGCAAGTCAAGTGAGCGGGTGAAGTGTTGGTTGTTATTCGTCGAGATTCAACTACAAAGCAAATCGATGGTCATCGGGTTTTCGGGGCTGTCAAGTTGCCTGGGATTCAGCACGAAGGGTAGCGCCCATAGTTCAAGGAAAATTTGGGTCGTTTGATCCAATTGGGATAGGTGGTGGCCAATTGGCATATCGGGGATTGGTGTTTTGGGATACAAGGAGCCTCCCCTTCTTTACAGTTGAAATCGCCAAAACGCCGAAAGCACCTTTGGAGCCGAGCCCACGGTCCTAGCCCCAGGTCACATCAAGCGAGCGTGTAAACGGGGGGGCAGCCCCCTTTATAATAGAGAATACTATCTGGGTCATTCATATGAAGAACGCATGGTGCACATCCACGTCACATCGGCATTCGGGAGTTCAAGGGGTAAGAGCACCTCATTATTTCACCTCTCAAAACCTCGAATCCCGAAACGTCGAAAGCACTCTGGAAAATAGGCATAAGGTCACGGCCCGTGGTCACTCGAGAAATTAGAAAGGGTTGTGGGAAGGGGAGGCCAAAAGCACCGAATTGAGTTTCAGAATGGGGGCACTGTGTTCTCCAGACACCGTTTCGATGTGCTCTAAATCCCGGTACCTGCTGGGAATGAATGAAGAAGAGAGAGGGTGGTTGAAACCTCGCCTCACTCATTAATTGCAAAGTATGGATGTTCCGGCTAAAATTCTACCCGATAAGGTCCTCTGTACTGGTTCTTCTCATGGAAGCCACGTCGAGTCCTCGACTCGCCAGGGAAGATTGCACACGCTAATTCAACATTTAAAGGCTCAGCTACCCCCTGGCGCGAGCCATACAGAATTAAGGTGGCGTATGATAGGGGACTGCAGGCCAGATTTGATTGAAGAGGCTCCTCATCCCGAAAGTCCCATGGGCCTCTGTTGGGAAAATGTTTAGGAGTATATATACTTAATTTTGATATTTTTCAAGCATCGATGGTAGAGTGAAGCTCCTGATTGTAATGTTTTAATAGACGCTCTAGTTCTCTGGTTATGCATCTATATGTAAGATTTCTTGTTTAATGAAAGATAGTTTCCCTATTCCATCTAGTTTTCATCTCATACCGAGGGAGTTCATGATTGACTGATTCACATGAATTATTGCAGTTGTGTTATCATAAAGGTTTTATTGTGGCACTATTGTATTCTCTGGTTTTTTGCGTTTGAATGTAAGAAGATATCGTGTTTAAATGCATTCTCCTATAGTCTGCTAGAAACCTGATGTTGACAATAGACCTTTGCATCTCTCTGATACAAGTCTTCCCCCTACTCACCCTTACTACAACTCACTGTCTGAAGTATGTCCAAGACCTCACCTACCCATGCATGCCTGGCATAGTTTCAGAGTTGAAACAATATCGTCCGAGTTTACTTCCATTCGATCACCCCTTTCATACACAAATCATGAAATAAACTAATGGGCGTCGGGCTCTGCTCCTGCCGCAATCCAAAAGTGACTTTCATCGCCAACACATGGCATGCACCCATTGTGGGCAGTCTCTTTCAGAATGTTTCTCTTGGTGATAGGTATAGAAAGAATCAGATGCTACATTTCCAAGATCGATGTTTAAGTTGGCTAGGGGAGGTTCAATTTCTTTGAATGGTGGATTTGTTTTACAAAAGGGTTTATAGGGCCTCTGACCTTGGTTTCCTTTCCCTTCACTTCATTTCATGTCTATGATTTCATTTGACAACTTATTTATCATGCATTGTAGGTATTCTATGTCTCCACTTCTCTTTTCGGGACCTTGTTCTATTTGTTTCCCTAGGGATTTGGTCAGGAAGAGTCCTCTCCTAGGTGGAGATTGACCTTCTATCTTAACTAATGAGACTTGACCTTATTTACATCCCTTCATTTGGAATTCTATTATTTACAAACATGGAAATAGAAAAAGGGAGAGCATTACTGTATACTTTGATTTGCAACTCCTGAGTGGGTTTAGCTTCGGGTTAAAAAAAAATTAGGATAGTTGTGAATAATTGATTGAAGTCTTTAACCTTATCTTTTGAAATCATAGTAGCAATGAACAACTCAGCCATCAAAGGTCCTATAGTGGTTTCTTCTGCAAATTTATCTAAAATATCCTTTTGAAACTTCGTCCAACTAGTTATGGACCCTACAGGCAAGTTAAAATACCACATGGAGGCCGAATTCTCAAAAGTATAGGGGAAAATCCTGCATACTACACCTTCATGTTGAACATTCATTAGTCTAATATCTAGTATGAATGTTTTGATATGGTCTTCAAGAAATCCTGAGGTTTTAGGGTCAAATATAGGGAGTAACTTTTCTGGATGTCGGGGAAGGTTATGTACTTGTTCGAGGATTTCTAGAGCATATATGGCCAACCACGGTTGATTATTCTGAGGTGGGTTTCCCCTTTCTTCATTATTCTCATTGTTATATTCCATGTCATCCAAATCTAAAAATGAGCATTTTGAGTTAAACCCTTCCTTGTCAGAAAAATTGTCGGGTTCAGAGAAGTTACTGCCTAGTGTTTCGAGGATTAGATTAAGGGCATGTTCGATTTCAGTGAGGGAGAAATATATCAAGTCTTCTACTGTGTGAACAAAAACCTAGTCGGTGGTGTCGATCACTAGTCTTCTTACTTGTTTTCTACAAGGAAGTAACGAATTTAGGGGTAGTGCTCTGATTTGTCGGGCATAGGCTCTTGTGATTCTTTTGAACTGGTTCAACGCCTCATGGGGAAGAGCGTAAGGTATTTTAGGGAATAAATGTTCTTCCTCTTGTTGGGGTGAGTTACTCATTTCAGGAGTACTCAGTGTGTGTGGGTTGTCTTGAGAATGACTATCCATGCATGTGGGTTGTTTTGAATCTACAGGAAGTGTGAAATATTATATCAAAAATATTGTCAGCCATTCATTCTTTAGGCCCTCCTTCTAGTGCCAATTCTGTTGAGGGGTCATAAATCCCCTTAACTCAATAGTAGGAACCAAACCCGCCACTGAGGTCCAATTAGACTCTGCAAATTTTGATAGTGGAATGGTTCTCCAGATCTTGCAATCCAGCCAATTAATCGATGGGATTTACATAGTGATTTACAGGATATCTTCTCATGAGAAACTCCTCTTTCAGTTTGAACGTTCTCTTTTTGTACATTCTCTTATAGGTGGGTCCAATAAAATATAGGTTATGGTATAAACCATCTGGGTAAAGAAAAAGAGGGGAAAACTTAACTGCTAAAGAAGGCTAAGCTCAGGATTACGCTTGTGTTCAAGCATGCAGACAAAGATTTTCACACCTATGATAAGCCTAGTACTAATACATCAACTTGTTGGTATTTCAATTATTGACTGAGATACAATTATTGAAAGAAAACATACACACAATAAAATTATGCCAATAAATTTAGTTTCCTTAGCTCTAATCATTAATCACACATTAACACAACAATTTTATTTCCATCATTACAGACAAGAATTATAAAAAAATATTGAATTAGTTAAATTATCAATAGATTCAGAAACTCTTACTCATTACAACATCCATTCATGAGATAAAGTCAGAAGTAATTACTCCTTATGATCCAATCACAAACGTCTTTGATGTAAAACAAAAACTTGTCTCTGGTCCTAAACATGACTTCTCAGTTAAGGTAGCTCCGAAATAGTTCCTTACAATTCCAAAAATGAGGGTCTTTGCAAAAACCATCGACCTCGTGTAACAGGTCGATCTTCTTATTTATAACAAATTATTAGCTAAAAATGACTATCAAAAGTGCAAGCTAAGTAAAGAAAAACATCGCCACATGGTTCTATTATCTCTCGGTCTTCTAAGAGGCATCAAATGGTTTCACTTGAGTGGATGACTCTTCTCATACTCTGACCATTTGACGAAGAGTTCCTTGCATGTGTTTGGATACGAGAATCTGTGTTGGTCCATCGGGGCCAAAAGGATCTCCTTTATCTCCATTTCCCATGCCCGATACTTGACTACGTTAACACTTGACTATTGTAACATTGTATGAGCCTTGATCGGGTTCTCCATGAAATATTGTGCTTGACCTGGCACCATGTTCGCCACCTTTCCTATCTCCGCAGTCCATGATGAGTCTTTTTCTACATGTAGTTTGACTATGTCATGCAAGTCGACAAAGTCCTTGGGTGGAACTAATTCTGGGAGACTGATGTCTCTCATCCCCTGATTGATCTTGGTCCAACTCCTTTCACAATCGACCCATTTCTCTTGGATCTCCCTCTGAGGTTCTTGGGCCATCTTCACCTAGTATTTGACCAACTTCCTTATATGGTCGACGCTTCTATCCCTTAGCACCCGAATGTTGTTCTCTTCGATGTCTCATCCCTTTTGAACTGTGTTGATGTAATCAATTCTCTCCACCTCTTAGTGGGACTTCTCATACCATATTTCCATGTCTTTGAACGTTGTTAGTTCCATAAGGGTGTATTCCTGGAAGTTGGCTATCTCTGCAGTGAAAAGGTGCCACTCACTCATGAATTTGTTGTAGGCATATCATATTTTTCTTCTCAAGAACATCATGGAATGTGTGGAGTCCTAATAGTATTTCTCCAAATGGACCAGATGCTCCAACTCCTTTAGCTTAGTGGAAAGCTCCTCTTCATCTTTCTGTTCTCTATATAGGGTGGCATCTGCGATTGCCATCCATACACTGATAAGATCAGATGTCTTGGCATGCTCCATGCTGATCAAATTCTCCTCAGTGGTGATGAGGATGGAACTGTCCAAAGTAAGCCTCATTTTTGTACTAGTTATCTTCATGATGGATTTCCTCTTTCAATCATAGGTGATGGCTTGTATATTGAAAAACTCATCCATAGGTTTAGGGATTTGTTTCTCTCCCCAATTAAGAGTTTTTCATGGGATATCGACGTTGTATATCTATTCAAGAATGGATTCTTTAACCTCTTATGTATGTCCTGATGGCTTGGCCTCTAGTTGTTTCTCATTGGTTGGTAAAGTACTAGTCAAAACTGAGGAATCAGGCACAGGTTCGGTACTTACTTGGTGATCGGTTATGAATATGTCAATTTCTTGTTGTAAAATTTCTCCTTCTTGTTCGCCTGATCCTAGATCACCCCTCGAGATGTCCATTGGGGTTCCTGGTGTATCGAGTAGCTCAGTGTCTAAGATACTTTCAACCTCTTGGTCGCTTTGTGGAAGGCTTTGAATTGGAGCATTGGTAGATGGGATGTTCATTAAGGTTGGTTTTCATTGATGTCAACCCTTGAAGAAATCTTGATAGCACAAATGATGAACTCCAAAGTGGTCCCCTTATGGTGAAATCCCTCATGGGAAGACGCTTTGTGGATTGAGTTATCCTAGAAGTATGGTTATAGAACCCATGATTATTTGTGGAATAATAAGATAAAGGTTAGTGAATTTGTTAGTGAAACTATCCTAGATGGATATTTATTGTCATGTCATTTATGGTGGTATGTGGAACATCACATAACTCCTCATGGTTAGAAACTTATGGTCATAAGAAGTTGTAGAACCCAGGTTTGGGTAATGGACCCAAGTTTGTTTGATGGATAAAGGTATGAGTTTTGATATATTTTAAATTAATACTATTAAATATGGATAGTACATGTCATTCCATTTTTGTTGGTATGTGGAAAGTCACATAACTCCTCACGGTTTGAAAGTTATGGCCTTACGAAGTTGGAGGACCCTCATATGTCATCTAGAAGCCCCAAAAGGTCAATGTCGTCAAAGTGGTTTAAGAGATTTTAGAAGGCAAATATTAAAGTGAATTAATGAGTGTACTATAATTCAAAGTGAATACAAAATAAATGATCTAATTAATAAATTTAATGGAGAAATTAGAAGTGGGTTAACCCTAAAATAAGGAAAGTGGGCAAAGTGACCTACAAGATGTTTTTAAGGAAGCTACTTGGAGAGTATAAATAAGAGTCAAGGCTCTCTCATTTTAGATCACACTTGATCATATTGAATATCTATATATGTATGAGGTGAACAAAGGATATATAAGCTGAATTTCTGAGGGAAGGTGAAGAAAAGAAGGCCAGAATTCAAGGAAGGATAAATTATTTTGATGATGCTTTCTAAGGTATGTTATTTACAGGCCATCTCACCATTTTCGCAAAAAAACAAATTCTAGATTGATTCAGACCGTGATATTTCTATTCCATTGAGAAAACATATCCAAGTATCTGTGGTAAAACATTAAGCTTGTGATTCATTGTAGTTTTGGAGTTACACTCCATGGAAAAGGGGGTTTGTGGCTAGTCATGAAACTAGTCTAAAACAGGTGTTTCGGGTAAAAATGTCATAACGTGTTCATAACAAATCCAAATTTAGTAAGACAAAATGTGTTGGTTATAGTACATTCTTTAGTATGTTGTGTAATAGTTTCAGACTGATTCAACAAATATTCTGTTTGGTCCTTTCCCTACAAGGTCTCTCTCTAGAGTAAGCCAGAATTCAACAATGTATGCCATTTTTGCTATAACTCCTTTTACGAGAGGTTCCAAGTAGTGAAACCAAGAGGAATTTCATAAACCACACTAAATAACATTGTGTATCAGTTTCAGATCTTTATTCATTACATGTACAAATTTATGATTATTTCAAGTTAGGGTTGTTGACTAATCCAAAAAAGTCATGTGAGACTAAAGAAAAGTTTAATGAAAATGTTAGTCTCTTGTTGTTAAAGTTAAGGAAGGTTTATAGGTATGTGATCATATACACCAGTTCTATTAAAAAGTTACAAATCATATTTGTATGACGAAATTGATGAGGGATTTTGGTTAAGGTACATGTTGGGTACATGGTTGAGACAAATAGTTGATGAGTTGGCACATACATGAGGTGTATAGTTGATGATGTTGGTGCATATTGATGAGTCATAGTTGATGAGAAGTTGACACACGATTGGTACATACTTGGTACATGGTTGGTTGCACTTGTTTATGGTACAGTTTGATTACAAGTTGTTTGGTACAGGTTGGTGCATGGTTGATGCACTTGTTTATGGTACAGGTTGATGCATGGTTCAGGTTTATTGGTATATGTTTACAATGGTATATCTCATAGTGATAGTGTGACAGTGGTTCCATCATTCTACTTCTACATCAGGGTAGTTGGACGGGGCAAGGACATGTGGTTGTAGCCACCTTTCGGTTGTAGCCGGAGAACATAGGGGGTTGTAGCCTCCTTCTAGTTGTAGCCAGAGAATTGGGGAGTTGGAGCTTCCTTTAGGTTGTAGCCTGAGAAAATAGGGGGTTGGAGCCTCCTTCCAGTTGCATTCTGAAAACAAAGGAAGTTGGTGCTTCCAATGAATGTAATTCTTGAAGACATATAAGAAAAAGCATTATGTGGTTTTCTCCTACTTTGGGTTTCCACTTAAAACACCGGTGTACTATGTATGTGTATGATTGTTCATTTTTTCATTGCTCATTATTGTATGATAATTCTATATTTATATAACACTTGGATTATTTGGTTTAAAAAGGATTATAATTTCTCTATTACTGATTCACCCCCCCTCTCAGTAATCCAAAAATTGTAATCAGAGAAGATTCCTTCAGAAATTGGTTTAACCACTGAAAGGTAGATCATGGAGAGCAACAATTTGTAAAAAAATGGAATACCACAGTTTGATGGAAAAAGTATGCTTTTTGGAGCATAAGGATGAAGACATATATACATGCATAGGGATTTAAAATTTCACAATCAATTACAAATGGATACACAGCACCAGCAGATCCACCAACACATGGAAAAGAAGTGAAACTCGGTCCGAATAATTCCAAAGCCACAAATGCACTTCTGAATAGTCTCAGTGAAACAATATTCACCAAATTTGCACATTGTAAATCTGCTAAAGAGATTTGGGACAAGCTTCAAAATATTTATGAAGGATATTCAAAAGTCAAAGCAACAAAGCTTCAAACTTACAGAGGTCAGTTTGAACAACTAAAGATGAAGGAAGATGAGAATATTGCAGCCTACTTTTTAGGAGTCGATGAAACAATGAATGCAATCATAGGATTGGGAGAAGAAATCAAAGAATCTATAATTGTTCAAAAGGTACTAAGATCTCTTCCTATGATATTTTACCCTAAGATATCATCACTAGAAGAAAGATCAGACCTAAACTCAATAAGCATGGACAAACTGCATGGAATATTCACAGCATATGAAATGAGAATTGAACAAGAAAATCTAGAAGTAAAAGAAGCATCTTTCAAAGCACCCAAAAGATCGAAGAAAAAGGAAAAAGAAAAAGAACACAACAACAACAGTGACGTCTCGGAAGATGATGAAGAAGTGGCCAACTTCATCAAAAGACTGAACAAGGGAACCGATAGTAGGTATAGAGGTAAGGTTCCTTTAACTTGTTTTAATTGTGATGGTATTGGTCATTTTGCTAAAAAATGTCCTCATAATAAAAAGAGAAATGATGAAGGTTACTCAAAAGTCAAACAAACATATAAAGGAAAAAGAACTGCAAAGAAAGTTTTCGAGAAAAGATTATGCACCAAAGAAGACAAATCATCATCAGATGAAGATGAAGTCAGTGACAATGAGACAGGAGGAGTTATATTCATGGCAGTAGAAAAATTTGATAAAAAATACTCTGAAGAAGAATATGAAGAAGATGAAGAAGAATATGAAGAAGTCGAAGAAGAAATTGAAGAAAAAAAAGTTGACTATCGAGAAGAATTGATGTGTGCCATAGAAGTTATCAAAGAGAAAATAAGAAAAACAAGAAACTACAAGCAAAACTAGACAAGAAAGAAGACACTCAAGAACTAGAAAAAATTATCACAAATTTGAAGGTTCAAATAGAAGAAGATAAAAGAGATGAAGAAGCACTCAAAGAACAACTAGAATAAAAGGACGGGATCATTGGAAATTTGGAAGTAGATATTGTCACAATAAGAAGGGATATTCAAAAGAAAAATATGCAGAATAGCTCAAAAGTTTTGGATGACATTATAGGTAGTCAAAAATCTCATCTTGATAGATCTGGACTTGGATACAATCAGACAAAAAAGGGATCAAGCTCCAAAACAATAGAGAAAGAAACATATCCAAAAATCTATACAGAAACAATCAAAGGGGATAGGAAAATATACAAGGAATATTAAAGAGACACTCCTCCACTGAGAAGATTCAAGTTTCAGAATCAACAATAGACAGATAGGCCTCAATAAGAAGAAGGATTCATAAGAGAACCTCCTTTCAGAATATATTCAACTCCCAGGTATCAAACTATATTGTTTGGTTTATGTTATGCATGTAATAATTTTGGACACAAAGTTGTGAATTGCAGAGTTAACAATAGGAACATAAATATTTTTGAAAGTCATAAACAAAAGGGTTATCCAAGAAGGCCTAGTGAAACACAAATGTAATTTGAGCACTAAAGTGGAATTTTACAAATGTAACAACTTTGGACACATGGCCAAAGATTGCATAATGGCAGTCCCTCCTAGAGAATCGCAACAGAATAACAATATTCATAGACAGTAACCACAGAAAAGGACATGGATAAGAAAATAGAATCAATATAGCAATGAAGAATGCACACTCACTCTACAAGTTAAGCATAAGAAATGTAGTTGGTATGTTGACAATGGTTGTTCAAAACCCATGACAGGTGATAGAGACATGTTTATTACATAAATAAAGGAATTATATGGATCAGTCTCCTTTGGAAATGACGATTCAGCTAAAATCATTGGAAAAGGCACAGTCAGAATTGGGAACAAGAATACAAAGGCAGAAAATGTTCTACTAGTAGAAGATATGAAACATAATATTCTAAGTGTGAGTCAATTGTGTGACCAAGGTCATAAAGTTACTTTCGATTCACAAAAGTGTGAGATAAGAAAATAAGGTTCAGAAAAATTGATTGCTACAGCTGCAAGAAATTCAAGCAACATATATATGTTAAGTGAAATTGGAAATGAAAAGTGTTGTCTAGGAAAGGAAGATGAAAGTTGGCTATGGCACAAAAGAATGGGTCACATACATTTTGATAACCTTTTTAAAGTCAACAAAAGAGAAGCAGTCACAGAAATGCCCCAGATCATGAAACCAACCAACACTTTATGAAAGCATTGTCAACAAGGAAATAAAACAAAGACCAGGTTCAAATCAAAGGATTATTCAATGACAAGACCACTGGAAATTGTGCACATTGATCTAGTTGGACCAACTACAACAAAGGGTTTAAAAGTTAATAAATAATTTATGTTATTAGTTGATGATTATACAAGAATGAGTCTAGTTTTCTTTCTCAAGAATAAGTCAGAATCTTTAGAAAACTTTAAGATCTATAAGGAAATGGTTGAAAATGAAATGGATTCAAAAATAAAATGCTTCATATTTGATAATGGAGGAGAGTTCACTTCAAAGGAATTTATGGACTACTTAAGCAATCATGGAATAAAAAGGCAATTCTTCATTCCTAGGACACTTCAAGAGAATTTAGTTGTTCAAAGAAAGAACAGGACAATACAGAAAATGGCTCAAACAATGCTAATGGATTCCAAATTGACAGATATATTTTGGACACAGACAGTGCATACAATAGTTCACATTCAAAATAGAGTAATTCTCATAAATAAAACTAACAAAACTCCCTACAAGATATGGAAAGGAAGACCAACAAATGTGAAGCACTTTAGAGTTTTTGGAAGCAAATGCTACATCAAAAGAGAAGATGGCAGAATGGGAAATTTTGACTCTCATGTGGAAAAAGGAGTACTTATTGGTTACTCAATTACAAGGAAAGCATACAAGTGTTACAATATGATATTGAACAAAGTTGTGGAAAGAATCAACGTAACAATTCATGAAACAGGCAAACCAAAGGAAGAAGAAAATGAATTAATGGAACAACCTTTCGAAAAGGAAGTAGAAGATGAAAAATAAGTAGAAGAGGAAGATGAAGAGAATCCGACAGAATGAGAAGATCAAGTTCATCAAGTGTCTCCAAAGACACCTAGTAGACGAGTACATAAGAATCATCCTTCATATCATATTATTGAAAACAAAGATGTAGGAGTCGAGACTAGAAGAAGAATCCATTCACCAGAACAAACACACCTAGCAGTCTTATCTATAATTGAACGAAACTATTTTGAAGAAGCCAACAAGGATAAATTTTGGAATAAGGCCATGGATGAAGAATTGGATCAAGTAGAGAAAAATGACACTTGGGAATTGGTTCCATGAACAAAGAATAAGAATGTGATTGACACAAAATGGGTTTTCAGGAATAAATTGAATGAATATGGATAGGTTACAAGGAACAAATCTAGATTGGTATGTAAAGGATATGCACAGATTAAAGAAATCAACTTTGAAGAGACATTTTCCCCAGCTACCAGAATGGAAGCAATCCATTTTCTTTTAACTTATGCATGCTCCAAAAATATTAAAGTGTATCAGATGGACATAAAATGAACTTTTCTGAATGGGGAACTTGAAGAAGAAGTCTACATTGAACAACCAGAAGGATTTTAGTTGTCAGAGAATGCAGACTATGTGTGCAAATTAAAGAAGGCCTTGTATGGTCTAAAACGGGCTCCTAGAGCATGGTACTCTAGACTGGATAAATATCTACAGTAGGCAGGGTTCAGAAAAGGAAGTGCAGACAACAACCTCTACATCAAGGTAAGTCAAGGTAATATTTTATTAATTGATGTTTATATTGATGATACTATTTTTGGTAGTGATGATGACAGGTTAAGACATAAATTTTCCAAGGATATGAAAAATGAATTTGAAATGTCATTACTTGGAGAAATATCCTTCTTTTTGGGAATCCAGATATGTCAAAGAAACCAAGGAATTTTATTTCTCAAATCAAGTATATAAGAGAAATGATAAAGAGGTTTGGAATGGAAGATTTCAAACCATTTATCACTCCCATGAAAACCAGTTGCAAGTTGAGAAAAGATGATGATTCAAAGTCTACATATCAGAGGAAATACAGGTCAATGATTGGCATCCTACTATATGTGACAACATCCAGACTAGATGTAATGCATGCAATTGGACAGGTGGACTGATTTCAAGCAGCACCAAAGGAATCACATGTATTAGCAGTGAAGAGGATTTTTAGATATCTCAAAGGAACATAAGAGTTTGGATTATGGTATCCAAAAGGAAAGGATCTATCACTTAATGCCTACACAGATGTAGATTGGGCAAGTTGTATTGATGACCGATGAAGCACCAGTGGATAATCATTCTACTTGGGTGAGAGTTTAGTATCATGGCTAAGAAAGAAACAATCATCAATATCTTTATCTATAGTTGAGGTAGAGTATATTGCAGCAGCATCATGTTTTACACAGGTTCTTTAGATGAAACAAACTCTGACAGATATACAAGTTGAGTATGATGATCCCATTCCAATCTATTGTTATAATACAAGCGTCATCAGTATCTCAAAGAACCAAGTGATGCACTCCGAGACGAAGCACATTCCAATCAAGTATCACTTTCTACGAGAGCAGGCTGCAAAAACGAACATCACAGTAGAGTATGTGGGCACAAAAGAACAAGTGGAAGACATCTTTACAAAACCACTTCCACGGGAATCCTTTGAGTATCTTCGCCAAAGACTCGGAGTTATTTCTACTCCAAAATTAATTCTTTTGAATGCTTATCTTATATGTCTTAGATGCACACGAGGAAGCACCATAGAGAGGACAATTCAGTCAAGGGGAGCAACCCCGGATGGAAAGATACATTTTCCATTGATGAAAAGGGGGGAGAGATTCATCAGATGCATAGGACAAAGGCATCGTTCCAGGGGGAGAAATGGTCAAACAAATGCAGAGGACAAAGGCATGTTTCCAGGGGGAGCATGAGTGATATGACTTCAGTATTGCATGACATAATTTTAGTTTTACATCAGAGTGTTTCCATCAATGCCAAAGGGGGAGATTGTTTATTAAGGTTGGTTTTCATTGATGTCAACCCTTGAATAAATCCCTATATCACAAAGGATTAAATCCAAAATGGTCCCCTTATGGTGAAAGCCATCACGGGAAGACGCTTTATGGATTGAGTTATCCTAGAAGTATGGTTAGAGAAACCGTGATTATTTGTGGAATAATGAGATGAAGGCCAGTGAATTTTTCATTGAAACTATCCTATATGGATATTTCTTGTCATGTCATTTCTGGTGGTATGTGGAATGTCACATAACTCCTCATGGTTAGAAAGTTATGGCCATAAGAAGTTGGACAACCCAGGTTTGGGTAATGGACCCAAGTTTGTTTGATGGATAACAGTGTGAGTTTTGATATATTTGTAGTTAATAATATTATATATGGATATTACATGTCATTCCATTTCCTTTGGTATGTGGAACATCACATAACTCCTCACAGTTTGAAAGTTATGGCCTTACGAAGTTGGAGGACCCTCATATGTCATCTAGAAGCCCCAAAAGGTCAAAGTAGTCAAAGTGGTTTAAGAGATTTTATAAGGTAAATAATAAAGTGAAGTGATGAGTGTACTATAATTCAAAGTGAATTAAAAATAAAATATTTAAATAATAAATTTAATGGAGAAATTTGAAGTGGGTTAACCCTAAAATAAGGAAAGTGGGCAAAGTGACCTAGAAGATGTTTTTAAGGAAGCTACTTGGAGAGTATAAATAAGAGGCAAGGCTCTCTCATTTTAGATCACACTTGAGAATATTGAATATATATAGGTGTATGAGGTAACCAAAGTATATATAAGCTGAATTTCTGAGGGAAGGTGAATAAAAGAAGGCCGGAATTCAAGGAAGGATAAATTCTTTTGATGATTATTTCTAAGGTATGTTATTTACAGGTCATCTCACCATTTTCGCAATAAAAAAAAATTTGGAATGATTCAGACCATGAAATTTCTATGCCATTGAGGAAACATATCCAAGTATCTATGGTAAATAATGAATCTTGTGGGTCGTTGTATTTTTGGAGTTACACTCTGTGGAAAATAGGGTTTGTGGCTAGTCCTGAAACTAGTCTAAAACAGATGTTTTAGGTAAAAACGTCACAAATTCTTCATAACAGATCCAAATTAAGTAAGTACAAATGTGTTGGTTATATTATAGTCTGTAGTATGTTGTGTAATAGTTTCAGATTGATTCAACAAATATTCCATGAGGGGCATGCTCTACAAGGTCGCTCTCTAGAATAAGCCAGAATTCAGCAAGGTATGCCATTTTTGCTATAACTCCTTTTATGAGAGGTTCCAAGTAGTGAAAACTGGAGGAATTGCATAAAAAAAACTGAAGAAAATTGTGTATCAATTTTATATCTTTATTCATTACAGGTACAAAGTTATGATTATTTCAAGTTAGGGTTGTTGACTAATCCAAAACTAGTCATGTGAGACTAAAGAAAAGTTTGATGAAAATGCTCGTCTCTTGTTGTTAAAGTTAAGGAAGATTTGCAGGTATGTTATTATATACACTAGTTCTATTACATAGTTACAAATCATATTTGGATGAAGAAATTGATGAGGTATTTCGGTTAAGGTACATGTTGGGGACATGGTTGAGACAAGTACTTGATGCGTTGGCACATACATGAGGTGTATAGTTGATGATGTTGGTACATATTGATGAGTCATAGTTGATGAGTAGTTTACACACGATTGGTACATACTTGGTACATGGTTGGTTGCACTTGTTTATGGTACAGTTTGATTATAGGTTGTTTGGTACAGGTTGGTGCATGGTTGATGCACTTGTTTATGGTACATATTGATTGCAGGTTGAGGTAAATATTGATGCATGGTTCAGGTTTATTGGTACAGGTTTACAACTATATATCTCATAGTGATAGTGTGATAGTGGTTCCATCATTGTGCTTATACTTGAGGGCAGTTGGACGGGGCAAGGAAAGGTGGTTGTAGCCACCTTCTAGTTGTAGCCGGAGAACATAGGGGGTTGTAGCTTCCTTCTGGTTGTAGCCAGATAATTGGGGAGTTGTAGCTTCCCTCAGGTTGTAGCCTGAGAAAATAAGGGGTTGGAGCCTCCTTCGAGTTGCAGTTGGAAAACAAAGGAAGTTGGTGCTTCCAATGAATGTAATTCTTGAAGACATATAAGAGCAAACATTACGTGGTTTTCTCCTGTTTTGGGTTTCCACGTAAAACTCTGGTGTACTGTGTATGTGTATGATTGTTAATTTTTTCATTGTTCATTATTGGATGATAATTCTACATTGATATAATACTTGGATTACTTGGTTTAAAAAGGATTATAATTTTTCTATTACCTATTCACCCCCCTCTCAGTAATCCAACAAAAGATGCTCTCTCAGGTTCCTTTTCCTTTGTAATCTACACTGGAGTGACCAGGGAGACCTCCAAACTCTCTTCATCATCATAGATAGTTATGAAGTCATGCAAGGGGTTCGGTGCACTAGTCCTACCCGCTTTCCTTGATATCTTAGGCTGATTTGAAATTCCCCCATGTGATCCAATATGTGGTGGTGGACTTTCAGGATTTTCTGGCCTGGTGATTCCTTCAACTTGTATCGATTCTAAGCCAATTGGATCTCCTCTACTTGTGATTGGGTTTTCAGCAAGAACCCTCATCATATCTATGAGATATGGGTCATTTTGTAGCTGATCAATGACTCTATGTGCCTCTACCATAAAGAGAAATCCCCTTGTCTGCGCATCTAGTGTAAAAAACAATACCCTTCTTTGTGCCTTTGTTGTCTCTACCACTCTGATTTCTTCCCTGGATTTGAGGGCCTCTTGAGTTGACTTATCTATTGTTTCCACATGTTCATCCATGCTCATGGCCTTGAACCTGGTCATGTTTGGATTGGCCATCCTTTGCACCACCTCGTCCCAATCTTGGGCGCACTCTGTGAATATTTTTTCCTCAAACTTATCATGGGTGTATGACCAACAGGATGACACCTGTGAAGCATGTTTCAGGACCAGGACTTTTGGATCATGCTTGCGGAATCAGCCTACCAGGAACCTGAATTCTAGTTGGCTCAACCCTTCTTGTTTGTCTTGAGCAGTATCCTTTACTAGATAGAGCCCCACATGGAAACCGTAGGGTATGAAAGATTGTTCCTTGTCTTTGACTAGTGTGGCATTGTATCCCTACAAGATGGTATGATAACATATTTCTCCCATGATGATCTGGTATGAGACATGAGTTGGTAGGAGATGTGGTGCTCCAGTGGCCCCAAACACCCTGATGTAAGTTAAGCACTTGTCCAAGTACCAATGGCCTACCTTGGCTATCATTTTCTTAGTTGTCACTGATAGCCTTGGGCATTCCTTCTTAAAAGTAATAAAATAAAAGTGGGCAATGAATTCATCACAGATGAGGGTGTGATATTTCTTGTACCGGTTTTCCCATAACACGCTGAAGTAGATGTGGACCAGAAGTTATGCAACATGCCATCTTAGATTCATGTTTGTGAAGACATTCCTCGCACACATGAAATTGAGAAGGTACAAGGCCATGTAGAAAGTTGTTTCCTCTCATTCCTTCAGTGACTAATCCTATTGTATACAGGTTCTCAATTGTTTTGAGATTATCACTCCCCAGTTGAAGTTTCTTCCGACGATCGCCACTATGTACACCAAAGGCATCAATGCTTTTGAAAACCTAGAGCAATCCTTTTCTCCATATAGCCGACAGATGAGAGCCATCAAATAGATGTATGGCTCCCTCAGGTTGATTTTTCTGTACCATCCATTGCTCCAATTAGTGAAATTATTATATTCCCTCCACGATGAAGCCATCAACTATCTAGTGTCATGGAATTCATATAACTTCACCATGAAGTCTGTGTTGAGATGCTCCTCTGAGTCCATGAGCTTGTAGTATTTTTGGACCTCTGTCGGGAGGAAAACTCTAATGCATCCGCCATTGTCATCGTTGATCAAGAATTTATGCACATATGTGTGGTCAATGAGCCCACTTCAGGACCTCTATGTAGGGGAAAATTGGGGTTCTACTCATCACCATGTGTAAATACGACCATCGAATGTTCGGGAACACCTGGTCATTGAGAACCCTTACATCTAGGTCTCTATGTGGGATATACTCTGGGTATTCTTCTTAGATAATTATGTTGAAGAGATCCCCCCACTGTGGGAGCACTACCTTGGATCTGGTTATTTCCTCTATATCACCAAAGGCCAGCGGCTAGACAAAATCTTTCTTCATGTTTGTTTTGATGATAGGCTCTGCCCTAGGAGCATACTCCAACTGATTTTCAATCCCTAGAGAAGAACCTTCGCCTATATCAACTTCTTTCATCTTTGGTTCTCTAGGCGAGTGTCTGGTGGTTGGCTTTCTCGATGGCATTCTTCTTGCAAATAGAGCATATTTTAGAGACTGTGTAAGAAACCGGATGATCATATATAAATTATAACCAACGAGTTGACAATCTTGGATACATACCTCTAAATCTTGTTAAACCTAATTTCGATAATAAAAGAGTCAGTTTAGTCTTGAGTTTCTCGCTATTCTCCTTCAGACACTCTGGAATTCACTTACATGCATAATGAATTTGTTAAAAATGGTTCTAGAGATTTAAACAGGGATGATCTTATCGTGTCGCATCAGCCATTTAATTTGGGTTATGAGTGAAATTTCAAAAAAATTACCATCCTATCTTCAGAGGTGTTTAAACTTTAATTCATCATGGGTTGACGACGTAGGTGCGGGTGGTAATGTGGTCTATCGATGATTTCAAAATGTTGTTTTAATCAGCACATGAGGTAGCAACTAATGTGGGATCGCTCATTAATTAGTTCCTTAAATGCCCAAAATCTGATCGTATGTAACGTTGCAAACATCCCATTGTGTCGCTCTTTCAGTTTGTGGATTGAGGGTTGGGACTGTTCTATGAACATTTTATTTGATATCCCCTTTCCAAAGCTATGATTTCAATCGATCATGCTATACATATATGACGTGGAAAATCTGACTAGGAGGCATGACTAGGACCTAGGGGACCAAAATGACTCAGGATGAAACTATACCGTGCGATCCTCTTATGTGGTAAAGATGCATGGCCTTCAAGACTAGTGGCTTCATTCAATAGTGTCAGTTGGAGTCAGGACTTTATTTAAACCATACATTTCTAAAACCCAAACCTCGAGGTTCGAAAATCGATGATAAACCTAACCAAGTGTTCTCAGGTTGGCTCCCTTAGAAAAGTATCGATGCTGAAAACGTATCAGGGATCGACGATCGGAGGAAAATCTATCATGGTCGAAATGATTGTTGTGATATTTTTGGATTTCCCCCAATATCGATAAGTTGCATTGGGCATCATATATATCTTTACGTCCTTTGTTAACATCTCTCTTTCTGGTATCTCCCCGATGTCGAAGGGGATCGACTATCTCTCAAACCTTCATGTGAATATCCTACCAAAACCCCCTTCTGTCGATGAGGATCAATGATTGACGACTGTTGTTTGTTTGTGGTTCCTTTACTTTCTTGAATTCTTTTCGACACCGAACCTGAGCGCTTTAGGTGCAGGGTTTAGTTGTGGATTCTTAATTCAGTTGTTAAGGAATTTTAGACATGAGGTTTTACAAATTCAAACAAACCTAAATAGAAGATAAGAGTCATGAAAACAATCAAAGATAAAACATTTCCCAAAATGAAGTGGATTTAGACAGTGCAAAAAACCAAGTGGTACCCAAAAAGTGACAAAATTTGATAAGAAGTTTTAGGGTGTGTTGAGTGCTCAACAGATCCCTAATAACTGAAATCTTGACAACCATTGGATCATGTTAATATTTTTGCATCAAACATGGGATCATTATATGAAGTCAATTTTCTCGAGGTTTATTCAGGGAATCTCACTTCGGGAGAATTGAGAATTGGGAAAGAATAACCCAAAGTCTTGAAGGTTGAAATGAGTCTAGACCATTGATATAGAACTAATCACAGTCGTCGGATCAAGGATTCAAGAGATCCCTAATATGATAAATCCCGACAACCATTGGATTGTCTTAATATTTTCATGTCAAAGATGGATCCTTAGATGAATTCAAATTGCTCGAGGTTTATTCAAGGAATCTCACTTTGGGAGAGTTGAGAATTGGGAATGAATAACCCAAAGGCTGAAATAAATATGGATCATTGATCTAAGAGTTGATCACGATTGTTGGATCAAGGATTCATATGAACCTATGACCAAGGACATGTGCCACGTCAGGAGATCCACATCAGCAAGACCACATCATCAAGGACACATGGCACAATCAGATGGTGGAAAGTGTTAAGGTCCAGTTGTAACTTTAGGGTACGTAAGGAACAAATCAAAGTGACATGTGGCAACCACTCGGCTAGTACCAATTCAACAGAGACGTCAGCAAGTTACGTCACTCCGAGAGTTTGTCCTTTGGGGGAAACCAACAACTACCCAAAGCGTTGAAGGCCAAAGTCAATGCTAACCATTGATCTAATATCCTCCAGGAAGAATCATGATCATTAGATCAAACACTGGGAATGGTTAAGCCCATGGTCTTAGCTCCTAGACTTGTGGAGTTTATCACGTAGAGAGTGCTAATAATCACTTCAATGGAATTTACTCCGGAAGAGTTGAATGACTGCAAATATTGGAGTCTCTAAGCTCCAAATTCCCAAAGTGAACAAGAATCGTCAACTCAACTACGGAATAAAAAATATTGTTTGTATGATCTATTTTGGTGAAATGTACTCTGAAAGTTTGAAAGATTGTAGAGGTTGGAAGTCCCGAAGGAAATAATGGTCATCCATCTCAATCTTTGATTAAGTCATAGTCATTGTATTAAGCAGTGGAAGGATAATGTAAGGATCAAATATAGACCATTGATTTGGTTCCAAGAATCATGTCAACCATTGGATCGACCCTTGTGAGAGGTAACCACTTTGGAGAGTTGAAACTCCAGAAGATTGGATGAGAGAGAAAACACCCGAAGGCTGAAATACCAAAGGACTAGGTTCCATCCCCCAGTCATGGGTTACGAAAACATAATCCATGAGATGCTGGGAACATCATTTAAATAACAATCCCATGGTTTTGTGTAGATGGTCACATGTAAATGGTTTGAAGGAAGCGCCTCTGCAAAATTTGATTTCTATAATATTTGCAAAGACATGGAATTGAGTTACAATAAAACGATCCATACCTATGATCGATTTATGAAAAACACTCTCACTAAATTAAAATCCTTCACAATAATGTTTGAATAATAATAAAGATTATTGTTAATCTAAAATGAAGAGGTGTGATGGTCCAAACAAAGGGATACAATTATTCATAGCTCACACTAGTTGGAAGATTATATAAATGAGAAAGAATGGTGAGAATAAAGTGTCTTTATAGTACATATCAAAATATCAAAATAGCAGAAGAGTCCAATAAGAAGAGTTGATTATTCTTATGAAGTGAGGGTGGAAGGGAGGAGCACAAAAGTATTCATATCCTTTACTAATTAAATATAAGGGATTTGGTGCTTCCTAGGGTTGGTTCCCTAAAGAAACAAGGGAGTTGGTGCTTCCTAGGGTTGGTGCCCTGAAGAAGAAGATTTGTGTCTCCTAGAGTTGGTGCTCTAAAAAGGATTGGTGTCCTTCACCATTCTTCATAAAATTCTTGTAATTCCTATTAATTATATATATATATATATATATATATATATATATATATATATATATATAT
>ML808027.1:236449-258164 GCA_009831015.1 Picea engelmannii
TATATATATATATATATATATATATATATATATATATATATATATATATATATATATATATATATATATAATTTATTTTACAAACAAGTCTATTGTTGATCTATTGTGGTAATTAACAAAATATAAAAGTAAATGTTAATTGTTGAAAAAGGGTAATAATGATTCACCCCCCACCCCTCAGTATTCCAACAATTGGTATCAGAGCAGGTACCTTCATCATAGTCTAACAACTAGGAGGTAGATCCTAAAGAAGGATCAGCAAGAGGGAATGTCTAACAACAAAGCACCATTGTTCAATGGAGGTGGGTATGCTCTATGGAAAATAAGAATAAAAAAATTATTGTTGGCTCTTAGTTTTAATATCTGGCAATCTATTGTAGATGGTTACACTACACCAACTACTCCACCCAAAGATGTTGCAGGAAAGAAAATTTGCAATGACAACTCAAGAACAGTTAATGAAATTCTAGGAGGGTTGACAAATTTTATATGTATGAAGGTTATGCATTATAAGTTAGCCAAAGAAATCAAAGACAAATTGGAGGTTGTATATGAAGGAGATATAAAATTCAGGGAATCCAAACTACAGACCTATATAACTCAATTTGAAAATATGAAAATGAAAGAAGAAGAGAATATTTTTTAATACCTTCATAGGGTAGATGAAGTGGTTAATTCAATTAGAGCAGTAGGAGAAGAACTTACAGATAAACCTATTGTGAAAAAGATACTAAGGTCATTACCTATGATATATGATGCAAAGATTTTTACAATTGAAGATAGACTTGATCTTGACACACTCACAGTTGATTAGCTTCATGGAATTTTTATAGCATATGACATGAGAACAGGGAATGACAAATCATCAAAAATAGAAAAGAATTTAAACCAAAGATGAGTCATGAGAAAAAACAAATGATGAGTTATTAGATATATCTAATGAGGAAACTGCAAACTTCATAAACAAACTCAAGAAAGGGACATGGAAATACAAAGGAAATATTCCTCTAATATGTTTCAACTGTGGAAAATTGGACACTTTGCCAATAAATATCCACATCCTAACAAGGAGGAAAGTGATGACGAAATAACCTTAAAAAAAAATAATAAAAGAAACACTAATAATAAAAATATCTTCTACAAGAAAAAGAAAACGTTCTTTACCCAAGAAGACAGTAGCTCATCAGAAGAAAATGAAGAAGACGAACTAGAAATTCTATTTATGGGAATAAAAAATCAAGATGATAAACATTAAGAAGATGAAGAAGAAGTGAACTTCGAAGAATAAATCCTTATTGTAATTGAAGAACCAAGAAAAACTAAAAAACAAAACAGGGTACTAAGGGAAGAGATTCTAGAGATTAAATAAGCTACTAAATCAAAAGAGAGGGAAGTTTCTAAAACCATCAAAGAGTTAGAATAGACCATCAATGATTTGAATCCCTAGCTTCTGGAAGTTAATAAAATTTAATAAGACATTTTACAACAACTTAATGATAAAAAACAAGTATGTGAGAAACTAGAAGCTAAGATTAAGTTGTTAAAAAGTGAAATTGAGAAAGAAAAAAAAGGATCACAATTTGGAAATAGTTCAAAGATCTTGGATGAAATTCTCAGTAGTTAAAGGTCACCAAACAACAAGAGTAGTTTGTGATACACTCAAGACTCAACTTCTACATCACAAGGATCTTTCAAGAAACCAATCAGTTACGTAGCTTCCCTGAAAAACTCATTAAGAAAAGAAGATAATAAGGAAAATATGATAGCATTGAAAACTGTTATACATAAACATAAATCAATACTCCCTACTAGAGTAAAAGATGACAAGAAGAATACAATCATTAGAAGGAATCCCCTTAAATATATATTTATTGGATATTGTTACTCTTGCAATAATTTTGGACATAAGGCAATACACTAAGCTTATGGACAATACAATCATAGAAATTTCGAAAGATATAAGAACAACAAGTACAATACAGAGAAGAGAAGCTATAAATCATTTTCTCCTTTGCAAGACTTAAATAATGAATGCCAAAAATGCAACAACTATGGTCATAAAACCAGTGAATGTAGATTGCCAAAATATGATAAAAAGACAAATATTTCCCATAATAAAAAAGAATGGAAGAAAAATCAAACAGAGTGCAATGTAGACTTATATGAAATAAATCAAGGATTTTAGTGGTATATAGAGAGCGGATGTTCCAAACACATGACTGGAGAGCAATGTAAATTTCTCAAGTTAAATAAGAAAGGAAAAGGAAAAGTAACTTTTGGAGATAACATGTCAGCCAAGATACTGGGAAGATCCATTGTTAGTTTAGGAAATAATAAAACCAAAGCATAAGATGTACTTATGGTAGAAAATCTCAAACCGAATATCCTAAGTGTAAGTCAAACATCTGATCAAGGTCACATACTTACATTTTATTCTCATAAATGTGAAATCAAAATAAAGGACACTGGAAAGCTAGTGGAAGTTGCACCAAGAACATCTAGCAATGTGTACATCCTTGATATATATTGTTTGGGGCCTAACCCACACATAGGTAGATCAATATATTCGGATGTAATAAAGCTCAATATTAATAAGGCCTTTCAATAAAATAGAATAAGGCGGATGTAAGAAGACCTAATAGAAGCTTCCGCTTCTAGAAGGATCTTCCTCTAGATGCTTCTCTTGATAGACATATTTAGTATAAATAAGGGTCAAGGGTATGAAAACCCTAGCTTGGAGATTATTGTAATAGAGCATTGCTCAAATGGAGGTTGCCCCCTTGAAGAGGCCTGTGAACATTTCTTTCTGAATCAAAGTGCAATTTATGTTGTTGTTCTTATATCATTTATGTGTGATTGTGGAGATTATGTTGGTTATATTACTATTATTCTGCCATTTCTAGCATTTTATTTCTGTTCTGCATACTTTTTATATCTGGTATCTTGCAAGTGGTATCAGAGCACTTTCCTTGGCAGAAATTGTGGGAATTTTTTTTCAGGGTAGAGACATATTCCAACGTCTTTAATCCATAGAGATCTGTTTTTATGTGCATAAACCCGTAGTTGAGGGATTCATACATGCAGGAAATACAAGTGGTTCTTAAGCACACATCTGTTGGCCACCCTTGTAACCCCTGTTGGTACCCCTTCGAGTGGTAGCGCATCAGAAAACACCTGTGTATGGATCAGCCTAGATTTCCTTAAGCCCTCTTTAGATAAACCTATCATCCACCAGACTTCTATAGTGTCACCGATAACAACACTCGAGAAGATACTCTCTAGTACCTGGGTAGTTGGGTAGTACGGCTAAGGGTATGGTCTATCCTCCTTAGTTAGTGCCATGAGATATTGGGTCGAGTACTACTGTTGGACCCCACACGTTTATCAGAGAGCTATAGCATAGGGAAAACCCTTTTTTGTAGAACCCTTGAATACCTAACCCTTGGGGGACAAAAACATAAACAAATTAAAACCAACAAGATCTATTGCCACGCAATTATGTTCGGGTTGACAAGTAAATACACATTTCTTTCTGGTTAAACATTTGTGGATTTCATCACTACAGTATTCTTTAGACCAGAGTATTATTTGAGACCTATTCCATTGGATTCATCTCTTCTCCCTTATCACATCCATCCATATCATTTTTCAGAAAAAAAAATTACCCTGCCCACCCCTTTTCAGTTCACCCATCCTCATGGTCCATACCCATAGCCAAGATCTGGAAGCTCACTTCAACACCTTGCAATCTAGTTTTCTCAAGACCCAAAAACAAGTGAAACAACTCAGTGCTATTGTTGCCTCCATCGATTCATCCATCAATACAACCATAAATACAACCATAAATACAACCATGCAGCCCTCAATGGAGGAAGTCAAACAAGAAATGACCACTCATATTGAATATGTATTTCCATCACTATGCAACAAACTGAAGATCCCTATAGATGACCCTTTCTCTGAAGCACCTCCAAGGACTGAAGGTGAACATTCCTCCCATTCCCATACGTTTCATCCCCATCACTTTCAATGTGACCTATGCCTTCCGCGGGTGGATGTGACCACATTTGATGGCTCAGACCCCACTGGTTGGGTAACCCAAATGGAACATTATTTATGTTTATACGACATTACAAATGACTTGGCCAAACTCCGGTATGGTGTTCTCCATCTAGATCAAGAACGTTGGAAATGGTGACAATGGAGAAAAACTTCCTTTCAAGGGTATATTGCTTGGACCCAACTTGTTTCTGAGCTTTATGATTTCTTTGACATGGACACCAACCATTTGGGCCATTTGACAAAGTTGAAACAATCAGGAATATTAGAATACTTCATAGTTTCCTTTGAGCGCCTGGTTTTTCACACAAAGGGCATGATTGATGCTTTCTTTCGAGAATGTTTCATCAATGGCCTCAAGGAGGAGATTCAGGCCCATGTCCTCATGGCTCGAACCTCAAGTTGGGTGGAGGCTACTAAAAGAGACAAAGAAGCACAATAGGTTGTATCCTCTTAAAACTGAAAACCCTTCTTTATCCCTCGACCTAAACCCATAACTCCCACTACTCCCTCCTCCCCATTAAAGATCCAAAAATTGACTAGGGATGAAATGGTTGAATGCCAACTCAAAGGCCTTTGTTATAATTGTGATGAAAAATATTTCCTAGGCCACAAGTGTAAGGAACAAAATATTTTTATGGCCATCTTTGAGGATATTTCAGAAGAGGATGTTGAAACTTTCCTTGTGTCTGAGTCACCTGAAATCACTGACATAACCCCTCCCTCATACCCTCCCGAAGTAGAACCTGCCATTTCTCTCAATGCTCTCACTGGATTCTCTGCTCCCCAAACCCTCAAGTTAATCGGTTACATCAAGCATCGGAAGGTCATCATTCTGGTTGATAGTGGAAGCACCCATAATTTTATTCATCGCTGCATTGCCCAAGAAACTCATTTCTACATCCATGTTCTCAACAATTTCCAAATCATGATTGCCAATGGTGGTTCCATGAAATGTGGTGGGTGCTATGAAAATGTGTGTCTCCAAATTGGTGACTACCACCTAAAATCCCATATGTTTGCTATTGACATGGGTGGTTGTGACATTGTGTTGGGTGCAAACTAGCTAAGAACTTTGGGTCCCATTCTCATGGATTTTAAGGCATTAACCATGCAGTTCGACCAGGAAGGCCACCAATATAAATTCCAAGGCATCACTTTTGGTTCACCTGAGGTCATTAGTTCCCATCACATGGAAAAGATGCTCAAAAAAGGTCATTCTGGTGTCATTGCCCAACTCCATGCCATACAAGCAATAGAGACACCCTCAGTTCCGCAAGACCTCCAAGCCCTCCTTTCTAAACATCAAATGGTATTTTCCACTCCCCAAGGACTCCCTCCTTCCTGCAGTGTTCATAATCATTCCATTCCCCTGGTACCCGGAATCCTTCCTCCCAATATCTATCCATATCGCCACCCCTTTTCACAAAAAAAAGAAATTGATAAAATGGTCCAGGAACTCCTTAATACAGGTGTTATTCTCCCTAGTACGAGCCCTTACTCTTCTCCTGTAGTCATGGTCCTGAAGAAAGAAGGTTCTTGGCAAATGTGTCCTGACTTCTGTGCCCTCAACAAACTGACCATTAAAGACAAATTTCCCATTCCTGTCATTAATGACCTCCTGGATGAATTGAGTGGCACCCAATTCTTTACTAAACTTGATCTTCACTCGAGCTATCACCAGATATGAATGAAAGAGGCAGACATTCCCAAGACAACCTTTCAAACTCATGAGGGCCACTATGAGTTTTTGGTCATGCCCTTTGGCTTGTGTAATTCCCCCTCCACCTTCCAAATCCTCATGAATCATGTCTTCCATCTCTTTCTCCATCATTTTGTCTTATTTTTCTTTGATGATATCCTTATCTATAGAAAAACCTGGACAGATAATCTTACTCATGTGGATCAAGTTCTCCATCTACTCCCTCAGCACCAACTTTTCCTGAAACATTCTAAATGTGCTTTTGGTTCCTCAGAAGTAGAATACTTGGGTCATATGGTTGGAAAGGATGGCGTCAGGGTGGATCCGAAAAATATTAAAGCTATGCAAGACTAGCCGCACCCAAAGACTCTCAAAAGCTTGCATGGATTTCTAGGCTTAACAGGGTATTATCGCAAGTTTGTTAAGAACTACGGAAATATTGTAGCACCTCTCACTGCTCTCCTAAAAAAGAACTCTTTCACTTGGACTCCAGCTGCTGCTCAATATTTTCAACCCTTGAAGAGGGCCATGTGCACCACTCCGGTTCTGGCCCTTCTTGATTTCACAAAGACCTTTATGTTGGAATGTCATGCCTCAGGGAAAGAAACCAACGTTGTCCTTATACAAGAGGGTCGACCTTTGGCCTTCACCAACGAGCAACTGTCTGAAAGGAATTTGGGAAAAACCATTTATGAAAAGGCAATGTTGGCTATTCTGCATGTCATTGATCTATGGTGCCCTTATATCTTGGGGAAACACTTCCAAATTAAGACCGACCATCAAAGCCTCAAGTACCTTTTGGAACAATGCATTTCCTCCCCAGAGAAACAAGAATGGGTGACTAAGCTATTTGGATATGACTATGAGATAATTTACAAGAAGGACAAAGACAATGTAGTAGAAGATGCACTGTCTCGAAAATATGAAGAAGAAGGATCCTTTTTTTCTCTTTCCTTCATTGTACCCTATTGGCTCCAAGATGTGCACCAAGAATGGCTACAAGATCCAAAAAGTTCGCATCTGATCCATCAATTGCAGACCAATGCTCCAACTCCCATAGGGTACTCTTGGCTCAAGGATGAGCTTCGATACAAAGGTTGTTTGTATTTAAGTAAACAATCAAATATTAAATCCACGGTACTTTCTGAGCTTCATGCTACACTCACAGCAGGGCACTCAGGGTTCACCAAAACCTATGACAAGGTCAAACGTTCTTTCTTCTAGGATAGTATGAAATAGGACATCTCTAATTTTTTCATTGAATGTGAGGTGTGTCAATGCAACAAGGGAGAAATAGTCAAATCTCCAGGCACACTACAACCGCTTTCGATTCCACCTGCTATTTTGAAGGATATATCTATGGACTTTATTACCATCTTACCCAAATCAGGGAATAAATTAGTCATAATGGTGGTTGTGGATCGCCTTTCCAAGTATGCTCATTTATGTGCTATTCAACACCCATTTACTTCATCCACGGTGGCTCAAATTTTAATGGACCAGGTCTTCAATCTTCATGGCATGTCGTACTCTATTGTTTATGATCGTGACCCAACTTTCACAAGCAATTTCTGCAAATAACTGTTTAAGCTACAGGGCACCCAATTGCATCTCAGCATAGCTTATCATCCCTAGACTGATGGTCAAACGGAAGTTGTCAACAAGTGTTTGGAAACATATCTGAGGTGTTTTGGCTCTGAAAATCAACATCAGTGGATTCAATGGTTACCCCTAGTTGAATGGTGGTACAACACTTCCTACCATACAGCTACACACGTGACTCCTTTTGAAACGGTATATGGACAGAAGCCACCTTTAGTTCTCTCATACTTACCAGCTACCTCGAAGGTCCAAGAAGTTGACCAAACACTTACAGTTTGAGAGGATATTCTTCGTACCCTTAAAGAGAAATTGGTCATGGCGCATAATCGCATGAAGCAACAAGTAGATCAAGGTCACTCTAAATGTCAATTTGTAGAAGGGGATCAAGTGTTTCTGCAACTGCAACCATACAAGCAAACTTCTCTCAAGGCCGAGCATTGTCAGAAGATAGCGCCCAAATTTCATGGTCCTTATACAGTTCTCAAGCCTGTGGGAAAAGTCAACTATCAGTTAGCTCTGCCCAGTTAGTCAAAGCTACAACCTGTTTTTCATGTTTCATACTTAAAGAAGGTGATTGGAACTAGGTTCCAAATTCAAACCAACCTTCCAGAGTTAGCTGAAGAAGGATCCATTTGACTACAACCAGAAGCAGTTTTGGACCAGCGTGAGTGTCACCTGCGTCAGGGAACCATCAAGGAAGTTCTAGTCCAGTGGAAAGATACGACTCCAGTAGATGCCACTTGGGAGCCAGCTACCATTCTATAGTAGTTTCCACATCTCAAGCTTTGAGGACAAGGTTGTTTTTAAGGGGGCAGAAATGTTAGGTTCCTAACCTACACATAGGTAGATCAATATATTCAGATGTAATAAAGGTCAATATTAATAAGGCATTTGAATAAAATAGAATAAGGCAGATGTAAGAATACCTAATAGAAGCTTCCGCTTCTATAAGGATCTTCCTCTAGATGCTTCTCTTGATAGGCATATTTAGTATAAATAAGGGTCGAGGGTATGAAAACCCTAGCTTGGATATTATTGTAACAGAGCGCTGCTCAACTGGAGGTTTCCCCCTTGAAGAGACTTGTGAACATTGCTTTCTAAATCAAAGTGCAATTTATGTTGTTGTTCTTATATCATTTCTGGTGATTGTGGAGATTATGCTGGTTATTCTGCCATTTCTATCATTTTATTTCTTTTCTGCATACTTTTTATATCTGGTATCTTGCATATATGAAGAAGAAAAATGTTGTTTAAGCCAAGTAGATGAAATTTGGCTATGGCATAGAATGTTGGGACATTTAAGATTTGACAAATTGATCAAAACTAATGAGAAAAAGGAATTTATGGACCTTCCAAAAGTGATTAAGCCTTCAGATTCTATTTGTAAATATTGTCAAATAGGAAAGAAAACAAGAGTTAGGTTAAAAAAAAAAGATCATTGCACAACAAAACCATTAGATCTTATTCAAACAAATTTATGTGGACCAACCAGAACCAAAATTACTTATGGTGAACAATATTTTATGTTGATTGTTGAGGATTACACATGATTGACCTGTGTATTCTTTCTAAAAGAAAAATAAAAAGCCTTTGAGAAATTTAAATATATAAATCCCTTGTAGAAAATGAAACAGATCTCAAAATTAAATGTCTGATATCAGACAATGGAGGAGAATTCACCTCTAAAGAGTTCATTCAATTCTATGAAAATCATGGTATCAAAAGACAATTTTCAGCTCCCAGGACTCCTCAACAGAATGGAGTGGTTGAAAGGAAAAATAGAATAGTTCAAGAAGCTGCAAGAACCATGCTAAATGAAGCCAAGCTACCAGACAAATTTTGGACAGATTCAATCTATATTGTAGTCCACATACTTAATAGATATTAGTTGATACCCAACCATGAAAAAACCCCTTATGAACTATGGTTTGGAAGGCCAACATCTGTAAAACACTTTAGAACTTTTGGAAGTAAATGTTACATAAATAATGATGAATATAACCTAGGAAAGTTTCATCCAAGATCTGATGAAGGAATATTCTTGAGATATTCATATAATAAGAAATCATACAAATTTTATAATCTTAGAATACTAAATATAGTGGAAAGTTCGAATGTAAATATATATGATCTAAAAATGAGCATATCCCAAGGCATTGATACAAAATATCAACAAGAAGATGATGATGCAAAATCTCAGCAAGAAGATGATGATGTAGAATATCAGCAAGGAGATGATAATGATGAAACAAAGGAAAATGAACCACATACTGATGAAGAATACAATGAATAAACACCCTTGCCAAAATCTCCATGAAAAAGAGTTCAAAACAATCATCCTGAAATCCAGAATATTGGAGATAAAAGTGCAGGAGTGGAAACAAGAAGGAAACTCACTTTTGACTCATAACAAGCAATGTTATCCCTAATAGAAGCTAAGTCATTTAATGAAGCTATCAAGCAATTCTATCCCTAATAGAACCTAAGTCATTTAATGAAGCTATCAAAAGTAAATATTGGATAAAATGAATGAATGGAGAACTAGATCAAATAGAGAAGAATTAGACTTGGGAACTAGTTCCAAGACCCAAGGACAAGAATGTGATAGGAACCAAGTGGATATTAAAGAACAAACTAAATTAAAATGGGGAGATTATAAATAACAAATCCAAGTAATTTTTCAAAGGATATTCCCAAGTAGAAGGTATTGATTTTGAAGAAATGTTTTCTCGAGTTGAAGGACTTGAGGCCATCAAAATGTTCCTAGCATTTGCATGCTTCAAAAATTTTAAAATCTATTAGATCAATGTCAAATAAACATTCCTTAATGGAACACTAGAAGAAGAAGTCTATGTTGAGAAACCAGAAGGATTATTGTTATCAGAAAGTCAGAACTATGTTTGCAAGCTGAAAAATGCCCTATATGGTCTTAAACAATCTCCCAGAGCATGGTTCTCTAGGCTTGATCAATACCTACAAAAACATGGATATAGGAGAGGGACTACTGAAAACAACCTATAGATCAAAATTGAGGATCAAAACATGATTCTTGTGGTGGTATATGTAGATGACATCATATTTGGGAGTAATCTTACTACACTAAGAAGAAAATTCGCAACCAAAATGTAAGAAGACTTTAAAATGTCTATGCTGGGAGAAATGCCATTTTTCTTAGGTTTACAAGTAAATCAAACAGAAAATGGAATATTTGTTTCCTAAACAAAATATATCATGGAAATGCTAAATAAATTTCAAATGGAAGACAATAAACCTATGGGTACTCAAATGGTCACTGGATGTAAACTAAGTCTAGAAGATGACTCACAAATAGTGGATCAAACGATGTATATATCAATGGTTGGAAGTTTGCTCTATTTAATAGAAACAAGACCTGACATCATGTAGGTTGTAGGACTCATGGGGAGATTTGAATCTACACCTAAAGAAACTCACTTAAAAGAAGCAAAAAGAATATTCAAATACCTTCAAAGCACCCTAGAACTTGGATTATGGTATCCAAAAGATAAATACTTCAATATAATTGCATATACTGATGCAAATTGGGCCGGTAGCATAGATGATAGGAAAAGTGCCAGTGGAGGAGAATTTTTCTTAGGAATAATTCTGGTAGCATGGTCAAGCAAGAAACAAACATCCACGTGAATCTCTATAGTAGAGGCATAATACATTTTTGTTGCATCTTTCTACACACAAGTTCTTTGGATGAAGAAAAGTTTAGAAGACCTACAAATAAGATATAATAATCCCATTGCTATTAACTATAATAACACTAGTGCCATAAGTATCTTTAAAATCCAATCATGCATTCTAAAACCAAACACATCCCAATTAAATATTGTTTCCTAAGAGATCAGGTTACCCCAAAAATAGTTAAAATAATGTATATAGACACCAAAGAACAGATTACAGACATTTTCACAAAACCTTTGCCCAAGAGTACTTTTGAAAATCTTCGACAAAAATTAGGACTAATTCAAAATCCTCATTAAAAAACATAAAATCGTATCAAAAGGGGAACATGGTTAGGGGGACCATTTCCACAAGGGGAAAGGAGAAAGATCCCTCTACCATTGTTGTCAAAGGGGGAGGAAATTGATAAGGTCAAAATTTTCAAAAAAGAAAAAAGTTGCTATCAATGCCAAAGGGAGAGATTGTTGGACATGGTGTTATGGTGTTGGCATTGATTTCAAAGAGGGACAAAATGATCATTGTTGATTATGTCATTGATGTCAACAATCGATATCATTATGATGTAATGATGATTTGTTATGAAAAAAATGCAGAGGAATCTACCTAAAGCTTAAGAGAGGCAACATATTTTATTTCACAAGATCAACACAATTGGGATCAAATTCCCAACTGATCAATGATCTCGATCAGTGAGAATCCAAGTACAAAAAAAAAACAAATCTTATGAGGGAAAGCACTTTGAGGGGATGATGAGTTGTTATGAACAACATGTCGAGGAATCTACCAAAAATTTCAGAAGGGAAAGCACATTGCAGAAACACAGTCATGATTGAAATCCCCACAGTAAAAATACAAAAGAATTGAGGGAGAATCCTATCCACTACTGTAGATTTTAGGAAAAACCAAGACCGTTAGATAAAGTAAACTTTCTCAAGGCTTAATTGGGGAATATCACTCTGGGAGAATTGAGAATTTGGAATGAATAACCCAAAGCCTCGAAGGTCAAAATGAATCTAGACCATTGATATAGAACTAATCATAGTTGTTGGATCAAAGATTCACAAGATCCATAATAGCCAAAATCCCGACAACCATTGGATCATGTTAAGATTTTTGCGTCAAAGGTGGATCGTTAGATGAAGTCATCTTGCTCGAGGTTTATTCAGGGAATATCACTTCGGGAGAATTGAGAATTGGTAATGAATAACCCAAAGTATCAAAGGCCAAAATGAATCTAGACCATTAATATAGAACTAATCACAGTCGTCGGATAAAGGATTCACGAGATCCCTAATAAATGAAATCCTGACAACCATTGGATCGTGTTAAGATTTTTGTGTCAAATATGGATCATTATATGAAGTCAAATTGCTTGAGGTTTATTCTGGGAATCTCACTTTGGGAGAATTGAGAATTGGGAAAAAATAACCCAAAGACCCTAAGGTCGAAATAAATCTAGATCGTTGATCTAAGAGATGATCAAAGTCGTTGGATAAAGGATTCACATGAATCTATGACTACAGACATGTACCACGCCATGAGATCCATGACAGAAATCCCACATTAGTAAAGACACATGGCACAATCATATGGTAACAAGTTTCAAGGTTCATTTGGCACTTTAGGGTACGTAATTCATGAATCTAAGTGACACGTGGTAGCCACTCGACAAGTTCCAAGTCAGTAGCGACGTCAACAAGTTATGTCACTATGGGAGTTTGTCCTTTGGGGGAAACTATTGTAACACCTATTGAGACCTCTTTGAGTAGTACCACATCATAAAGTACTTCTATATGTAATCTCACTTCCATGTACCCTTGAGTATATAGGAAGTCCCATAGTTATACCTAAAACCAGGTTTATATAAACTAATTGGTTGTCATATTGATATAGTACAGCATGAAAAACACTTGGGGTGATCACTCTCCGGTACCTAGGTAGTCGAGTAGTATGGATAAGGGAAACGTTTAGCCTCCTTAGTTAGTTGCTTGAGATATTGGGTCAAGTATTATTGTTGGACCCTACATGTAAATCAGAGAGCTATACCACCTGACACTCCCTTTTCCTCAGGATTCGATCACCTTTTTTAGTGATCTCATCCATGGTGGGTCCCTATAAACCACCTCATACCAACACCCCAAACAATATGAACACTCACTCTACTACTGATAGGTTGGATGAACTAGAAGTTTAATACATGGATGTTAATGTACAACTTCAACTAATTCAACAAACCATAAAATATTGGGACAAGAAGTTAGATAAGAAGTTGGTTCAAAAAAGTAAACAGAACCTAGATGGCTTGGAAAAGATGTTGTATGAGAATTTGTCACTTATTGTAGCACATCGAATATTATAAGAACACCTCTAGAATGCATAACAAATGAATCCATACCAGGAACTAACTGAATACTATTTAGCCACCAAAATCCTTATTTAGGTCCTCACAACCATAAACCAATGTTAATATCATATCGCACCATTTTACTAAAGTTGTCCTAAACAAGTTTGATGGTTATGGCTCATCATGATGGGTCACCCATATGGAATGTTACTTCTCCCTCCATGGAATTATTGATGACGTGATGAAACCTAGGGTGGGGGTGTTGTATTTGGATTTCGAATAATGGAAATGGTGGGAATTGTAACATCCCCAGCATCCAACTAGGCTATGCCATGTAAAAAAAATTGAATTGTATATAAATTAAAACATATACACACATAGAATATTACAGAACTTTATATATATATCTTAAAAAATACAAATACATTCTTCCAATGCACAGATTCATACGGAACAGTAGTAAAAATACACATGCAACACACACAGGAAAAAACCATTAAAATAAACTCATAAATAATAATGCAGCATGTAATTTAACACAAAATTCACACTTATCTTGCTAAGAATATCACCAACTTCATGCATACCTTCCATGAACCTCCAATATTTAGACCACGTTTCTCATCACTTTTAGCAATGGGTCACCCCCAAGATGGGACTAAACTCCACCCGGGCAAAGGGATTCCTAACCAAGTTGATGTATCTCAGACAACAGGAAAGACTCTGTCACAGGTGCCAATTCAAACTAACAGCCTATAGTCCCTCATTAGCCACATTCTTGTCCCACTCTAGGGAGTGTGCCTTGTCTCTTCTCAACAGTCCTTTGGCTGCCCAACTTCCTTTCTGGGATTCAACAACAGGTCAGACAAGAAGTCTTAGAGACCTGTAGCTATAGTTTGGCACCTTCAGGAAATCAATTCCCATAAATTCTCTCTGTTAGCATAGGGGCAGACCCAAGGTTCAATGCTACAACAATGCACCAACAAAAACCTAAATACCAACCCTTTCAACAACACCTTGGAAGCAGATGAAGTCTCACCTGAGGTAGAGGCAGGGGTGGTTGTAGGACTCTAGTGTCTGCAACCTTAGTTGGGACACAGATATGTGATTATAATACTTAATAGAGAACTTAGCACTGTTAGTTCATCATTATATAACCAATATCTACTCCTAAACGAAAACAAAGCATCGCAACATTCACCTAGATCTAATGTAATTAAGCACTTAGCATAAAGAACTAGATCAAATCTAGCAGATTCAAACACTAAGCACATTCACCTATGTCATATATGTTGGTCACTGTAATTGCTTATTAACTAAACAATCAAGTGTTACATAAATTGTCAACCCAGGGTAGTCTATTTATTTCAAAGGCAATCACACACTGTATATGCTCAATCTCAAAATCAATCTAGAGTTGTAGTAAAAGTAAATTAATCACACCTTGCCTTGAATAGACTAAAGTTCTACTTTGAATTATAGAAAAGCAATCTATCTATTGTAGAGTTCGAAGTTTAAGGAAATAACTATCAAAAGAATCCTGGATTACATTAAGAAACAATAACCTAGGAAAGAAATCTTTCAAGATACTGCAAAAGAAAAGACCAACTATTATGTAACAGAGAACAGGACCCTATTCCCCAAGCAGGAATCTTCAACACCTATTTCCGACTATCACACTTTCTTGAACTCATTACTAATCCAAATGATTGACATGTACTGAAGGCTAACTATCTCATAACAGAGAACAAGACCCTATTCCCCAAGCAGGAATCTTCAACACCTGTTTCCAACTATCACACTTTCATGAACTCATTACTAATCAAAATGATTGACATGTACTGAAGGCTAACTATCTCATAACAGAGAACATGACCCTATTCCCCAAGCAAGAATCTTCAACACCTGTCTCTGATTATCACACTTTCATAAATTAATCAAGCAAAATTACCAATCAGAATAATTAACAGTTACCCAAGCATGAATTGTATGAAAACAATGTAAAAATCAATAAAGTAGAGTTTCAACAAAACAGGGTTCAGTAAAGTGGAGTTTCAGGAAAACAGAGTTTAATCAAGGCATGAACAAAAATAATGCTAACAGACTACAAAAATAATGGGTGAATCTTCTAAAGAAGGTGGGCCCTCCCTTCTCACAAGATTCCCCAGAAATGAAAGGAACTAGGAAGGAATGCTCAGAATAATCTTTTATTCATCTGTCAACTGTATCATGTTACAATATCCAAAGTGAACACATCCTTCTCTGTAATTCCTTTCTAGCCAAAAAAAGGATCCCCTCTAATGATGATTTCCTCTTATTTAAAGAGGAGAATCCTCTCAATACAATTGATCATCCATTTACATGTGCACATACGAATCCTATTCTTAGTCAGATATAATCTTCTATACTGGAATAGGATATCCTGATCTCCCGTAACAAAATGTTATTACAATAGTTGGAATGGTGTTGGGTGAGGTGTAGCTATTGCAGCCAGTGTAATAGCTTCTTTATTTATCTTCTTGTTACTGTTGTTGTATATTGTTTCAGCATCGCAAATCACAGACTATTTCATCAACAGGATTTGTGTTCTGACTGTTTCAGCAACGTGGTATCAAGCAGCAGCGATAGTTAATGTTGGCTTAAGGTACAGCTATTGTAGCCAGTGTAACAACTCCTTCTTACTGTTGTGTGAATTGTTGTTCCAGCATCGCAGACCACGGATTGTTTCAGCAACGGGGTTTGCTTGCTTTTGACTGTTTCAGCAATGGGTCTTCAAGCAACAAAAATAATTTGCAGTTCGAACTGTTTCAACAACTATATGTTTCTGATCGATGGCTAAGTATGAGAGTAATGTAAAATTACACGTAAAACAAATTAAACATATAGAAAAGAGAAGAAATGTTATATACCTTTGGAAAGATAGGTTAAGGTGATAATGTAAGCTTAAATGTGAGTGGGAAAAGGATGTAATGATAGAAAAAGGTGTGAACAAAAAGGTACATTATAGGGTCCTAACATCCCCCCCACAACTAAAAAGGTTGCATGTCCTCAGGCAACTTCAATCTGAATCAAAATCTGAATACCGACTCTGAGCATACAAATTACTTAAGCAGTAGCTGTGGAAAGTGTTGTCTGTTGGAGCTCTGAATCCTTGAACGCATTATAGCCTTTGCCAAGATGTTGTTTCAGCCTTCTTGGGAAACTTATGATGAACTTGATATTTATCTGTTGGCATCCACAGAATAGGAAAATGGAACTGATAACCTATCCATATTTCATCACATTGTTGAACGCATTAGATGTAGCTAGGTACCCGGGAGATTGTTGTCTCAATATTGGTAGGACTAAAGGGATTTTTTTCCTGTGTTTTCTCAGAAGATTGTTGCCAAAACATGTTATTTGCTTGTAGGGCAGCGATCTCTGTGGATTTAATAAATTTTTGACAATCCTGAAGTACTATTGTCTGTAGTTGTCGAATATATTGAATCATCCCTGGTTTCTTCAAAAATTGATAATACTCTACAACAAAGGTGGCAACGTTCTATTGTTTTGGCTGTATCCAGAGGAGGCAGTTATCCTTGTTATGCTTGGCAGCTAGGAAGTCATTCTGCCATGTAATCTGATTGTTAAGGAAGGAGCTGAGTGCCCGAATCTGGATATCACCGACAAGAGGGTTAAGGTTAAGCTGTCAGTTCTCAGGGATGGCCACATTATGAAGATATACCTCACATAGGAGGTGTTGATCAATAGTAGAGGCTTCTGCAAAAGTTCTAACAAAATCTGTTGGATTTAACACTGGATGGGGTATGCCTTCTTTGATTGATTTAATCTGAAAAAATGTAAGTCATTCTATGAGGAAAATAGAGTAGTTGGAGGATGGTTTCCTTGCAGCCAACAATTTTTGTGCCAAGTCAAACATCAGGAGCAATTTGCCTTTTAGCTCTTTATTCTGCTTCTTATGGGCACGTGATTCTTGGCGTGTCTACTCCAAATCTTCCCAGTTTGAATAGATGTGGTTTAGCCAAAGTAGTCTGTGCTCCTGCAGGATTTTGTCCTGTGTAACAACAGACTCTTTTTTCCATTTGTCCATTATTGCATGCTCATCCCATGGTTGATTTTGTGTTTCAACATTGCAAGTGATAGGCTGAGGTAGGGTCTGAGTGGCTCGTTCCACAAGAGTATGGGTGTTGATCCTCCTAGGAGGGGCAGATTCATCAATAGGCAGTGTTTGTATAGATTTATTAATAAAAACAGGGGCTTCAGATGTAGCAGTTGTTGTAGGCCAGGGTTCATTTTGAATTTTGGAAGGTCCTACTGGTTCTTGTGTAACAACAGGGTTTTCTTCTTTGACTGCAAAAGTCGTAGGTGCAGGGGAAGCTCCAGGCATTGGAATTTGAGTTACTTTGTAGCCTTCTTGATAATAAATGTCCCCACATTGACTGCACATATACTCTCTACAATGATTCTCTTTTGTATTTTCCTCTGTCATGGTCGCTATGCGAGCCAGGGTATACAATTTAAGTTCCTTATCGTAGGCTTCCTTTATCATTACTAGCTATTTCTTGTAGGCTGCCAGTTCAAACCTTAGGAACTCATTTTCTTGTAAGACAGAGGCCATTGTTGGTTCTGGTTGTTGATATTTCATGGGTATATTAAGAGGGGTGACTAGTTCTTGTGTAATAGTCACAGCCGCACTAGCTGGTTCTTGTGGAGCAGCTACATGATCGGCAGCTGATTCTTGTGTTTCATCTTCTTGATGTAGAGAAAGTAGTGTTGCGGCACCCTGGGCATCTGATTCCTGTATTTCGGTAACAATATTAGTAGTTGGTTCTTGTGTTTCAGCTATAGTTGGTTCTTGTGTAACATCTATAGCTGGTTCTTGTGTTTCAGCTACTGAATGAGTAGTTGGTTCTTGTGTTTCAGCTACTGGATGAGTAGTTGGTTATTATGTTTCATCTATTGGATGAGTAGTTGGTTCTTGTGTTTCAGCTACTTGATTTAAAGAGAATGATGTCACAGTACACTGGGCCTTTGGTTCTTGTGTTTCAGTGCCCATGGGTGGAAGAGGTAAAAATTCTAGAATTTGGGAGGGTAGAGGTGTACGAGATTTTAGAAAGATGGGTTGGGGGTTTAGGTCAGTGGCAGTAGTGGTTGCTCTTGTTGAGGTCCTCATTTTTTTTCTTTGTAAAAAGAGGGAAAAGGAGGAATTTGCTTCTTTCTTTTGCGTGTGGGTTTTTCCTCAATGATTCGGCAGGGAGAGCTGTCTGGTTCAGAATCATCGCTAAGGATATGAATGGTAGGAGTAGATGATTCTGGTAATATGTGGGGTGGGCTTGGTATGGTAGGAAGGTTAATTGGATCAATTGGGTCTATAGGCGGACTGTTAGGTATTTCCAGAGGGTCTAGAAGGTTTTGTGGTTATTGTTCCTGAAGATTTTCAGGATGTTCAACAACTTCTTGAGGGTTTATGGGTGGGTTGTTTAGGGGAGGGTTTTGTTGGGCAAAACCCTTTTGGATGAGTAGTTGAGAAAGATGGTGATGGGTGAGGGAAAGGGCAGGATTTTTAGCCTTTTTTATAGTAATGCGACATATTTCTAAGACATCCGAGCAAATAGTAGGGAATATTCACCAATCTAGCATGTCGTAAATGAGACAACAAGACAAAATTGTATTGGTACACTACCTGGTATTGGCCTTCACAGGTGAGATAGTGCTTGAAAAACTCTGTAACCTTCAGCCAAGGAGGCGGCAACGAGCTAAGTTGAACTCCCCGGCCTTTAGGCTCGATTTGTTCTCCTGGCAAGAGAAAATCCTACTAGGCATTAAGGATAATGTGTTTGCGGTTGAACCAGTGAATGCCAGTGACAGGGAGACCCAAAACCTGTGCTATATCATCCTCTATGACTGGAATCTGAACCCCTTGAACAATGGAATAATCTTCCTGAAGATTTTGAGCAAATTGAAGAACCTATTGTTGATCAAATCCCTGGAGCCTCTGAAAATAACCCAGCCAGCCTGCCTGCAAAAAAAATTGATAGACTTCTGGATATAATTCTAATAGAGCTGTCGTGGCGGGTTTGTACCATATAACAAAGCCTCCCATAGCTAACAGCTCAGTAAAATGCACAGTCTGAGAGTCAAGTAACCGCTTCTGAACAAAGTAAGTTTTGTGGGTGAAGGCATGCAAATGGTGGTGAAAACAAATGAAAGGATGGGTAAAAAGGAATGATGGTAGTCGGTTGATGTGAAATGATGGTCTAAGATTTCGATATCCCCCCCCAAGTGTGGCTAAAATAATGATTTTAAGTGAGTGATAATAATGAGTCAGGATCTTCTCATTAGCCATAGTTCAATTGTATTTACATATAAAGTTTACATACCTCGTCTGTACCTTTGATTCGTACTTCAAAAAAAATATAGTGCCTATCCATAATAGTTCTGCAGTAACCATGGGGGATACTTTTGATTTATTAGAGAAATTGTATCAAGGGTTTGTTTAATTATGAGAGAGGGTCGTGGAAGGACAAAATGCAGTATGAGAGAGAAAGAGCTTATTGACAGGGAATGTTGAAAAGTTGGTGTTTCAGCAACAGGAAAAGAATAGGAAAAATGCTTGCTGAAGAGTGATGTTTTAACAATGTAAAATACTGTTGAAGAAATGGTGTTTCAGCAGTGGCGACATGTTGTTGAGCAGTGGTGTTTCAGCAATGGATAAAAAGGGAAAAAAATTGTTGAACAATGGTGTTTCAGCAATGGAGAAAAAGGGCAAAAAATTGTTGAACAGTGGTGTTTCAGTAATGGGGAAAAGGGAAAAAAATGAGGAAAACATTGTTGGAAAGTGATGTTTCAGCAATGGGTAAAAGGGCGAAAAATTGTTGAACAGTAGTGTTTCAGCAATGGAGAAAAAGGGCGAAAAAATGAGGAAAAATATTGTTGGAAAGTGATGTTTCGGCAATGGGTAAAAGGGAAAAAAATTGTTGAACAGTGGTGTTTCAGCAATGGGGATAGGGCGAAAAATTGTTGAACAGTGGTGTTTCAGTAATGGGGAAAAGGGTGAAAAATGAGGAAAAATGTTGCTGGAAAGTGATGAAGAAAGGGGGAGTAGTGTTTCACAAAATGAATCTTGGATCTTCTTGAAGTAAGATCGTCCTTTCTTGGTAGGCCTTTTCTTTGATCGAGAATCTGCAAAAGAATCAATTGTAACATGCCATTCCTTGATAGGGATTATTAGTAAAACAAATCTAATCTAATACTAGAGGAATTAAATTCAGAAGAATTAATTGCAATGAAGGGTAGGAGGCCCCTCTAAAAAGAGATAATGTGATTCTGCCACACATATGGCCTTAAAATCTTCTTTGGAAATGGGGCGCTGGTACAGATGGAGTCGATGACCATTCACTAGTAACAGTGTTTTAGAGTCATCGATTGTGAGGAGCCTTACTGTTCCATTGGGGAAAATAGTGTCCACTTCATAAGGTCCAAGCCATCTTGTACGTAGTTTCCCTTGAAATTCTTTAAACCGAGAATCATACAGTAAAGCCCAATTACCTTTTTGGAATTGCTTATGCTTGATGGTTTTGTCATGCCATTTTGATCTTTGTTGTTGAATCATAGTTGTCTGATGAATGGCATCTAGTCTTTTTTCATCCAATTCATTAAGCTACTGCAACCTGGTTGTCTGTGCATCGGTCAAATCAAGGTTGACAGCTAAAGTAGTCCTTAAGGTTTTGATTTCAAATTCCACAGGAAAGACGACACTTTTTCCATAAACTAATTCATAGGGAGAGAATCTTGTAGTATTTCTCCAGGTAGTTCTGTAAGCTCATAATGCTTCGGGGAGCCTGTGAGACCAATCCTTTCTGTTTTCCTTCACTGTTTTTGTGAGAATGGCTTTTATTACTTTATTTGTGCTTTCCACCTATCCATTGGCTTGGGGGTGGTATGGTGTAGTCATTCTATGATGAATATGATATTTTTGAAGGGTGTCTTTAAAACCATGAGAAGTGAAAGGAGGTCCTCCATCTGTAACTAATTCTCTCGACACTCCAAATCTAATAAAGATGTCTTCAAATAGAAAATCTAGAACCACTTCTTCAGTATTTCTATGGAGTGCTTTAGCTTCCACCCATTTGGTCATATAATCTGTGCAGACCACTATATAAACTTTTTGATTGGATGGAGGGCTAATGGGGCCTACAAAGTCTAAGGCCCATCTTTCAAATGGTTCGAGTACTACCTGGGGATTTAATGGAATTTCATCTCTATGATTAGGTTGACCCATTGTTTGACAGCTATCA
>ML808027.1:288613-299566 GCA_009831015.1 Picea engelmannii
TTGTATTAAAGAAACTTATACTAATCACACTTGCTTCAATAAACTGAAGTTCTGAATTATATCACAGGAAAGAAACTTCCCTATTGCAGATCTTAAAGATTAATCTAAGAATCATGGATTACATTAGAATAACACTTGCAATGGGAAAGAACAACTATTCTGCAACCAGAGAACATGACCCTTACTCTCAAACAGAGACTTCAGTACTAACACTCTTTCATGAAAACAGTAATGCAGAAAAAGTTAACTCTATCTATCAGAGAACAAAGCTATCTAGTTCCTTCCTTTCTAAGCAGGAGCCTTAAGCCCTATCTCTGTTTAGCACACTTGTGAAATTGAGGTTTACAGAGAACAGGATAGTCTGATCCCTTCCTTTCTGAGCAGGGACCCTTAACCCAGTCTCTGGCTAGCATGCTTGCAGAAATAATGGAAATCTACAGAGAATAGGATGTTCTGGTTCCTTCCTTTCTGATCAGGAACCCTTAACCCAATCCTTGGCTAGCACACTTGCAGAAGCAATGGAAATCTAGAGAGAACAGGATGTTCTGGTTCCTTCCTTTCTGAGCAGGAACCCTTAACCCAATCTTTGGCTAGCACACTTGCAGAAGTAAATGAAATCTACAGAGGACAGGATGTTCTGATTCCTTCCTGTCTAAGCAGGAACCCTTAACCCAGTCTCTGGCTAGCACAATTGCAGAAGTAAATGAAATCTACAGAGGATAGGAGGTTCTGATTCCTTCCCATCTGAGCAGGAACCCTTAACCCGGTCTCTGGCTAGCACAATTGCAGAAGTAAATGAAATCTACAGAGGACAGGATCTTCTGATTCCTTCCTGTCTGAGTAGGAACCCTTAACCCAGTCTCTGGCTAGCCTCATAAAATCATCACACAAGATTGCTGATAAAAAGAATTACGAATTTCATTCAATAAACTAAGACAGAGTCAGTAGTGTTTTAGCAAAGCGGAATTCATTAAAAGCAATGTTTCAGCAAACAAAAGTTAATCCAAGCGTAAACAGAAATTGTACTAACACACTTCTAAACTAATGGGTGAATCTTGTGAAGAAGGTGGGCCCTCCCTTCTCACAAGATTCCCCTGAAATGAGAAAGCTAGAGAAGGATACTCAAAGCAGTCTTTTATTCATCTGTCAAAACATCATATTACAATCTGGAAATGGAATACGTCTCCCATCTCTGGAGCTTCTTCAATACATAAAACTTGGATTCCTCGAATGATGATTTCCTCTTATTTAAAGAGGGAATCCCTTCGATACAATAATTAACAATGTGTATCTGAGTCCTATCTTTAGTCAGATCTACTTTCTAAACCAGCATAGGATGTCCTAGTTTCACGCAACCGAATGCTATTACAAAAGCTGAATGAGGTATTGTTGTTACAGCTGGTGTAACAACTTCTCGTTGTTGTTGATGTTGTTTCAGCATCGCAATTCGTGGGCTATTTCAGCCACGTGAATTGCACTCTGATTGTGTCGACATTCTTATGTAGGAGCGACGGCTAGAGATTTGTTGACCGCTGACTGTAATGGATTCCTTTGTGTTTCAGCATCGTCGGTCCTGGCGATTTCCTCTGTGTTTCAGCATCTGCAACTCTGGACTGTGTAACAGCTCCGTGTTTCAGCATCTGCGACCTCAAACTATATAGCAGCTCCGTGTTTCAGCATCTGTGACCTCGGGCTATATAGCAGCTCCGTGTTTCAGCAACAACGACCTTGGACAATTCTGTGTTTTAGCAATAGGCCTCAAATGCTAATCTGCAGTTTTGAACACTTATGCATTCCTAATCAATGGTCAAGTACGAGAGTGATGTAAAATATTATGCAAAACAGATTAAACGTATAGTAATGAGAAGGGACGTTGTATACCTTTGGGATGATCAGATAAAGTGATAGTATGAGTCTAAATATGGGTGATCAAGAGTATAATAGTGGCAAAAAGTATAGGCAAAAAGGTACATTGTGTGGTCCTAACACGTTTCTCTTGGGAGCACTTCATTCTTTCCACAACTGACAGGGACTTCAGCTGAGCCTGTATTTTTTCGGCTTGATACTTTGCCTCTTGGAGCTGTGATTCCAGTGCTCTTAATTTTGGACTCTCAGTGAGTCGCTCATATGTTAGGGAAATATGATCACTGAGCTGCTTATATTCTAGGGTAAGAACCTTTATCCTTTCAACTACACTCCTGGCAATTGCTTCTCTTTGGTTCCTTACATCTTGTGGGGTCTTGGGTACAGTTCATAGCTCTAGGTATTCGATGCATTGTTGTAGTTATTGGATCACTTCTTCAAGTTGTGCTACTTGCTGTGTAACTTGATCTTCTACCTTTACTTCTACGATTGTTACAGAGGAAAGTTCTTTGTTGACCACTTCCCTTACTTCCAGTTGCTCCACGATAAACTGTTCCTTTTATTGTTGTAGCTGTGCTTTTTCTTCATCAAACTTTGCTTGGAGAGAAAGATTTTCCTATTCTGCAACACTACGATGCACTATGATTACTTCATGTACTTGTTCCAAAGCTTGGGTAGCTTTCTCTGTTTCTTCTTGCACTCGTCGAAGATGAGCATCGACTGTATCAGCTAGGCAGTGGAGTTGAGATGTCTCATCTCCCAAGTCTTGTTCTCTTGGCATAGTGGAGAATGCGCGACTGGACTATAGGGATTTTTGTACCCCTCTAATTTCAGTCTCAATTCGATCATACATCTCTTCTTTCTTTGCTTATTGTTTCTCTGCTATTTCCAGTGAAGCATCTTGTAGTGATACTATGAGGAAGTCGAAGTCATCGAAGGTGAGGATGGTCTACATCTTGGTCATGGTTGCCTTCAATTTCTTCATGGAGGAAGGTTTCAGAGGTGAACCTTTCCTTTTCTTTAGGGGGTCAACCTCGTCTCCTTGCTTCTATTCAACTTCTTTTTCATTCAACTCTTCACCATCACCTCCTTTCTCTGGTGATATGGAAGTAGTATTCACGGATGCGATGTCTATATCTTATACCTCTTCGGTCTTCTTTGTTCTGCTAGGTTTGGGCATATCCTGCACAGTTTATGGGCTCTCGATGTCAAATATCTTCGCAGGGTCTTCTGGAATAATGAGGTCTGTGGACCAGTCCTTGGTGATCTACTCTAAATATTTCCCCATCATATTATAATAGGATTGAAGTTGTTGCTTATGTTCATCAAGGTGGACTGTGATGTAAATGAAATGTCAATATGCACTGAACTTCATCAAAGTCCTAAACCGGTGTAGAGTGTTCAGAGTCATGCGAGACTCAAACTGTATGGCTATCTTTAGCTGATTGTAGTAGGTATGAAAAGCAACATTTGACTACCACTGTTTGTTCATGTCACTTGAGTACAACAGTGTACTGAAATTCACGGCCAATAGTTCAAAAGGATCGATGTCTGGGAAGGTTGTACCTTTCGACATCTCCTAGCAATAAAAGATATAAGGATCAAGATCCAGCTAAAATGAAATTCATATCCTTGATCTTGTGCTTCTCTGTAGTTGAGTTCCAACTGGTTCACCAGGTACTTCACCCAGTTCATCAGAAGGCCTTCCACGCACTTCCCTAGGAGGTCAAATACAAAACCAATGACTTGGGTAGGTCGGTTCTTATGTACTAACTTCCCTGCAATCAATTGATAGGTGAGGCACACTATGCTACTCTAGATAGAATATACCTTGTAGCCTTGTGTTCCCTTCTCAACATCACCATAAGTGTCCTTGCTCTTTTGTACTAGAGCGCAATCCATGGCTTTTCTGGGGTAAAATTCCTATGGATTAGGTCCTTGCATACTCAAGTCCATGATCCAATTGATCAATGTTGAATCAACCATTATATGGTGGTTCAGCCACAAATAACCACCATGGTAACAAGACAACTATATCTTGACACATGCACGCACCTCCTGGTGTCTTCTAAAGTGGGAAATCTTCATGACGTTCAACAAGGTGGACTGTGCGGGTTCATATTCCATGACTGGGGAATTATCTTCAAATTCTTTCCTTTAGTTCTTGTCAGTTACTTATGTGGGGCAAGCATGTTATAGAATTTGCTATCTCCAAGGTTGAAGTCACTAAACTTCAACGCTGCAATCTTATCTTGGTCTGCTCGAACTGTGTGTATCCCCCTCGGGAGGTACGTCGTAACCAAGGTGTATTCGAAATATCTGGGCACACTGTCTCGATTTACTGTGCCACTCAGAGGTGGAATATAGGTGGGTAATATACTGAAGATCAATTTGGAATTCGGTAGATCATCCTTATGCTTGGTTCACTTTTCATCAAATGGTTGAGATGGTCCGGCTCCGCGAGCAGTGGATGGAGAGGATGGAAATCCTCTCATCGACAATGCTTGTACACTTGTATACATCAACATGACTCTTTTAGTCATGAGGTCAATCATAACTTCTTCAACAACTTTCTCTACAGCGCTCAACTCGTCCGACATACACACTCAGGGTTAACAATCTCAGGTTCGATGAGTAACTTAGACACAGTAATGGGATAGAGAGAAAGAGAGCGATGATCACTGTGAAAAATCAACTTAGTCAGTGGGCTCAAATTCACAAATGGAAAGAGTGTTCTCGGTGCATGGTGTGACGGGATAAATAGGTAACTCAACAATGGGTCCCTTGCAATGAGTATGAATCCTTCGTTAACTTTGTTATGTTCATTATGGCATGGTCCCAGCGGTCAGATGGTGAGCTATCTGTTCATAAATGTATTTCTACATGTTCACAGTGTTGGTCTAACGGTTATAATGTCCCAATGACTATATTGCTTCGTCATGGAAAAGTGCCATGTGTTGTTGTTCTGATATCCAGACGAAGCTCCAATTTTGCAAATTTTCCTTCTGTGAGGTTCCCTCTGGAGTCTTCTGCAACTTGTTGATATTATCTCTCTTCTTACTTAGCTTTCTATCCTTCTTCCCAGTGAGCTTCATCTCATCATGCCTTTTTCGTTCTGATTCGTATCTTCTTTTGGCATAGTTACTTCGCATTGTTGAGATTCTTTCCTAAGATTCGAGGGTGATCCTTCTTCTTTATCTGGAATAGGTACTTCAATATTCTATGGTTCATCTATTGTTCTTGCAACTTCAACATCTGGGTCTCCAGTGCTAAATAGCTTCGATCTGTTCTTTTTTTCTTCAATCAAGCGTGTGATCCTTCTAGTCATAAATTCTTTTAACTCTTTCTTCTGTTGTTCTAAAACTTCTTCTTCTTCTTGCCTTCTGGCCTGATCTCTTTCAATCCAAGGTTTTCTTAGTAGCATTATAAATGGGGTGTTGTTCTCAATAAATTTAATAATCTCAAAATCTTCCTCTATCGAAGTTCCATTGACATTCATAGGTATCTGGGTGAGCTTTCCACATAGGTTTATCAAATTTCCTTTGAATAGTCATATTCCTCCTAATGAAGGAACATAGCAGGCCTCCCTATAGCTTCCCAAGTTCTCTCTGTCATGACATTCACCTGTGTTTCCTCATCTAGAACATAATCAATGTCGAAGTCTCTTATTCTTGCTTTAAGGCATTCTTTTTCTTTGAAGATCTCTGATAATATGACATGTCAGTGGTCATTCAGGGTTTCTTTCATCTGTAGAAATACTTTCTCTGATTCTTTCTAGAATTCTATCATAATCTTAGTTTTTGGATCTGTCCTAGGGTTTTCTTGTCTCATGTTCATTTCTTCAATCTTAGCAATCATTCTAGGACAATCCAATACTTCATGGTCCATAGTTTTACAACAAAAACAACTAGGTCCTCTCCAAGGGAATTCCTTAGCAAGATGTCTCGATTTTCTGCAACTGTGATAGAGTGTTAATCCTATCTTTATTTTAAATGATCCCCATTCTTTCCTGTACTCCGTTCTAGGATCAAAGTATCTAACCTGCAAAAAATTATTTCTAGGATCCTGCATCCACTTATTAGTCCAAACATTCTTTCTATGCGTAGGTATAACATATTTTTCACTATTCTTATCAGATCTACTCATATCAAATCTTCTTTGATCTATTAATACCCTAGTTTTCAAGCTAGGATAGAATCTTTCAAACATACCTAGATCCATTCCACTTATCTTACTTCTACAGAGCACAAAGCTTTCAGATCTAGAACTTTTCACTAGTCTTACCTTTATCAGAGCACAAATATTTCAGATCTTACCTCTTTTCTTCATATCTGACCTCTTTTCTTGGCACAAAGATTCACAAGTCAAGTAGAATGTTGCGCACTAGGGCAATAGATCTATGCACAGATATTTCACAATTTCGGGACAGATCTTTGCACAAAGCTTCTTCTTCCTTAGTTCCCAGCAATCAAAGTTTCAGTTCTCGGCAACGAAACCATTTGTTGGCACAGGGGCATACCCAAGGTTCAACGCTACAACAATGCACCAACAAAACCCTAACTACCAGCCCTTTCAGCAACACATGTGAAGAAGATGAAGTCTCACCCGAGGTAGAGGTAAGGGCAGTTGCAGGACTCAAGTGTCTGCAACCTTAACTGGGACATAGATATGTGATTATAATACTTAATAGAGCACTTAGAACCGTTATTTCATCATTATATAACCAATATCTACTCCTTAGAGAAAACAGAGCATCGCAACATTCACCTAGATCTAATGTAATTAAGCACTTAGCATAAAGAACAGGATGAGATCTAGCAGATTCAAGCACTAAGCACATTCACCTATGTCAAATTTAACACCCAGATTCATCATAAGCACAAAGCATAAAGAGATCTATCTAATCATCTCAAAGAACTTAGCAAATAACACATAAACACATCAGAACATTGCACAGAGCAGAATAACACAGTATTTACGTGGTTCACCCCCACCCTGGGGCTATGTCCACCAACACTTCTTATTTATTAGCTTCAATCAGTCATCTACATGCACAGAGGCAAAAAAACCCTATTTCTCATAAGACAGGAGATCTACACGCACTTCGCTAGATCCTCCTTCCCCGAGCTAGGTCTAACACCAAGCCTTTCACAGTCTATACACAAAGCACTATAGACGACTTGCACTCAGATCTACAAGCTTCACACAATATGCACAAAGCCTTTTACAATCCACACTTGCACTTACCACTTCCAATCACATAGATCGAACTAGTAGGGCCTCAACTTACTTCGCCTAGGTACTTATTTATACATTAAAAAATAGGCCTAAACATGGGTAAACCCATGGGCCGACATCCTATTCCCATCACATAATCCCAAATCCCAAAAAGGACCCAAAAAGGGGCCAAGATCCTGCAATATCTACTTTGTCTTTCCCTCCATCTTCAACAAGATGTTGAAGTCCCAAAATATGTCAGCATGCCCAATAATATCCCAAAACTTGGTCAAGGGCCAACACTCTCACCTAGAGGGAAATTGTTCATGGGCCTGACAACTCTCCTATTCAATCTCCCACGGGACTGACAACCTGCTTCTTCAGTCCATCTCCCAAGCTAACCAGGTATCAGGAAGGTACGAAGGATAGTTGAATCATGATGGAATGAATGGGAAAATGAACTAAGTCCAAAATACATGTATGCATGTTCCCAACTTGACAATTGTCATGTTGAGAACCACTTTGGCCCACTTATCCCCATCCTTAGAACTTAGGATAAAATAATTATCCATGCTTTATATTTTAAGGAATATTAATATAATATTCCTTTTTGGCTTAAGCTCCCTAGCTTAGCCCCTTATCCTTAACGTTTAGGCCCCCCTTTCCCTAACTATTGGAGTTTAGTCCCCCATACTCTTTTATCGTGGTCAGTCTACACGTGACAATGTATTATATTAATGATGAGACATATACAAAAATAGGCTCTCTGGCTTAATTCAACACATAAGCCTCCTATCTTATAATAATTGGCTCACCAGCCTATAAAACACAACATATACACAAAGGCTCCCTAGCCTCAAAATTGAGTGCACATAAGTTTGATGCACACGATATCTTGGAATGTGCACCCTTCATCATTTTAGTGCACACTTTGTGTGCGCACTATACCATGGAAGGTGCATGCAAAATATGATATCAAACAAATCACCATCTTAAGTACATTTTCATTTACATTTACAGTTGAGGTTCGACCTAGGGGTATTACATTCCCCTCCCCTATGCATTGTCCTCAGTGCATTATGCACACATATAAAACCAAAATTTCAAAAATCCTAAAAAATATCCTAGTATTCTTCTAGCATAACATCTTCATGCTCCCAAGTTGTGTCCTCGGGACTATACTAGGCCCATTGGACCTTTACAAGCTCTATGGCTCAATTTCAGAGATATTTGATTTTCTGGTCCAGAATGCATACCAAATGTACTTGGAAAGCATCTTCTTGCTCCACTTGAATCACATTCCAATTAGTAACATGATTAACATCAGGTATATATTTCTTAAGAAATGATACATGAAACACATTATAAATTGTCATTGATGTAGGAAATACAAGAATGTATTCTACAAGCCCATTCCTCTCTAGGATTTCAAACAACCCATAATAGCGAGTTGCCAACTTTGAACAATTTCCCAACTTTAGGGAACTTCTATTGGCCTTCACTTTCAAGAATACATGGTGCCCCACTTTAAATTCCTGATGAGTTATGTCCTTATCAGCATAACTTTTCTGTCTGTCTTGGGAAGCCTTTAATTTTTATTTTATTTTCAACATTTTCTCCTCCATTTCCTTGAGTAAATCTGGCCCAACTATTTCTCTATCTGCTAGGTTATCCCAGGTTACCGATGTGTTTCACCTTGTTGCATAAAGTGTCTCAAATGGGCTCATATTTAGAGATGTTTGGTACCCATTGTTATAAGCAAACTCTACTAAGTGTAGGTAGTCTTCCCATTTTGATGGTTTATCCATCACATACATCCTCAACATATCCTCAATCACTTGATTCACCCTCTTTGTTTTTCCATCTAATTCTGAATGATAATCTATACTAAAATTCAAATTTGTTCCAAATCCATTAAATAATCCCTTCCAAAAATTTGAGGTAAATTTTGGATCTCTGTCAGACACAATTGTATTGGGTATACCTTGTAATCGAGCAATTTCTCTCATATAAACATCAACAATGTTGGTTGTCTTGTGAGTGAGCTTTACTGGAATAAAATGGGCATGTTTAGTAAGCTTATCCACCACTACCATGATAGAATCATGTTGTTTGTTTTTTCTGGGCAGTTCAGTGTTGAAATCCATTTTTACAACTTCCCATTTCCACTCATGAATGGTTAATGGTTGTAGTAAACCAACTGGGTGTCTATGCTTAGCCTTTACCTTTTTACACTCCAAACATTTGGCAATAAAATTAACAACTTCTTTCTTCATGCTTGGCCAATCATAATGGCTCTTGATAGCTGCAATAGTTTTTTGATAACCTGGGTGCCCAACATAAGGTACATTATGCATTTCTCTCAATATCAAAATTTTCTATTCCTAGGAATTTGGTACATAAATTATTCACATGTATATGACTTGATTCACATAACCTCATTAAGCATGGATGAAGGATAATTTCCTTTCAGTTTTATTTCTCACCAATAATTTGACTAGCATTGAACCCATGGTTAGTGTTAGATGCAACATATCCTTAATTTTGTACAATAGTTGAAGACAAAGTGATATCAATTCTATTATGAAGTTCCAGAGCATCACATGCCATACCATTTTTATCTTGAAACATACCATGGACATGTTCACATTTCCATTTTATATTTCAATCTTGGGATCAATAGTATCCCATTCATTACTGTAAATTCCCAAGATTTTTCTGCACATCTTACAAATGACTACTAAAATAGAGGGAACCCAACAACATCAATCAAGAAAACAAAATAAACTACAATGAGAGAGTTGTGACTGTATGTCAACTAATTTGTCCCTTTAAAAAAAATTCATTGATGTGCAAGGGAGAAATATGTCTATGAGAAAAGACCAAACATCTATCCCCCACATACATTCAATAAGGTGTGTGGGATAAACACACCCTCAAAACAAAAACAAAATCACAAGAAGATACCTAAAACCCTAGTATCATTCTTAGATATTAATGTAAAGGCTTTGAGCCGACACCTTAGGCCTATGAACCACAACCAAAATAAAGGGCACCCAACACCATTGATGAGGTAAAAAAAAATAAACTACAATGAGAGAGTTGTGATAGCATGTCACCTAAGCTACAATAAGTAAGAAAATAATGCAAATTTTGTGGATAATAAAAGAGATCATGATATGCCATGATCTTCTCCAACTAATGCCATGCCTCCACTTGGAAATTCTAGGCATTGACATACCAAAAGAGGAGAACCAAGTAGCAACAAAAACCACCATGAATATAGTGTAGAACTTGAAACCAAACCTTCAATGGAAATATCTGGAAAGGAACCCACTATCACAACAATTATTATGGTTTGTGAAGCCCCAAGATACGCACTAGATGTGTTTAGGATGACCTCCCATACCCATAACACAATGTTAAAAGTCATCTCCAAGAAAAATATCAAATTATGGTGTTTGGCTTCATAATTATGGTAGTAAATGTCGTATAGAGGGTCCTCATATAATTTTCCATTGACAATGAGTTGACAAAGACTCCCCTTCTTAGGATTCTATCCAATTCTATTATTTCAATCCTTAAAGATTATGCTCACCACCCCCATCAATATCTCTTTTGTGTTGCACAAAATTTTTTCCCTAGTAAAAATGCCAATCGTCAGCTCCCAAAATTGCACTTTGAAATATGAAGTCCCACATAACAATCAAGGAAATCTTGATTCTACTCAAGAGTGCTCACTACCACCAAATTTTCTCAAACTACATACTACTAATATGCCAAAGGGATCTTAGCAAGTGGATCCATTGCCCTCACTAGTTCCTCCATCATTTCTACATCCTGCATCTGATGCATAGCATCTTAGTATCTCAT
>ML808027.1:300170-331065 GCA_009831015.1 Picea engelmannii
TCGTAAATCAATAGCCTCACAACATGTAAATGAACAACAATTTTTGAATTGCATTTAATGTGCATTTTATTTCTATAGTGATCAATTATTTTATTTGTTTACATAACTGAAATAAAATTTATTTTGTTTAAATATGTAGTCAGTGGGCCATGATGTTGATGATTATTCACTCAGAGAAAGGGATTTGCATGCATCCCCCGACCCTATGGTGTTAATAAAAAAAAAATCAACCAAACGAATAGGGAACTGGCTCACTTGTTAGAAATTCTAGATCAAACTCTTGAAGTTAAAGAAAGGATAAGAGAAGTTATGACAAGGCTTAACACATATAAGGTAATCACCATAATTTCAAGTGGTTTTATTTTTGCGTCATAAGATCAATTATCAAATATTGATTTTTAACTTTTACATTATCTAAACGAAAAAACATTTTGTTTCTTATATAAAGATTTTTGGATCCTCATAACCCCGACATCAATGGTGTCAGTGGTAGTAGCATTGCACATACACCACAAGGTACTGAATCAGGCCCTCATATACCTATAAGAATGTGACTATTCATATCTCCACCTTCCACACCATTAGGTTGGAGCCACGACACGCACACCCAGGAAGCCACACATGTAGGCTCTGGAGGTGGTCACAGAGATGAGGTTGATGATTTGGAAAACTATATGGTTTATTTTCCTAAAGAAAGACATGTGACCAGCATGGGGACCCTTAAGGGAACATTTATGGTCACCAATGAAGGGCTTCCATTAAAGCAAGTTAAAGTCCCAGGTAATTTTTAAATTTTTAATTGTTTCTTGTTCTCTATGTAAACAAACATAAATCATCTAAATTATTATTTCTAAATTAATAATCATATAATATTTTTGCGTGTAGGGAACAATGATTTTTATAGGTCCTTGGAGAACAAGGAATTATTTATTTTTGGGCCCACCATATGGGAGAGGTGGAATTTCCAGAATTCACCTCAAAAAATAATTGATGGATTATCTTGAAAGCATTTTTGGTGTAGGCACATTTAAAAAAATCTTGGTCACCGCCGCAACTAGCCAATATTTAAAATATACACGGGAAAACTTTAAGAAGCACTTGAAAAAAAAAATAGGTACGAGCATCGTCTGATGATTCCAGAGAGGGAGTGGAAGGTCGTCATTGAGAACACAAAAGAGAAGAAATTGACAGATGAAGGAAAAACACTCTTTGGTCCTAGAAGGTAAATTGCAATTTCAATGCAATACCTTTACTTTTTTTTAAATATAAATAAAAGTGTGGTATACATTAACATACTTGAAACTTTTGATGATAGGTTGACTGGCACTTCAAAGGAAACAAAAGAAAGGCTTGTCAAATGTGACCATCACAGACTAGGCCATGGTGGCTACTTGAAGTTGTAGTCATGAATTGTAAGTACCCAAATATCTTATTTGTATCTCCAAAATTTTAGGTAATTGCATTCAATAAAATTAAAAATAAATACTCTTATGCAATGCAGGGTGATGAGTTCAGTACTAAAACCATGGAGGAAGACCTCCAACTTGGTTACAAGTACGACTATAAAGTTGTAGTTGAACACTGGAAAAGCTTGGGGTAGTTACCAAGAACCACTTTGCATGATAAGGGAAATAAAGTTCAATCCACATTAAACTTTCATTATTAATACAGTCATGTTTAATATCATCGATAAATTTAATGTGTCACAAATTTGTTTTAATGAGGGGAGAAACATTGTCAACCAACCCAATAGTAGTATTGGAGAGCAATGTGCTGATAGCAGTTTGAAACCGAAAGATGGTTCTCCCATGCATTCCCATTCCATGGGGTGCAACCCCATGATGGTGCTAATACTAAGGCACATGATGGTAATATAACTGTATTTTAATCATATACTTAATAATTTCGTAGCTATACATTTTGTACTTCTAATTTTTTGTACTTATAAATTTATCATTTTCCTTATCACGTTTGTGGTTTCAATGGTAGAGAATGTTGTACTTGAGGGTCATACAGTTGAAAAGGCGCACGTGGGGGAAACCATTCCAACGGTTTCGACCAGTGCCCTAGGTAAATAATGGCATTACAAGTGTTTTTTTTAAGATTACTAAACTAGTTCAATGATATTTAAAAACTAACCATCTAAATTTAATATTTTTTTTCTTTTGTAGGTGATGCCTCGTCACAACATCCTCCATTACCCCGTAAGTACCCCACAAATAGGCATGCTCTGTGTGAGAGGATGAAAGCACAATCATATTTTGAAGAGCAACTAGAGAACAAAGATATCGATATTGATGAAATGCTTAGGAATTTTAGAGCTAAGAAGAAGAGGTTGGCTAAAACTAAATGATGATGCACAATATTTTAATAACTATTTATAAAATCTATTTTCTATGAAATAATTTTTTGTACTCATGTTGGAAAAAAATGAAATATATATGGTTAGTTCTTATGTTCAAAGCAAATTGAAATCAAACAACTTTGTAGTTATTTTAGCTTAGCTTTCTTGCATAGCTTTACAATCACATTCTATCAGTTTTGAATATATTTAATGCATATTTTCTAGTAGAAAATAGATTGGGTATTGTGGAATTGAGAGTGATGTGAGGGGGGGGGGTGGGGCATAGGATCTTTCGCCTTCATGTGATTTGCCCTGTTGAGTAGAGAATAATTTATTGTATCTGTTTAATCTTGTGGAAAACCTCCCTCGATCCAACGGAGCAACAACAAAGTCAATGTTGACTTTGTTACTCCTACTTCAAATCAAGGGAGGTCATTTGATCCAATATTAGACACGTGGCTCCAATAAAAAAAATTGAAGCCAAGAGGATATCATTCATGTACATTATGACACTCTCATAAAAAATGCATCTTAGAGTAAATAATGCGCTACAAATATGACTTGTATTAATTTTGTAGATATTTATGGAGTTTGAATGATTTTGGTAGGTACTTTAAGATATTTCTTCATCGAGTGAGGGAAGCTCAGGACAAATAGAGGGTCTTATAGTTGAAGAGGAGAACGCAGGGGAAACCATTCCAATTGTGTTGACCAGTTCATCAGATCAGGTGTGATTTCTCCTTTCAACATAGTTTATATAGCCATCAATTTTGGTTATGTTTAATGTTTATGAATTGTTATGTGATTATTAAACATTTTATGGATGTTTATTAAAACAATATTATATTTGGATTGTGAATATATTCTAACCTATATAGGGAAAGTCTTTTATTTATGGATGAAACAATCATTTAAAACCCTCCAAAGGGGTTTGTCTTGCACTAAGGATCCCTATTATGGATTTTTCCTTCCCCTATTGAATCTCTTTTAAGGTTTCTATTATGCATGGTGAAATACAGATTTTATATTTACTATTTAAGGGCATGTCTCCTTTAAAGGGTCCACTCCTAAACCCAAATATGACCCTTTATTCCAAGTGAATTATTAGAAGTACTACCCATTACCTTTTCAAGAATTTTTACAACATCTTTCATGGATAATTCCTCTAAATGTGATGGAGTTCCTCCTGGACCCATACTTGATAGGTTGTTTGAACCCTAGTCACAAAGCTTAGAAACATAAACTTCTTCACATTTTGGTTATATTTCTTGGGATATTAGCTTGGGATTGTCCAACTATTGAAACTCCATCTCAGATAGCTTAGATTCGATTATAGATAACATCTTCAAGTTCTCCCTTTGGGCTCTCCTTTGAAATGTACTAATAATTTTTTAATGACATCTTTTGACTCCCTAACCCATGCTTTCTTTCACCACACCTTTGTTGCAAAAGGTAAAGAATAATTTGATGCAATATGACCATAGACATGACATCACACGCATCTAAAAGGAATTGTGTAGTAGTCCAAAAATTGAGTATGGACAATATGACCTACCACTATCTCCATAGTCTTAGTTAAGTCTTCACCAATGTCAACTTCTACTAAAATTCTAACCATTGTCTGATAGGTGCCTACCTTGAAGGATTCATCAATGTCTATCATTCTTCCCAATGAATTGTCTATTTCCTTTAGAACCTTGACATATCACATCTCCATGGTAAACCTTGGCAATTTAACCCATATCTACATTCTTTTAGCCACCTATGACCACATATAAAAACACATTGAAAATGGCTTCATTGATAGAAAGGTCATTCCCAAGAACCATCTCCCCTTCAAGACCCTATTCAAATATTCTTCAGATAGAAACTATAGAGTAGTTGAACCTCTTCCTATAAGGTAAAAAAATGGCCAATACCCAAGATTTAGAGACCAGATCTTTTGTATTTTCATTAAGGGAATAGTCTGAGATTTGTAGGCCGTGAAATTTTCCAATCAAGTCTTTGCCATAATATTCCAAAGTTTTATTCACAATAGGATCCCACCAAACACCATCCTCACTCTTTATTTCATTTTCTTCACAAGTTTCTTCAACCTTGTCTCTTTTGGTTCCTCTGATCTTTCCATGTAAAGTTTATCAAGCCTCTTCTCTCTACTAATGGTTTTAGGATCTAACCCTACTCTGATAAAATCCAAACTAAGAAAGTAGAGATTTTTCCATGATCTATCACCCCATTGTTTTGAATATTGTTATGAATGGATCACACCAAGAATAAATATGGAATCCTTCCCATATGACCCTTCAAGAATTGGGTGATTAAGAACCTTATCCACTTTACTCCCTCCTTCAATGTTCATAGTAGCAAAATGTGTTCCTTATAATTTATCCATAGTTCCTCCTATAGGTTGATACCATTCCAAAGGATAGCCATAATGGAATTTGTTAGATCCTACATGCAAGATAAGAGTCGATAATCCCTTTCCACTTTTGCTGGAAATTCTAATGTTTTCTCCGAACCATTCCCCACAATGTTCCTTATTGAAACATGGCCAGAATCTTCACCTAAAAAAGATAAGTGTGAAATAGTATTGAGAAATATTGGACACCAATCCATGGGATCTTTAGAGTAGTCTAGAATTTTTTCGTACCTATCCATTGGACTAATCTAAACTTGCAGAAACCCTCTCAACTATATATGGAAATAATTTATGCTTGTGATAGATATCCATCCACCATTACAATCATGAACAAAGTCAAACTTTCACACAAGCACAATAAATATATCGAATATATATGAGAGTGATATTGTAATACACCTCAACCAGGGTATTTTTTAGGGGCGAATTTTCGCCAATTAGCTATTTTTTGGCCCTTTTTTTTCAAAAAAAAAAATTGTTAACTAGCCATTTTCACTTTAAAAATTCCCTTACTTTTTACAAAAAATATTCTTGTATCAATAATATTTACCAAATTTTACAAGTTTTCATAGTAAATTGTATGTTTTTCATTGAATATTCGCCTACATATCCATTCTTCTAGAAAGATAATGTCTAAGAAATTGTCCCATAAACACCACCACATTACTTCTTCGAGTCACTCCACCTACTGTGGGACTCTCTCTTCAACCCTTACTTTGATGAATGTCACATAGAGAAGTGCTATATGAACTATTTACTTAAATTTCAGTTTCTCGGCGAGCAACTATTCCTTGCTTTGTTGTAACTGTATTTTTTCTTCATCACACTTTGCTTGCAGAGCCAACTTTTCCCATTCTGCAGCACTGTGTTTCTCCTCTAGGTATTTATGTACTTGCACTAAGGCCTGGGTGGCTTGTGTTGTCTCCTCTTGAGCTTGTCAAAGGCAAGCTTTGACTGTATCAACAATGAGGTGTAGTTGTACTGGCTCATCACCTAGTTTTTATGTTCCTACTGATAGAGGCACAGTGGAAAATTCACAGTTGGACTGTATGGCCTATTGAACCCCTTGGAGCTCATCCTTAATCTAACTGAATACCTCCTCTTTCTTAGCTTCCTGCTTCTCTACTATCTCCAATGAATCATCGTTTAGTGTTGCGATGATGAAGTCGAAGTTGTCTGAGGTGAGGGTGGTCTCAAATTTGGTCCTGGTTACTTTCGATTTCTTTCTTGAAGAAGGTTTCAAAGGGGAAACCTTCCTTTTCTTTGAGGGGTCCTCCTCGTCTCTAGGCAGTGTAACCTTGCCTTTCTTTGGTTCAAATTCTAATCCATCTATCTCTCCACCATCTCCTCCTTTCTTTGCTGATATGGAATCAGTCTTCACGAATGCATTGTCTAGATCATGGACCTCTTCGGTCTTCTTTGTCTTGCTAGATCTAGGTATATCCATCGCAGTTTCTAGACTATCAACATCGGATATCTCTATAGGTTCTTATGGAACAAGGAGGTTCACTGACCATTCCTTGGTAATCTTTTCTAATTCATCCTTCGTCAACTTGTAGTACGACTACATTTGTTGTTTATGCTCATCAGTGTGTGCTATGATATAGATGAAATGGCGGTCTACGCTGAATTTCATCAAGGAACTGAACCTATGGAGAGTGTTCGAAGTTATACAAGGCATAGACTAGATGGATACCTTCAACTGGTTGTAATAAGTTTGGAAGATGACATTTGATTTCCATTGCTTTTTCATGTCGTTTGAGTACCATAGCGTACTGAACTTCGCGGCCAGAGGTTCAAACGACTCAATGTCTGGGAAGGTCGCACCTTCCGGCATCTCCCATGAAATAAAAGTGATCAAAATGAGAAGCCAGTTGAAGTGGAATTCATATCCTTGATCTTTCACTTCCCTGCATTCCAATTCCAGCCGGTTTAAAAGGTACTTCGACCAATTCATTTGTAGGCCCTTTGTGCACTTCCCTGCGAGGTCGACTACAAATCCAATCACTTGGGTGGGTCGGTTCTTACGAACTAACTTCCCTAAGATCAATTGACAAGCTAGGCACACTATGTTTCTCTATATAGAGGCTACCTTGTAGCCTCACGTTCCCTTCTTGACATCCCCGTAGGTGTCTTTTATCTTCTATGTAATAGCGCGATCCATGGTATTCCCAGGATAGAAATCTTGTGGGTCAGGGCCTTACATGCTCAACCCGATGATTTGGTTGATCAATGTTGGATCCACTATGATTTGGTGGTTCAACCATAAACATCTACCATGGTAGTAGGACAACAGTATCTTGATGCATGCATTCACTTCTTGGTGTCTTCCGAAGTGAGGGATCTTCATAACGTTGAGGAGGGTGGACTACATGAGGTTCAAGGTCCATGACTAGGGTATGATCTTTGAGTTCTTTCCCTTGGTTTTGGTCAAATACTTGTGCGGGGTGAGCATGTTTTACACCTTCCTGTCGCTGAGGTTGAAATCGCTAAACTTCAATGCTACGATATTATCTTGGTCTGCATGCACTGGGCATATCCCCTTCAGGAGGTACACAGTGACAAATTATATTCAAATTCTCAGGGTGCACTATCTTGGTTTATTGTACCACTTAGAGGTGGTATATAGAAAGGTAGAATGCTCAGAATCAGCTTAGCATTCGCTAAGTCATCCTTGTGTTTAGCTCACCTTTCACGGGACGGTCCAGCTCCGTGAGTAGTGGATGGGGATGCTTGCATTGTTTTTGTGGATGAAGCCTGGATACCTTTAGACATCAACATGGATTTATCAGTCATCAAGTCGATCAAACCTTCCTTAGTATCTTTCTTTGCAACACTCAATGATTTCGACATACGCACTCGAGGTGAACAATTCGTGGGTTTGGGGAGAAATTTAGACATGGTAATGAGATAGAGAGTGAGAGCACAATGATCATTGTATAAACTCGGCTTAGTATATGGGCTTGAATTCTCCATTATAAAAAGTGTTCTCAGTGCATGGCATGATGTGATAAATATGTAACTCAACAATGGTATGCTTACAATGGGTATGAGCCTCCATTAACTCCTGTTTGATCCGTTATGGCACGGCCCAATGGTCTGATGATGAAACTTTATTTCTTTTATACCTATTTGAAGCAGGAGTCGAATGGATATATCGGCCCTAATGGCTATATTGCTTCGTCATGGTGAAGTGCCATGTGTCGATGTTTTGATATTCTGGCGAAGCTCCAATTCTACAATTTTTCTTTATGCGAGGTTTCCAGTAGAACCTCCTGTAACTTTTCAGTATTAACCCTCTTCTTTCTTAACTGTCAAGCCTTTTATCTAGTGAGCTTCGTCTCGGTAGTTATTTTTCCATTCTGATTCTTGTCTTCTATGGTCTTAGTCACTTCGCACTATTGAGATTCTTCCCTAGGGTTTCTAGATAATACTTCTTCCTTGTCTCGGATAGGTACTTCAGTATTCTGGGAGTCCTCTGGTGTTCCTACAGCTTCGACATCAGGGTCTCTAGTTTCAAATAGCTTCGATCTATTCTCTTGTTCTTCAATCAATTATGAGATCCTTCTAGTTATGAAATCTTTTAAGTCTTGTTTCTTCTGTTCCAAAAATTCTTCTTCTTCTTTATGTCTGGCTTGATCTCTATCAATCCAAGGTTTTCCTAATAACATGGTAAACGGGGCGGGGTTCTCAATAAATTTAACAATCTCAAAATTGAACAATACTCCCTACTGGAGCAAAAGGTGACAAGAAGAATACAATCATTAGAAGGAATCCCCTTAAATTTATATTTATTGGATATTGTTACTCTTGCAATAATTTTGGACATAAGGCAATACACTACAAAGCTTATGGACAATACAATCATAGAAATTTCCAAAGATATAAGAACAACAAGTAAAATACAGAGAAGAGAAGCTATAAATCATTTTCTCCTTTGCAAGACTTAAATATTGAATGCCAAAAATGCAACTATGGTCATAAAACCAGTGAATGTAGATAGCCAAAATATGATAAAAAGACAAATATTTCCCATAATAAAAAAGAATGGAAGAAAAATCAAACAGAGTGCAATGTAGACTTATATGAAATAAATCAAGGATTTTAGTGGTATAAAGAGAGCGGATGTTCCAAACACATGACTGGAGAGCAATGTAAATTTCTCAGTTAAATAAGAAAGGAAAAGGAAAAGTAACTTTTGGAGATAACATGTCAGCCAAGATACTGGGAAAATCCATTGTTAGTTTAGGAAATAATAAAACCAAAGGAGAAGATGTACTTATGGTAGAAAATCTCAAACCAAATATCCTAAGTGTAAGTCAAACATCTGATCAGGGTCACATACTTACTTTTTATTCTCATAAATGTGAAATCAAAATAAAGGACACTGGAAAGCTAGTGGAAGTTGCACCAAGAACATCTAGCAATGTGTACATCCTTGATATATATTGCTAGGGTCCTAACCCACACATAGGTAGATCAATATTTTCAGATGTAATAAAGGTCATTATTAATAAGGCCTTTCAATAAAATAGAATAAGGCATATGTAATAAGACCTAATAGAAGCTTCCACTTCTAGAAGGATCTTCCTCTAGATGCTTCTCTTGATAGATATATTTAGTATAAATAAGGGTCGAGGGTATGAAAACCCTAGCTTGGAGATTATTGTAATAGAGCATTGCTCGAATGGAGGTTTCCCCCTCGAAGAGGCCCGTGAACATTTGTTTCTGAAACAAAGTGTAATTTATGTTGTTGTTCTTATATCATTTATGTGTGATTGTGGAGATTATGTTGGTTATATTACTGTTATTCTTCCATTTCTAGCATTTTATTTTTGTTCTGCATGCTTTTTATATCTGGTATCTTGCAAGTGGTATCAGAGCACTTTCCTTGGCAGAAATTGTGGGAATTTTTTTTCAAGGTAGAGACGTATTCCGATGTATTTAAGCCACAAAGATCTGTTGTTATGTGCATAAACCCACAGTTGAGGGATTCATACATGTAGAAAATACAAGTGGTTCTTAAGCACACATCTGTTGGCCACCCTTGTAACCCCTGCTGGTACCCCTTCGAGTGGTAGCGCATCAAAAAACACCTATGTACGGATCAGCCTAGATTTCCTGAAGCCCTCTTTAAATAAACATATCAGCCGCCAGACTGCTATAGTGTCACCGATAACATCACTCGGGAAGATACTCTCTAGTACCTGGGTAGTCGGGTAGTACGGCTAAGGGTACGGTCTATCCTCATTAGTTAGTGCCCTGAGATATTGGGTCGAGTACTACTGTTGGACCTTGCACGCATATCAAAGAGCTATAGCATAGGGAAAACCCTTTTCTGTAGAACCCTTGACTACCTAACCCTTGGGGGATAGAAACATAAACAAATTAAAACCAACAAGATCTATTGCTGCGCAACTGTGTTCGGGTTGCCAAGTAAATACACATTTCTTTCTGGTTAAGCATTTGGGGATTTCATCACTGCAGTATTCTTCATACCAGAGTATTATTTGAGACCTATTCCATTGGATTCATTTATTCTCCCTTATCACATTCATCCATATCATTTTTCAGCAAATTTGTTTACCCTGCCCGCCCCTTTTCAGTTCACCCATCCTCATGGCCCATACCCATAGCAAACATCTAGAAGCTCACTTTAGCACCTTGCAATCTAGTTTCCTCAAGACCCAAAAAGAAGTGAAACAACTCAGTGCTACTGTTGCCTCCATCAATTCATCCATCAATTCATCCATCAATACAACCATAAATACAGCCATGCAATCCTCAATGGAGGAAGTCAAACAAGAACTGACTACCCAACTTGAATCTGTCTTTGCATCACTCTGCACCAAACCGAAGATCCCTACAGATGACCCTTTCTCTGAAGCACCTCCAAATACTGAAGGTGAACATTCCTCCCATTCCCATACGTTTCAGCCCCATCACTTTCAACGTGACCTACGCCGTCCGCGGGTGGATGTGACCACATTTGATGGCTCGGACCCCACTGGTTGGGTAACCCAAATGGAGCATTATTTCTCTTTATATGACATTATATATGACTTGGACAAACTCCGGTATGGTGTTCTCCATCTAGATCAAGAACATTGGCAATGGTGGCAATGGATAAAAACTTCCCGTCAAGCGTATATTGCTTGGACCCAATTTGTTTCTGAGATTTATGAATGCTTTGACATGGACACCAACCATTTGGGCCATTTGACAAAGTTGAAACAACCAGGAACAGTAGAAGACTTCATAGTTTCCTTTGAGCACCTAGTTTTTTTCACAGAGGGCATGACTGATGCTTTCTTTCGAGAGTGTTTTATCAGTGACCTAAAGGAGGATATTCAGGCCCATGTCCTCATGGCTCGACCCTCGAGTTGGGTGGAGGCTAGTAAAAGAGATAAAGAAGCACAACAGGTTGTATCCTCTCAAAACCAAAAACCCTCCTTTATCCCTCACCCTAAACCCATAACTCCCACTACTCCCTCCACTCGATTAAATATCCAAAAATTGACTAGGGATGAAATGGTTGAATGCCAAATCAAAGGCCTTTGTTATAATTGTGATGAAAAATATTTCCTGGGCCACAAGTGTAAGGAACAAAATCTTTTTATGGCCATATCTAAGGATATTTTAGAAGAGGATGTTGAAACTTTCCTTGTGTCTAAGTCACCTGAAATCACTGACATAACCCCTCCCTCAGACCCTCCTAAAGTAGAACTCATCATTTCCCTCAATGCTCTCACTGGCTTCTCCGCTCCCCAAACCCTCAAGTTAATCGGTTACATCAAGCATCGAAAGGTCATCATTCTGGTTGATAGTGGAAGCACCCATAATTTTATTCATCACCGCATTGCCCAAGAAAATCATTGCTACATCCATGTTGTCAATAATTTCCAAATCATGATTGCCAATGGTGGTTCCATGAAATGTGGTGGGCGCTATGAAAATGTGTGTCTCCAAATCGGTGACTACCACCTAAAATCCCATATGTTTGCTATCGACATGGGTGGTTGTGACATTGTGTTGGGTGCAGACTGACTAAGAACTTTGGGTCCCAGTCTCATGGATTTTAAGGCATTAACCATGCAATTCGACTAGGAAGGCCACAAATATAAATTCCAAGGCATCATTATTGGTTCACCTGAGGTCATTAGTTCCCATCGCATGGAAAATATGCTCAAAAAAGGTCATTCTGGTGTCATTGCCCAACTCCATGCCATACAAGCAATAGCTACACCCCTAGTTCCGCAAGACCTCCAAGCCCTCCTTTCTAAACATCAAATGGTATTTTCCACTCCCCAAGGACTCCCTCCTTCCATGGTGTTCATGATCATTCCATTCCCCTGGTACCCGAAAGCCTTCCTCCCAATATCCGTCCATATCGCCACCCCTTTTCACAAAAAAATGAAATTGAGAAAATCATCCAGGAACTCCTTAATGCAGGCATTATTCACCCTAGTACGAGCTCTTACTCTTCTCTTGTAGTCATGGTCCTGAAGAAAGAAGGTTCTTGGCGAATGTATCCCAACTTTCGTGCCCTCAACAAACTGACCATTAAAGACAAATTTCCCATTCCAATCATTGATGACCTTCTGGATGAATTGAGTGGCACCCAATTCTTTACTAAACTTGATCTTTGCTCAGGCTATCACCAGATATGAATGAAAGAGGCAGACATTCCCAAGACGACCTTTCAAACTCATAAGGGTCACTATGAGTTTTTGGTCATGCCCTTTGGCTTGTGTAATGCCCCCTCCACCTTCCAAATCCTCATGAATCATGTCTTCCTTCCCTTTCTCCATCATTTTGTCTTAGTTTTCTTTGATGATATCCTCATCTATAGAAAAACATGGACAAATCATCTTACTCATGTGGATCAAGTTCTCCATCTACTCCCTCAGCACCAACTTTTCCTGAAACAGTCTAAATGTGCTTTTGGTGCCTCAGAAGTAGAATACTTGGGTCATATGGTTGGCAAGGATGGCATCAGGGTGGATCCCAAAAAGATTGAAGCTATGCAAGACTGGCTGCACCCAAAGACTCTCAAAAGCTTGCCTGTATTTCTGGTCTTAACTGGGTATTATCGCAAGTTTGTTAAGAGCTGCGGAAATATTGTAGCTCCTCTCAGTGCTCTCATCAAAAAGAACTCTTTCACTTGGACTCCAGCCGCTGCTCAAGCTTTTCAAACCTTGAAGAGGGCCATGTGCACCAATCCGGTTCTGGCCCTTCCTGATTTCACAAAGACCTTTGTGTTGGAATGTCATGCCTCAGGGAAAGGAATCAACATTGTCCTTATGCAAGAGGGTTGACCTTTGGCATTCACCAGTGAGAAACTATCTGAAAGGAATCTAGGAAAACCCATTTATGAAAAGGAAATGTTGGTTATTCTGCATGTTGTTGATCTATGGCGCCCTTATCTCTTGGGGCAATGCTTCCAAATTAAGACCGACCATCAAAGCCTCAAGTACTTTTTGGAACAACACATTTCCTCCCCGAAGCAACAAAAATGGGTGACTAAGCTCTTTGGATATGATTATGAGATAATTTACAAGAAGGACAAAGACAATGTAGTGGCAGATGCACTATCCTGAAAATATGAAGAAGAAGGATCCCTTTTTTCTCTTTCCTTCATTGTACCCAATTGGCTCCAAGTTGTGCACCATGAATGGCTACAAGATCCAAAAAGTTTGCATCTGATCCAGCAATTGCAAACCAATGCTCCAGCTCCCCCAGGGTACTCTTGGCTCCAAGATGAGCTTCGATACAAAGGATTTTTGTATTTAAGTAAACAATCAAAGCTTAAATCCATATTACTTTCTGAGCTTCATGCTACACCCACAGCGAGGCACTCAAGGTTCACCAAAACCTATGACAGGGTCAAACGTTCTTTTTTCTAGGATGGTATGAAATAGGACATCCATAATTTTGTCATTGAATGTGAGGTGTGTCAATGCAACAAGGGAGAAATAGTTAAATCTTCGGGCACACTACAACCACTTCCAATTCCACCTGCTATTTGGAAGGATATCTCTATGGAATTTATTATCGGCTTACCCAAATCGGGGAATAAATCAGTCATAATGGTGGTTGTGGATCGCCTTTCCAAGTATGCTCATTTCTACGCTCTTCAACACCCATTTACTACATCCACGGTGGCTCAAATTTTAATGGACCAGGTCTTCAATATTCATGGCATGACGCACTCTATTGTTTATGATCGTGACCCAACTTTCACAAGCAATTTATGGAAAGAACTATTTAAGCTACAGGGCACCCAATTGCATCTCAGCACAGCTTATCATCCCCAGACTGATGGTCAAACGGAAGTTGTCAACAAGTGTTTGGAAACATGTCTGAGGTGTTTTGCCTCTGAAAAGCAACATCAATGGGTTCAATGGTTACCACTAGTTGAATGGTGGTACAACACTTCCTACCATACAGCTACACACAAGACTCCTTTTGAAGTGGTATATGGATAGAAGCCACCTTTAGTTCTCTCATACTTACCAGGTACCTCGAAGGTCCAGGCAGTTGACCAAACACTTACAGTTCGAGAGGATATTCTTCGTACCCTTAAAGAGAAATTGGTCATGGCACATAATCGCATGAAGCAACAAGTAGATCAAGGTCACTCTAAATGTCAATTTGCAGAAGGGGATCAGGTGTTTCTGCGACTGCAACCATACAAGCAAACTTCCCTCAAGGCCGAACATTGTCAGAAGCTAGTGCCCAAATTTTATGGTCCTTCTACAGTTCTCAATCCTGTGGGACAAGTCACCTATCATTAGCTCTGCCCAGTTAGTCGAAGCTACATCCTATTTTTCATGTTTCATGCTTAAAGAAGGTGATTGGAACTAGGTTCCAAATTCAAACCAACCTTTCAGAGTTAGTTGAAGAAGGATCCATTTGGATACAACTAGAAGAATTTTTGGACCAGCGTGAGCGTCACCTGTGTCAGAGAACCATCAAGGAAGTTATAGTCCAGTGGAAAGATACGACTCCAACAGATGGCACTTGGGAGCCAGCTACCATTCTGTAGCAGTTTCCACATCTCAAGCCTTGAGGAAAAGGTTGTTTTTAAGGGGGCAGAAATGTTAGGATCCTAACCTGCACATACGTAGATCAATATATTCAGATGTAATAAAGGTCAATATTAATAAGGCCTTTCAATAAAATAGAATAAGGCGGATGTAAGAAGACCTAATAGAATCTTTCGCTTCTATAAGGATCTTCCTCTAGATGCTTCTCTTGATAGACATATTTAGTATAAATAAGGGTCGAGGGTATGAAAACCCTAACTTGGATATTATTGTAACAGAGCGCTGCTCGACTAGAGGTTTCCCCCTCGAAGAGGCCCATGAACATTACTTTCTAAATCAAAGTGCAATTTATGTTTTTGTTCTTATATCATTTCTGGTAATTGTGGAGATTATGTTGGTTATTCTACCATTTCTAGCATTTTATTTATGTTCTGCATACTTTTTATATCTTGTATCTTGCATATATGAAGAAGAAAAATGTTGTTTAAGCCAAGTAGATGAAAGTTGGCTATGGCATAGAATGTTGGGACATTTAAGATTTGACAAATTGATCAAAACTAATGAGAAAAAGGAATTTAGGGACCTTCCAAAATTGATTAAGCCTTCAAATTCTATTTGTAAATATTGTCAAATAGGAAAGAAAACAAGAGTTAGGTTTAAAAAAAAGAGCATTCCACAACAAAACCATTAGATCTTATTCAAACAAATCTATGTGGACCAACTAGAACCAAAATTACTTATGGTGAACAATATTTAATGTTGATTGTTGAGTATTACACATGATTGACCTGTGTATTCTTTCTAAAAGAAAAATAAAAAGACTTTGAGAAATTTAAATATATAAAACCCTTGTAGAAAATGAAACAGATCTCAAAATTAAATGTCTAATATCAGACAATGGAGGAGAATTCACCTCTAAAGAGTTCATTCAATTCTATGAAAATCATGGTATCATAGGACAATTTTCAGCTCCCAGGACTCCTCAAAAAAATGGAGTGGTTGAAAGTAAAAATAGAATAGTTCAAGAAGCTGCAAGAACCATGCTAAATGAAGCCAAGATACCAGACAAATTTTGGAGAGATGCAATCTATATTGTAGTCCACATACTTAATAGATATCAGTTGATACCCAACCATGAAAATTCCCCTTATGAACTATGGTTTGGAAGGCCAGCATCTGTAAAACACTTTAGAACTTTTGGAAGTAAATGTTACATAAATAATGATGAATATAACCTAGGAAAGTTTCATCCAAGATATGATGAAGGAATATTCGTGAGATATTCATATAATAATAAATCATACAAATTTTATAATCTTAGAATACTAAATATAGTGGAAAGTTCCAGTGTAAATATATATGATCTAAAAACGAGCATATCCCAAGGCATTGATACAAAATATCAACAAGAAGATGATGATGTAAAATCTCAGCAAGAATATGATGATGTAGAATCTCAACAAGGAGATGATAATGATGAAACACAGGAAAATGAACCACATACTGATGAAGAATACAATGAACAAACGCCCTTGCCAAAAGCTCCATGAAAAAGAGTTCAAAAGAATCATCCTGAAATCCAGAATATTGGAGATAAAAGTGCGGGAGTGGAAACAAGAAGGAAACTCATTTTTGAATCATAACAAGCAATGATATCCCTAATAGAACCTAAGTCATTTAATGAAGCTATCAAAAGTAAATATTGGATAAAATGAATGAATGGAGAACTAGATCAAATGGAGAAGAATTAGACTTGGGAACTAGTTCCAAGACCCAAGGACAAGAATGTGATAGGAACCAAGTGGATATTAAAGAACAAACTAAATGAAAATGGGGAGATTATAAATAACAAATCCAAGTTATTTTTCAAAGGATATTCCCAAGTAGAAGGTATTGATTTTGAAGAAATTTTTGCTCGAGTAGAAGGACTTGAGGCCATCAGAATGTTCCTAGCATTTGCATGCTTCAGAAATTTAAAAATCTATTAGATGGATGTCAAATAAACATTCCTTAATGGAACACTAGAAGAATAAGTCTATGTTGAGAAACCAGAAGGATTATTGTTATCAGAAAATCAGAACTATGTTTGCAAGCTGAAAAATGCCCTGTATGGTCTTAAACAATCTCCCAAAGCATGGTTCTCTAGGCTTGATCAATACCTACAAAAACATGGATACAAGAGAGGGACTACTGAAAACAACCTATAGATCAAAATTGAGGATCAAAACATGATTCTTGCGGTGGTATATGTAGATGACATCATATTTGGGAGTAATCTTACTACACTAAGAAGAAAATTCGCAACCAAAATGTAAGAAGACTTTAAAATGTCTATGCTAGGAGAAATGCCATTTTTCTTAGGTTTACAAGTAAATCAAACAAAAAATGGAATATTTGTTTCCTAAACAAAATATATCAAGGAAATGCTAAGTAAATTTCAAATGGAAGACAATAAACCTATGGGTACTCCAATGGTCATTGGATGTAAACTAAGTCTAGAAGATGACTAACCAAAAGTGGACCAAATGATGTATATATCAATGGTTGTAAGTTTGCTCTATTTAATATAAACAAGACCTGACATCATGTAGGTTGTAGGACTCATGGGGAGATTTGAATCTGCACCTAAAGAAACTCACTTAAAAGCAGCAAAAAGAATATTCAGATACCTTCAAAGCACCCTAGAACTTGGATTATGGTATCCAAAAGATAAATACTTCAATGTAACTACATATACTGATGCAGATTGGGCTGGTATCATAGATGATAGGAAAAGTGCCAGTGGAGGAGAATTTTTCTTAGGAATAATTCTGGTAGCATGGTCAAGCAAGAAACAAACATCCACATCAATCTCTATAGTAGAGGCATAATACATTTTTATTTCATCTTGTTGCACACAAGTTATTTGGATGAAGAAAAGTTTAGAAGACCTACAAATAAGATATAATAATCCCATTACTATTAACTGTAACAACACCAATTCCATAAGTATCTCTAAAAATCCAATCATGCATTCTAAAACCAAACACAACCCAATTAAATATTGTTTCCTAAGAGATCAGGTTACCCCAAAAATAGTTAAAATAATGTATATAGACACCAAAGAATAGATTACAGACATTTTCACAAAACCTTTGCCAAGGAGTACTTTTGAAAATCTTCGACAGAAATTAGGACTAATTCAAAATCCTCATTAAAAAACATAAAATCGTATCAGAAGGGGAACATGGCCAGGGGGACCATTTCCACGGGGGGAGAGAAGAAAGATCCCTTTACCATTGTTGTCAAAGGGGGAGGAAATTGATAAGGTCAAAAATTGCAAAAAAGAAAAAGGTTGCCATCAATGCCAAAGGGGGAGATTGTTGGACATGGTGTTATGGTGTTGGCATTGATTTCAAAGAGGGCCAAAATGATCAATGTTGATTATGTCATTGATGTCAACAACCGATATCATTATGATGTAATGATGATTTGTTATGAAAAAAATGCAGACAAATCTACCTAAATCTTAGGAGAGGCAACATATTTGATTTCACAAGATCAACGCAATACAGAAACATAATTGGGATCAAATTCCCAACTGATCAATGATCTCGATCAGTGAGAATCCAAGTACAAAACAAAAACAAATCTTATAAGGGAAAGCACTTTGCGGGGATGATGAGTTGTTATGAACAACATGTCGAAGAATCTACCAAAAATATCAAAAGGGAAAGCACATTGTAGAAACACAGTCATGATTGAAATCCCCACAGTAAAAATACAAAAGAATCGAGGGAGAATCCTTTCCATTAATGTAGATTTTAGGACAAACCAAGACCGTTAGATAAAGTAAACTTTCTCGAGGTTTAATTGGGGAATATCACTCTGGGAGAATTGAGAATTTTGAATGAATAACCTAAAACCTCAAAGGCCGAAATGAATCTAGACCATTGATATAGAACTAATCACAGTTGTTGGATCAAAAATTCACGAGATCCATAACAGCCAAAATCCCAACAACCATTGGATCGTGTTAAGATTTTCGCGTCAAAGATAGATCGCTAGATGAATTCATCTTGCTCGAGGTTTAGTCAGGGAATATCACTTCGGGAGAATTGAGAATTGGGAATGAATAACCCAAAGTATCGAAGGCCAAAATGAATCTAGACCATTGATATAGAACTAATCACAGTCATCGGATAAAGGATTCACGAGATCCCTAATAAATGAAATCCCGACAACCATTGGATCGTGTTAAAATTTTTGTGTCAAATATGGATCGTTATATGAAGTCAAATTGCTCGAGGTTTATTCTGGGAATCTCACTTTGGGAGAATTGAGAATTGGGAATGAATAAACCAAAGACCCTAAGGTCAAAATAAATCTGGATCGTTGATCTAAGAGATGATCACATTCATTGGATAAAGGATTCATATGAATCTATGACTAAGGACATGTGCCACGTCATGAGATCCATGACAGAAAGCCCACGTCAGCAAAGACACATGGAAAAATCATATGGTAACAAGTGTCAAGGTCCATTTGGCACTTTAGGGTACGTAAGTCATGAATCTAAGTGACATGTGGCAGCCACTCGACAAGTTCCAAGTCAGTAGTGATGTCAACAAGTTATGTCACTTCGGGAGTTTGTCCTTTGGGGGAAACTATTGTAACACCTATTGAGACCTCTTTGAGTAGTACCACATCATAAAGTACTTCTATATGTAATCTCACTTCCATGTACCCTTGAGTATATAGGAATTCCCATAGTTATACCTAAAATTAGGTTTATATAAACTAATTGGTCGTCATATTGATATAGTACACCAAGAAAAACACTTGGGGTGATCACTCTCCAGTACCTAGGTAGTCGAGTAGTATGGATAAGGGAAATGTTGAGCCTCCTTAGTTAGTTTCTTGAGATATTGGGTCAAGTATTATTGTTGGACCCTACATGTATATCAGAGAGCTATACCACCTGACACTCCCTTTTCCTCAGGATTTGGTCACCATTTTTAGTGATCTCATCCATGGTGGGTCCCTATAAACCACCTAATACCAACACCCAAAACAATATGAACACTCACTCTACTATTGATAGGTTGGATGAAATGGAAGTTTAATACATGGATATTAATGTACAACTTCAACTAATTCAACAAACCATAAAATATTGGGACAAGAAGTTGGATAAGAAGTTGGTTCAAAAAAGTAAACAGAACCTAGATGGCTTGGAAAAGATGTTGTATGAGAATTTGTCACTTATTGTAGCACATGGAATATTATAAGAACACCTCTAGAATGCATAAAAAATGAATCTAGAACAAGAACTAACTCAATACTATTTAGCCACCAAAATCCTTATTTAGGTCCTCACAACCATAAACCAATGTTAATATCATATCACACCATTTTACTAAAGTTGTCCTGAACAAGTTTGATGGTTATGGCTCATCATGATGGGTCACCCATATGGAATGTTACTTCTCCCTCCATGGAATTATTGATGACGTGATGAAACCTAGGGTGGGGGTGTTGTATTTGGATTTCGAATCATGGAAATGGTGGGAATTGTAACATCCCCAACATCCAACTAGGCTATGCCACGTAAAAAAAATTGAACTGTATACAAATTAAAACATATACACACATAGAATATTACAAAAATTTATATATATAACTTAAAAAATACAAATGCATTCTTCAAATGCACAGATTCATACGGAACAATAGTAAAAAAACACATGCAACACACACAGGAAAAACCCATTAAAATAAACTCATAAATAATAATGCAGCATGTAATTTAACACAAAATTCACACTTATCTTGCTAAGAATATCACCAACTGCATGCATACCTTCCACGAACCTCCAATCTTTAGACCACATTTCTCATCACTTTTAGCAGTGGGTCACCCCCAAGATGGGACTAAACTCCACCCGGGTAAAGGGATTCCTAACCAAGTTGATGTATCTCAGATAATAGGAAAGACTCTATCACAGGTGCCAATTCAAACTAATAGCCTATAGTCCCTCATTCCCCACATTATTGTCCCACTCTAGGGAGTGTGCCCTGTCTCTGCTCAACAGTCCTTTGGCTGCCCCACTTCCTTTCTGGGCTTCAGCAACAGCCCAGATAGGAAGTCTTAGAGCCCTGTAGCTATAGTTTGGCACCTTTGGGAAATCAATTCCCATAAATTCTCTCTGTTGGCATAGGGGCAAACCCAAGGTTTAGTGCTACAACAATGCACCAACAAAAACCTAAATACTGACCCTTTCAGCAACACCTGGGAAGAAGATGAAGTCTCACCCGAGGTAGATTCAGGGGTGGTTGTAGGACTCTAGTGTCTGCAACCTTAGCTGGGACACATATATGTGATTATAATACTTAATAGAGCACTTAGCACTGTTAGTTCATCATTATATAACCAATATCTACTCCTAAACGAAAACAAAGCATCGCAGCATTCACCTAGATCTAATGTAATTAAGCACTTAGCATAAAGAACTAGATCAAATCTAGTAGATTCAAGCACTAAACACATTCACCTATGTCATATCTAACATACAGATTCATCATAATCACAAAGTATAAACAAATATATCTAATCATCTCAAAGAACTTTGCAAATAACACATAAACACATCAGAACATTGCACAAAGAAGAATAACACAGTATTTACATGGTTCAACCCCACCCTGGGGCTACGTCCACCAACTCTTCTTCTTTATTAGCTTCAATCAGTCATCTACATGCACAGAGCCACAAAAACCCTACTCCACATAGGACAGGAGATCTGCGTGCACCTCGCCAGATCCTCCTTCCCCGAGCTAGGTCTAGCACCAAGCCTTTCAAAGTCTGTACACAAAGAACTACAGATGACTTGCACTCAACTTTGGAAGCTTCACACAGTATGCACAAAGCCTTTTACAATCCACACTTTCACTTATCACTTCTGATCACATAGATAAAACTAATAGGGCCTCAACTTACTTCTCCTAGCTACTTATTTATACATTACAATATAGGTCTAAACATGGGTAAACCCATGGGCCGATATCCTATTCCCATTACATAATCCTAAATCCCAAAAAGGGGATGAGATCCCACGATCTCTGCTTCATCTTGTGCTCCATCTTCGACAGGCTGTCAAAGACCCAAAATAGGTCAACATGACCAAGAATCTCCCAAAACTTGGTCAAGGACCAACAGGCCCCCAACACTCACCTGTGACTCATCTCGAGTCACTCTGGTCTGACTAGTTCTTCTTCAAACACCTCGATCTTGGCTCGAGCTGCTTCAACCTACTATTGTGTTATGGCCTCTTGTTCAACAAACTCTTGGATGACTGCATTGTTCACTAGTACTTCTAGGCATTGTTCAGTTGCATTAACAACCTACTCTAGCTCTGCTCCTTATCCTTCTACCTCTGTAAACAATTGATATGCCTTATCTTGTATAGGTTGGATCATATGAGTTACTTCCATAAATCTACTATGGATAGTGTGTATCTACTACTGGGCAGTGTGTTTCTCTTGGGAGCACTTCATTCTTTCCACAACTGACAGGAACTTCAGTTGCGCTTGTATTTTTTCGGCTTGATACTTCGCCTCTTGGAGCTGTGATTCCAGTGCTCTTAATTTTGGACTCTCAGTGAGTCACTCATATGTCAGGGAACTACGATCACTGAGTTGCTTATATTCCAGGGTAAGAACCTTTATCTTTTCAACTGCACTCCTGGCAGTTGCTTCTCGTTGGTCCCTTATATCTTGTGGGGTCTTGGGTATAGTTCATAGCTCTAGGTCTCTGATACATTGCTGCAGTTGCTAGATCACTTCTTCAAGTTGTGCTACCTGCTATGTAACTCGATCTTCTGCCATTACTTCTACGAATGTTACAGAGGAAATTTCTATGTTGACCACTTCCTTTACTTCGAGTTGCTCTGCGAGAAACTGTTCCTTTTATTGTTGTAACTATGCTTTTTCTTCATCAAACTTCGCTTGGATAGAAAGATTTTCCTATTCTTTCGCACTATGATTCCCTATGAGTACTTCCTGTACTTGTTCCAAAGCTTGGTTAGCTTTCTCTGTTTCTTCTTGTGCTCGTCGACGATGAGCTTCGACTGTATCAGCTAGGCAGTGGAGTTGAGATGGATCATCTCCCAAGTCTTGTTCTCCTGGCAAAGTGGAGACTGCGTGACTGGACTATAGGGATTTTTGTACCCCTTGAATTTCAGTCTCAATTCGATCATACATCTCTTCTTGCTTTGCTTCTTGTTTCTCTGCTATTTCCAGTGAAGCATATTGTAGGGATACTATGAGGAAGTTGAAGTCATCGAAGGTGAGGACAGTCTGCATCTTGGTCATGGTTGCCTTCGATTTCTTCATGGAGGAAGGTTTCGGAGGTGAACCTTTCCTCTTCTTCAGGGGGTCAACCTCATCTCCTTACTTCTATTCAACTTCTTTTTCATTCAAATCTTCACCATCACCTCCTTGCTCTGGTGATATGGAAGTAGTATTCATGGATGCGCTGTCTATCTCTTGTACCTCTTCGGTATTCTTTGTTCTGCTAGGTCCCGGTGTATCCTACATAGTTTATGGGCTCTCGATGTCAAATATCTTCGCAGGGTCTATTGGAATAATGAGGTCCGTGGACCAGTCCTTGGTGATCTGCTCCAAATATTCCCCCGTCATATTATAATTGGATTGAAGTTGTTGCTTATGTTCATCAGGGTGCACTGTGATGTAAATGAAATGTCGATATGCACTGAACTTCATCAAAGGCTTGAACTGGTGTAGAGTGTTTGAAGTCATGCGAGGCTCAAACTGTATGGCTATCTTCAACTGATTGTAGTAGGTATGAAAAACAACATTTGACTACCATTGTTTGTTCATGTCACTTGAGTACCACACTGTACTGAACTTCACTGCCAACAGTTCAAAAGGCTCAGTGTCTGGGAAGTTTGCACCTTTCGACATCTCTTAGCAATAAAAGATATAAGGATCAAGATCCAACTAAAATGAAATTCATATCCTTGATCTTGTGCTTATCTGCAGTTGAGTTCCAACTGGTTCACCAGGTACTTCACCCAGTTCATCTGAAGGCCTTTTGCACACTTCCTTGGGAGGTTGAATACAAAACCAGTGACTTGGGTAGGTTAGTTCTTATGTACTAACTTCCTTGCAATCAATTGATAGGCGAGGCGCACTACGCCACTCTAGATAGAATCTACCTTGTAGCCTTGTGTGTCCTTCTCAACATCACCATAAGTGTCCTTGATCTTTTGTACTAGAGCGCAATCCATGGCTTTCTGGGGTAAAATTCCTATGGATCAGGTCCTTGCATACTCAATCCCGTGATCCAATTGATCAGTGTCGAATCAACCATTATATCATGGTTCAGCCACAAATAATTGCCATGGTAACAAGACAACAGTAGCTTGACACATGCATGCACCTCATGGTGTCTTCCAAAGTGGGAAATCTTCATGACGTTCAACAAGGTGGACTGTGCAGGTTCATAGTCCATGACTGGGGAATTATCTTCAAATTCTTCCCTTTAGTTTTGGTCAGTTACTTATGTTGGACGAGCATGTTATAGAATTTTCTATCTCCAAGGTTGAAGTTGCTAAACTTCAATGCTGTAATCTTATCTTGGTCTACTTGAACTGTGTGTATCCCCCTCGGGAGGTACGCCATAACCAAGGTGTATTCGAAATCTCTGGGCACACTATATCGATTTACTGCGCCGCTCAGAGGTGGAATATAGGCAGGTAATATACTCAAGATCAATTTGGCATTCGATAGATCATCCATGTGCTTGGTTCACTTTTAATTAGATGGTTGAGATGGTCTGGCTCCACGAGCAGTGGATGGAGAGGATGGCAATCCTCTCATTGACGATGCTTGTACACCTATAAACATCGACATGACTCTTTTAGTCATGAGGTCAATTAGAACTTCTTCAACAACTTTCTCTACAGTGCTCAACTCGTCCGACATACACACTCAGGGTTACCAATCTCAGCTTCAAGGAGTAACTTAGACACAGTAATGGGATAGAGAGAAAGAGTGTGATGATCACCGTGAAAAATCAACTTAGTCAGTGGGCACAAATTCACGAATGGAAAAAGTGTTCTCGGTGCATGGCGTGACGGGATAAATAGGTAAATCGACAACAGGTCACTTGCAATGGGTATGAATCCTTCGTTAACTTTGTTCTGTTCATTATGGCATGGTCCAATGGTCTGATGGCGAGCTATTTGTTCATAAATGTATTTCTACCTATTCAGAGTGTTGGTCTAACGATTATAATGTCCCAGCGGCTATATTGCCTCGTCATGGCAAAGTGCCATGTGTCATTGTTCTGATATTCAGACGAAGCTCCAATTTTGCAAATTTTCCTTCTATGAGGTTCCCTATGGAGTCTTCTGCAACTTGTCGATATTATCTTTCTTCTTACTTAGATTTCTAGCCTTCTTCCCAGTGAGTTTCGTCTCAGCATGCCTTTTTCATTCTGATTCGTATCTTCTTTTGGCATAGTTACTTCGCATTGTTGAGATTCTTTCCTAAGATTCAAGGGTAATCCTTCTTCTTTATCTGGAATAGGTACTTCAATATTCTATTGGTCGTCTAGTGTTCTTGCAACTTCGACATCTGGGTCTCCGGTGCTAAATAGCTTTGATCTGTTCTTTTGTTCTTCAATCAAGCGTGTGATCCTTCTAATCATGAATTCTTTTAACTCTTTCTTCTGTTGTTCTAAAACTTCTTCTTCTTCTTTCCTTCTGGTGTGATCTCTTTCAATACAAGGTTTTCTTAGTAGCATTGTAAATGGGGCATTGTTCTCAATAAATTTAATAATCTCAAAATCTTCCTCTATCGAAGTTCCATTGACATTCCTAGGTATCCGGGTGAGATTTCCACATAGGTTTATAAACTTTCCTTTGAATAGTCATACTCCTCCTAATGAAGGAACATAATAGGCCTCCCTATAGCTTCCCAAGTTCTCTCTGTCATGATATTCACCTGTGTTTCCTCATCTAGAGCACAATCAATGTTGAAGTCTCCTATTCTTGCTTCAAGGCATTCTTTTTCTTTGAAGATCTCTGATAATATGACATGTCGGTGGTCATTCAGGGTTTCTTTCATCTATAGCAATACTTTCTCTCATTCTTTCTGGAATTCTATCATAATCTTAGTTTTTGGATCTGTCCTAGGGTTTTCTTGTCTCATGTTCATTTCTTCAATATTAGCAATCATTCTAGGACAATCCAATACTTCATGGTCCATAGTTTTACAACAAAGACAACTAGGTATTTTCCAAGGGAATTCCTTAGCAAGTTATCTTGACTTTCTGCAACTGTAACATAGGGTTAATCCTATCTTTATTTTAAATGATCCCCATCCTTTCTTGTACTGCGTTCTAGGATCAAAGTAGCTAACCTGCAAAAAATTCTTTCTAGGATCCTGCATCCACTTATTAGTCCAAACATTCTTTCTATGCATAGGTATAACATATTTTTCACTATTCTTATCAGATCTACTCATATCAAATATTATTTGATCTATTAATACCCTAATTTTCAAGCTAAGATGGAATCTTTCAAACATACCTAGATCCATTCCACTTATCTTACTTCTACAAAGCATAAAGCTTTTAGATCTACAACTTTTCACTAGTCTTACCTTTATTAGAGCACAAATATTTCAGATCTTACCTCTTTTATTCATATTTGACCTCTTTTCTTGGCATAGAGATTCACAAGTCAAGTAGAATGTTGCGCACTAGGGAAATAGATCTATGCACAAAGATTTCACAATTTCGGGACAGATCTTTGCACAAAGCTTCTTCTTCCTTAGTTCCCAGCAATCAAAGTTTTAGTTCTCGGCAACGAAACCATTTGTTGGCATAGGGGCAGACCCAGGGTTCAACGCTACAACAATGCACCAACAAAACCCTAACTACCATCCCTTTCAGCAACACATGCGAAGAAGATGAAGTCTCACCTGAGGTAGATGCAGGAGTGGTTGCAGGACTCAAGTGTCTGCAACCTTAACTGGGACACAGATATGTGATTATAATACTTAATAGAGCACTTAGAACCATTAGTTCATCATTATATAACCAATATCTACTCCTCAGAGAAAACAGAGCATCACAACATTCACCTAGATCTAATGTAATTAAGCACTTAGCATAAAGAACTGGATCAGATCTAGTAGATTCAAGCACTAAGCACATTCACCTATGTCAGATCTAACATCCAGATTCATCATAAGCACAAAGCATAAATATATCTATCTAATCATCTCAAAGCACTTAGCAAATAACACATAAACACATCAGAACATTGCACAGAGTAGAATAACACAGTATTTACGTGGTTCACCCCCACCCTGGGGTTATGTCCACCAACTCTTCTAATTTATTAGCTTCAATCAGTCATCTACATGCACAGAGGCACAAAAACCCTATTTCACATAGGACAGGAGATCTGCATGCACCTCGCTAGATCCTCCTTCCCCAAGCTAGGTCTACCACCAAGCCTTTCACAGTCTGTACAAAAAGCACTACAGATGACTTGCACTCAGCTCTATAAGCTTCACATGATATGCACAAAGCCTTTTACAATCCACACTTTCACTTAGCACTTCCAATCACATAGATTGAACTAGTAGGGCCTCAACTTACTTCGCCTAGGTACTTATTTATACATTAAAAAATAGGCCTAAAAATGGGTAAACCAATGGGCCGACATCCTATTCCCATCACATAATCCCAAATCTGAAAAAGGACCCAAAAAGGGGCCAAGATCCTGCGATCTCTACTTCGTCTTGCCCTCCATCTTCGACAGGATGTCGAAGTCCCAAAATAGGTCAACATGCCCAATAATATCCCAAAAATTGGTGAAGGGCCAACACTCTCACCTAGAGGGAAATTGCTCATGGGCCTGACAACTCTCTTATTCAATATCCCACGGGCCTGACAACCCGCTTCTTCAGTCCATCTCCCAAGATAACCAGGTATCAGGAAGGTACGAAGGATAGTTGAATCATGATGGAATGAACATGGAATGAATGGGAAAATGAACTAAGTCCAAAATATATGTATGCATGTTCCCAACTTGACAATTGTCATGTTGAGAACCACTTTGGCCCACTTATCCCCATCCTTAGAACTTAGGATAAAATAATTATCCATACTTTATATTTTAAGGAATATTAATATAATATTCATTTTTCGCTTAAGCTCCCTAGCTTAGCCCCTTATCCTTAATGTTTAGGCCCCCCTTTCCCTAACTATTGGAGTTTAGTCCCCCATACTCTTTATCATGGTCAGTCTACACGCAACAATGTATTATATTAATGATGAGACATATACAAAAATAGGCTCTTTGGCCTAATTCAACACATAAGCCTCCTATCTTATAATAACTGGCTCACCACCCTATACAACACAACATATACACAAAGGCTCCCTAGCCTCAAAACTATGTGCACATAAGTTTGATGCACACGATATATTGGAATGTGCACCCTTCATCATTTTAGTGTGCACTTTGTGTGCACACTATACCATGGAAGGTGCATGCAAAATATGATATCAAACAAATCACCAGCTTAAGTACATTTTCATTTACATTTACAGTTGAGGTTTCACCTAGGGGTATTACATTCCCCTCCCCTATGCACTGTCTTCAGTGCATTATGCACACATATAAAACCAAATTTTCAAAAATCCTAAAAAATATCCTGGTATTCTTCCAACATAGCATCTTCATGCTCCCAAGTTTCAATATTGGGATTGTACTAGGCCCATTGGACCTTTACAAGCTCTATGGCTCAATTTCAGAGATATTTGATTTTATGGTCTAGAATGCATACCAAATGTACTTGGAAAGCATCTTCTTTCTCCACCTGGATCACATTCCAATCAGAAACATGATTAACATCAGGTATATATTTCTTAAGAAATGATACATGAAACACATTATGAATTGTCATTGATGTAGGAAATAAAAGAATGTATTCTACAAGCCCAATCCTCTCTAGGATTTCAAACAACCCATAATAGCGAGTTGCCAACTTTGAACAATTTCCCAACTTCAGGGAAATTCTGTTGGCCTTCACTTTCAAGAATACATGGTGGCCTACTTTAAATTCCCTATGAGTTTTTCCCTTATCATCATAACTTTTTTGTCTGTCTTGGGAAGCTTTTAATTTTTTATTTTTTTTTCAACATTTTCTCCTCCATTTCCTTGAGTAATTCTGGCCCAACCATTTCTCTATCTATTGGGTTATCCCGGGTTACCGATGTGTTTCATCTTCTTCCATAAAGTGTCTCAAATGGGCTCATCTTTAGAGATGTTTGGTACCCATTGTTATAAGAAAACTCTACTAAGTGTAGGTAGTCTTCCCATTTTGATGGTTTATCCATCACATACATCCTCAACATATCCTCAATCACTTGATTCACCCTCTTTGTTTTTTCATCTGATTCTGAATGATAATCTATACTAAAATTCAAATTTGTTCCAAATCCATTAAATAATCCCTTCCAAAAATTTGAGGTAAATTTTGGATCTCTGTCAGACACAATTGTATTGGGTATACCTTGTAATCGAGCAATTTCTCTCATATAAACATCAAAAATGTTGGTTGTCTTGTGAGTGAGCTTTACTGGAATAAAATGGGCATGTTTAGTAAGCTTATCCACCACTACCATGATAGAATCATGTTGTTTGTTTTTTCTGGGCAGTTCGGTGTTGAAATCCATTTTTACAACTTCCCATTTCCACTCATGAATGGTTAATGGTTGTAGTAAATCAACTGGGTGTCTATGCTTAGCCTTTACCTTTTTACACTCCAAACATTTGGCAATAAAATTAACAACTTCTTTCTTCAAGCCTGGCCAATCATAATGGCTCTTGATAGCCGCAATAGTTTTTTGATAGCCTGGGTGCCCAACATAAGGTACATTATGCATTTCTCTCAATATCAAAATATTCTATTCCTAKGAATTTGGTACATAAATTATTCACATGTATATGACTTGATTCACATAACCTCATTAAGCATGGATGAAGGATAATTTCCTTTTAGTTTTATTTCTCACCAATAATTTGACTAGCATTGAACCCATGGTTAGTGTTAGATGCAACATATCCTTAATTTTGTACTATAGTTGAAGACAAAGTGATATCAATGCTATGATGAAGTTCCAGAGAATCACATGCCATACCATTTTTATCTTGAAACATGCCATGGACATGTTCACATTCTCCATTTTATATTTCAATCTTGGGATCATTAGTATGCCATTCATTACTGTAAATTCCCAAGGTTTTTCTGCACATCTTACAAACCACTACTAAAATAGAGGGAACCAAACACCATCAATGAAGAAAACAAAATAAATGACAATGAGAGAGTTGTGACTGTATGTCAACTAATTTGTCCCTTTAAAAAAAATTCATTGATGTGCAAGGGAGAAATATATCTATGTGAAAAGACCAAACATCTATCCCCCACATACATTCAATAAGGTGTGTGGGATAAACACACCCTCAAAACAAAAACAAAATCACAAGAAGATACCTAAAACCCTAGTATCATGCTTAGATATTAATGTAAAGGCTTTGAGCCAACACCTTAGGCCTATGAACCACAACCAAAATAAAGGGCACCCAACACCATTGATGAGGTAAGAAAAAAATAAACTACAATGAGAGAGTTGTGATAGCATGTCACCTAAGCTACAATAAGTAAGAAAATAATGCAAATTATGTGGATAATAAAAGAGAGCATGATATGTCATGATCTTCTCCAACTAATGCCATGCCTCCACTTGGAAAGTCTAGGCATTGCCATACCAAAAGAGGAGAACCGAGTAGCAACAAAAACCACCATGAATATAGTGTAGAACTTGAAACTAAACCTTCAATGGAAATATCTAGAAAGGAACCCACTATCACAACAATTATTATGGTTTGTGAAGCCCCAAGATACGCACTAGATGTGTTTAGGATGACCTCCCATACCCATAACACAATGTTAAAAGTCATCTCCAAGAAAAATATCAAATTATGGTGTTTGGCT
>ML808027.1:331186-357814 GCA_009831015.1 Picea engelmannii
TTGTTTCTCTCATTTCATGGTGTTATAGGATGTACAAGATAACATGTATTTGTTAGATCTATCTTCATTGAGTGAGGGAAGTTCAAGTAGAATGGAGGAAAGTGAGACAGATAGTAAGTCTAACAAGCGAAGATCAACTAGAGGTGAGAATATCACAAGAAAATTACATAGATGCATGAAATTTTTTCTTATAAAAGGAGGATCATATTTTTATGATCATGAGAGAATAGATGACATTGAGGTTCCCTTGAGGAACAAACATATATTGAAACGATGGGTACCCAAGGATCTTCCTGAAATAAACATTGATTTTTGTGTAAACAAAGGATATACTGGATTGCTCCATCATCATTATATGGTTTGGGGATATTTTCCATGGATTGCATAAAGGTCTGTTATGACAGATTAACTGAATTGATGGAGTATGTCGAATCCTGAATTATATCTACAAATATTGGATATGACTAGTCCAATATACAAAAAGTATATGAAGATATGGCTTGGCTACAAATTTTATATAGCTAAAAGACAATGATCAAAATAAATTAGAAAATATCTATATTGATGGAAGGCCAAAAGCAACGAGTAATATTGTAGGGTTTATGAATACTACATGACCCACGACCACAAATAAGAAACCCAATTGCGTATCTGAGGGGTGTGAAGGAAACGGTGTATTTGTATGTGCAATAAAATCAATAGTTGCAGGGGAAGAGTTATTGATTGATTACAATTTGAATCAAATAGATAAAGACGTTGCTATTATGTGGGCGATATGTATGCTATTTTACCCAACCTGTAAAGAATGACTTATATTTTATTATTTCCATTATGTTCTTTAGTTACTCTTTACTTTTATGTTTTTAGCATGCCATGTTTTTTTCCCATGCGTATTCATGAACGAGCTTTATTTCTCATACATTTGAATTTATTTCTCATGATCATGATCATGGTTCTAATTTTACTATAATGTGGCAGGGTGATCGTGGTAAATCAATAGCCTCACAACATGTAAATGAACAACAATTTTTGAATTGCATTTAATGTGCATTTTATTCTATATCGGTCAATTATTTTATTTGTTTACATAACTGAAATAAAATTTATTTTGTTTAAATATGTAGTCGACGGGCCATGATGTTGATGATTATTCACTCAGATAAAGGGATTTGCATGCATCCCCCGACCCTATGGTGTTAATAAAAATAAAAACAATCAAGCGAATAGGGAACTGGCTCACTTGTTAGAAATTCTAGATCAAACTCTTGAAGTCGAAGAAAGGATAAGAGAAGTTATGACAAGGCTTAACACATATAAGGTAATAACCATAACTTGAATTGGTTTTATTTTTGTGTCATAAGATCAATTATCAAATATTGATTTTTAACTTTTACATTATCTAAACGAAAAAACGTTTTCTTTCTTATATAGAGATTTTTAAATCCTCATAACCCCGACATCAATGGTGTCAGTAGTAGTAACGTTGCACACATGCCACAAGGTACTGAATCAGGCCCTCGTATAACTATGAGAATGCGGCTATTCATATCTCCGCCTTCCACACCATTAGGTTGGAGCCACGACACACACCCCCAGGAAGCCACACATGTAGGCTCTGGAGGTGGTCACAGAGATGAGGTTGATGATTTGGAAAACTATATGGTTTATTTTCCTAAAGAAAGATGTGTGACCAGCATGGGGACCCTTAAGGGAACATTTATGGTCAACAATGAAGGGCTTCCATTAAAGCAAGTTAAAGTCCCAGGTAATTTTTAAATTTTTAATTGTTTCTTGTTCTCTATGTAAACAAACATAAATCATCTAAATTATTATTTCTAAATTAATAATCATATAATATTTTTGCTTGTAGGGAACAATGATTTTTATAGGTCCTTGGAGAACAAGGAATTATTTATTTTTGGGCCCACCATATGGGAGAGGTGGAATTTCCAGAATTCACCTCAAAAAATAATTGATGGATTATCTTGAAAGCATTTTTGGTGTAGGCACATTTAAAAAAATCTTGGTCACCGCCGCAACTAGCCAATATTTAAAATATACACGGGAAACCTATAAGAAGCACTTGAAAAAAAAAAATAGGTACGAGCGTTGTCTGATGATTCCAGAGAGGGAGTGGAAGGTCATCATTGAGGACATAAAAGAGAAGAAATTGACAGATGAAGGAAAAACACTCTTTGGTCCTAGAAGATAAATTGCGATTTCAATGCAATACCTTTACTTTTTTTTAAATATAAATAAAAGTGTGGTATATATTAACATAGTTGAAACTTTTGATGATAGGTTGACTGACACTTTAAAGGAAACAAAAGAAAGGCTTGTCAGATGTGACCATCATAGACTAGGCCATGGTGGCTACTTGAAGTTGTAGTCATGAATTGTAAGTACCCAAATATCTTATTTGTATCTCCAAAATTTTAGGTAATTGCATTCAATAAAATTAAAAATAAATACTCTTATGCAATGCAGTGTGATGAGTTCAGTATTGAAACCATGGAGGAAGACCTCCAACTTGGTTACAAGTATGACTATAAAGTTGTAGTTGAACACTGGAAAAGATTGGGGCAATTACCAAGAACCACTTTGCATGATAAGGGAAATAAAATTCAATCCACATTAAACTTTCATTATTAATATAATACAATCATGTTTGATATCATCGATAAATTTAATGTGTCACAACTTTGTTTTAATGAGGGGAGAAACACTGTCAACCAACCCAATAGTAGTATTGGAGAGCAGTGTGTTGATAGCAGTTTGAAACCGAAATATGGTTCTCCCATGCAGTCCCATTCCATGGGGTGCAACCCCACGATGGTGCTAATACTAAGGCACATGATGGTAATATAACTGTATTTTAATCATATACTTAATAATTTCGTAGCTATACATTTTGTACTTCTAATTTTTTGTACTTATGAATTTATCATTTTCCTTATAACGTTTGTGGTTTCAATGGCAGAGAATGTTGTACTTGAGGGTCATATAGTTGAAAAGGCGCACGTGGGGAAACCATTCCAATGGTGCCGACCAATGCCCTAGGTAAATAATGGCATTGCAAGTGTTTTTTTTAATATTACTAAACTAGTTCAATGATATTTAAAAACTAACCATCTAAATTTGATATTTTTTTCTTTTGTAGGTGATGCCTCGTCACAACATCCTCCATTACCCTATGAGTACCCCACAAATAGGCGTCTCTGTGTGAGAGGAAACAAGCACAATCAGATTTTGAAGAGTAGCTAGAGAACAAAGATATCAATATTAATGAAATGCTTAGGAATTTTAGAGCTAAGAAGAAGAGGTTGGCTAAAACTAAATGATGATGTACAATATTTTAATAACTATTTATAAAATCTATTTTCTATGAAATAATTTCTTGTACTCATGTTGGAAAAAAATGAAATATAGATGGTTAGTTCTTATGTTCAAAGCAAATTGAAATCAAACAACTTTGTAGTTATTTTAGCTTAGCTTTCTTGCATAGATTTACAATCACATTCTATCAGTTTTGAATATATTTAATGCATATTTTCTAGTAGAAAATAGATTGGGTATTGTGGAATTGAGAGTGATGTGAGGGGGGGTTGGGGCATAAGAGCTTCCGCCTTCATGTGATTCGCCTTGTTTAGTAGAGAATAATTTATTGGATCTGTTTAATCTTGGAGAAAACCTCCCTCGATCCAATGGAGCAACAACAAAGTCAATGTTGACTTTGTTACTCGTACTTCAAATCAAGGGAGGTCATTTGATCCAATATTAGACGCGTGGCTCCAATAAAAATTTTTGAAGCCAAGAGGATCTCATTCAAGTATGTTATGACACTCTCATAAAAAATGCATCTTAGAGTAAATAATGCACTACAAATATGACTTGTATTAATTTTGTAGATATTTATGGAGGTTGAATGATTTTAGTAGGTACTTTAAGATATTTCTTCATCGAGTGAGGGAAGCTCAGGACAAATAGAGGGTCATATAGCTGAAGAGGAGAACGCAGGGGAAACCATTCCAACTGTGTTGACCAGTTCATTAGATCAAGTGTGATTTCTCCTTTCAGCATAGTTTATATAGCCATCAATTTTGGTTATGTTTAATGTTTATGAATTGTTATGTCATTATTAAACATTTTATGGATGTTTATTAAAACAATATTAGATTTGGCTTGTGAATATATTCTAACCTATCTAGGGAAAGTCTTTTATTTATGGATGAAACAATCATTTAAAACCCTCCAAAGGGGTTTGTCTTACACTAAGGATCCCTATTATGGATTTTTCCTTCCCCTATTGAATCTCTTTTAAGGTTTCTCTTATGCATGGTGAAATACGGATTTTATATTTACTATTTAAGTGCATGTCTCCTTTAAAGGGTCCACTCCTAAACCCAAATATGACCCTTTATTCCAAGTGAATTATTAGAACTACTACCCATTACCTTTTCAAGAATTTTTACAACATCTTTCATGGATAATTCCTCTAAATGTGATGGAGTTCCTCTTGGACCCATACTTGATAGGTTGTTTGAACCCTAGTCACAAACCTTAGAAACATAAACTTCTTCACAATTTGGTTATATTTCTTGGGAGATTAGCTTGGGATTGTGCAACTATCGAAACTCCATCTTAGATAGCTTAGATTTGATTATAGATAACATCTTCAAGTTCTCCCTTTGGGCCAAATTTTGCTAAATGAAGACTAATTCAACATCATGACATGGCTCTCCTTTGAAATGTACTAATATTTTTTTAATGACATCTTTTGACTCCCTAACCCGTTCTTTCTTTCACCACACCTTTGTTGCAAAAGGTAAAGAATAATTTCATGCAATATTACCATAGACATGACATCACACACATCTAAAAGGAATTGTGTAGTAGTCCAAAAATTGAGTATGGACAATATGACCTACCACTATCTCCATAGTCTTAGTTAAGTCTTCACCAGTGTCAACTTCTACTAAAATTCTAAACATTGTCTGATAGGTTCCTACCTTGAAGGATTTATCAATGTCTATAAATCTTCCCAGTGAATTGTCTATTTCCTTCAGAACTTTGACATATCACATCTCCATGGGAAACCTTGGCAATTTAACCCATATCTACATTCTTTTAGCCACCTATGACCACAGATAAAAACACATTGAAAATGGCTTCATTGATAGAAAGGTCATTCCCAAGAACCATCTCCCCTTCAATACCCTATTCAAATATTCTTCAGATAGAAACTATAGAGCAGTCAAACCTCTTCCTATAAGGTAAAAAAATGGCCAATACCCAAGATTTAGAGACCAGATCTTTTGTATTTTCATTAAGGGAATAGTCTGAGATTTGTAGGACGTGAAATTTTCCAATCAAGGCTTTGCCATAATATTCTAGAGTTTTATCCACAATAGGATCCCACCAAACACCATCCTCACTCTTTATTTCATTTTCTTCACAAGTTTCTTCAACCTTATCTCTTTTAGTTCCTCTGATCTTTCGATGTAAAGTTTATCAAGCCTCTTCTCTCTACTAATGGTTTCAGGATCTAAGCCTACTCTGATAAAATCCAAACTAAGAAAGTAGATATTTTTCCATGAACTATCACCCCATTTTTTTGAATATTGTTATGAATGGATCACACCAAGAATAACCATGGAATCCTTCCCATATGACCCTTCAAGAATTGGGTGATTGACAACCTTATCCACTTTACTCCCTCCTTCAATGTTCAGAGTAGCAACATGTGTTCCTTCTAATTTATCCATAGTTCCTCCTATAGATTGATACAATTCCAAAGGATAGACATAATGGAATTTGTTATATCCTACATGCAAGATAAGAGTCAGTAATCCCTTTCCACTTTTGCTGGAAATTCTAATGTTTTCTTCGAACCATTCCCCACAATGTTCCCTATTGAAACATGGCCAAAATCTTCACCTAAACAAGATAAGTGTGAAATAGTATTGAGAAATATTGGACACCAATCCATGGGATATTTAGAGTAGTCTAGAATTTTTTCGTACCTAACCATTGGACTAATCTAAACTTGCAGAAACCCTCTCAACTATATATGGAAATAATTTATGCTTGTGATAGATATCCATCCACCATTACAATCATGAACAAAGTCAAACTTTCACACAAGCACAATAAATATATAGAAAATATATGAGAGTGATATTGTAATACACCTCAACCACGGTATTTTTTAGGGGCGAATTTTCGCCAATTAGCTATTTTTTGGCCCTTTTTTTTCAAAAACAAAAATTGTTAACTAGCCACTTTCACTTTAAAAATTCCCTTACTTTTTACACAAAATATTCTTGTATCAATAATATTTGCCAAATTTTACAAGTTTTCATAGTAAATTGTATGTTTTTCATTGAATATTCGCCTACATATCCATTCTTCTAGAATGATAATGTCTAAGAAATTGTCCCATAAACATCACCACACCAACTACTTAGGCTAGGAAATTGGGCTTCAGGGTGAAACTGTAGTTTCCACTCTCCTCACCACCTGCATCAAAACCAAAATAATGACTACTTAGGGTTATCAATATGGCTTTAGGGTGAAACTGTAGAAACTATTTTGTCAAAACCACAACAACAACTAATTAGGTTGAGCATCGGGGCTTTTAAAACATTCATGCTGAGCATTAGCTTCCATTTCTTCCACAAATTTAATGTTCATCCACTTTCCTTATGTAGGATTCCTCCACACTTGTATAACTTATATATTAAGCTTCCTCTTTTCTAGAATGTGATAACCCTACAAAGGACAATAATTTGAATTAGAATCTATAACAAAAAATTAACGTGTTTTATTCTCTCAACACACACATACACATTATTTCTCATTACCCATATTTTTTTTCCAAGAAAAAAAAAGAAATTTATATTCAGAGTGAGAATTAAAATTGCATTGCTTAGGTGCATTAACACTTAGGAATTAAAAATAATGGTATAGTAACCCTAGATACCTTCATCCCCAAAATATCCCCCCCCACCCTCCCCCACAAAAAAAAAAAGAAAAAAAAAACTAATGATAAATATCAACACACAAATCAATTCACAATTCATTTACAATTCCATCTTTCAACCACATATCTACTTCAAAAATCCTCTAATAGTCATTACAACAATATATCTTACTACTATTAGAAAGAAATTTCTATCATCTAATATTAAAAAAACGAAGACCCATCACCTACAAAAATAAGGAGAAACAAGAAAGTCATCACAATCAAATTGATATAAAAGTAGAGACATAGAATCCTTATCTCAATTACTCCACAGCCATGGATCCCACCACCATATGTTGTGCATCCTTTGATAGTCGATGAGTAGGGAGGAATCCTCATAGATCTAAATATTTTTAATACTCCTATCCACTGCACACTTCAACAATAATCTCAAAGCCTTGAATTTATTTTAGTTATTGGACCCAAGTCCAGGGCCTACTTTGGACTTTACATGATGACAATTAAAGAGAAACAAAACTTCTCCAACACTGCTAAACTTAGGTGGACCCTACCTAGCTCCATCAAAAAAGCTCGAAGGATAAGATGTATCAATTGTTAGTGTTTTCACTTACCAAGGAACATTGTCCTTGATAGACATCCTAATATTGGATACCATAGCCCTAAGTTGTGATACAAATTGAAAACAGGGAATACATTTGACTTCGAAGATTTTAGAATTTGTAGCTTGCCATATTCCTCAAATAATTAGGCATGGTAAATAGATGATCTCTTTCAATTTATTTTTACTAAATCACTTCTTCAAACATTCCTCTACTATATCACCATTCCATATATTGAATATACCAATGATATGTTCTAATTCTTTATAGATATACTGAGAAAAATGACATTTTATTATTAAGTGAGAAATATGTTTTTCCTCCAATTTACTATGATACATATCCATGGACCCTATCTACATCTCCTCTACAAGACTTCCCATGTCAATGCCTTATTTTTAAAATCTAGCCAAATAAATATTCAAAATTTTTGGACCTTTTAATTTCCAAATTTGCTTCCACCACCAAATAGGATCTCGAAGATTTGTATCAATCATAGTTTTATATCCAATGTGATATGTATATGCACCCCTAACTTTGTTATTTTCCCATGAAAGGGTTTCAACATCATCCTTCCACTTGATATGCCCCCTCCTAAGGATTTATGTATATGCATTCCATTGAACTACCTAATATCCTTCAAATCCTAGTAGCTATGCACTCTTCCATCCTTATTGAAAAATATTTGAAGAAAGAGGATACCCCATGTTATTGAGGGTATAATTTCATCTATCCCAAATAATTATAATCATTTCATCTTGAAGTATTATCCTTTCTCCACGACCCAAGATATAGTCAACACCAGTTCAACCTCCTCATCATTTCTCACTTTCTATGCCAAATGACTCTCAATCATGAGAAATTCCTAGACTAGAGCCTTCCATTGGATTGAGGTAATTTTTGTATTTTTTCTTATGTTCTTGATATATTCCATGATGGTTCTCAACCTTATGTACTTTTGTTCTATAATTTTCCTCCATGGACCTTATTAATTAAGAACACTCCATAATCTCTTGGTTTCCAAAGAAATGCTAAGAAGGTGAATGTTCTTCAGACCCCATCCACCTTCCTCCTTTGGTCTTGGTATAATATTCCACTTTACCTGTGGGATTACCTCATTCTCCTCTCTTCTCAACCAAAGGAATTTAAAACATAACTTTATGATTTTTTCTAAGATACCTTTTGGGATATAGACCAAGGAGTGCCAAGCACAAGAATGGCCTTTAGAACAGACTATACTAAGTTCAACCTCTCCCACTTATAGGCAGTCGTCTATTGCGCCAATTATTTATTCTAGATTCTATATTCTCTAATACCCATCCCCAACCTCTCTTCATGTATCCATTTTTCCTTAATAAAAAACCAAAATATTTAAAGCCATATTGAAAATTTAAAAGTTTAAAGGAAATATCCTTATCAACCCTTGTTCTACCTCTGGCTCTAGAACTATAAAAAATAATGAGTATTTTAGCAAATTAAATTCCATGCATGTTGTTGTTCCATAAGTATCCAATATTTTATGTACCTTTCTAACTTCCCTAACACTCCCATTAGATAACAACAAGAAATCATCAATAAATAATGGATGGGTTAACGACAAAGTCATACCAATTATGACTCTTGAGACTAGTCTTACCCTCTTTGCTTCCATTACAACTCTCCTCAAACCTTCAAAATTACCAAAAAGAGAAATAGGGATAAGGGGCATCCCTATCTCAACCCTCTAGATGGACTAAAAAATGTTGAGGCTGAACCATTAATAAACACAATAAAGGACACATAGTTTACCATTGGAAGGCTAAAACCAACATGTATAAGTATTAGTACAAGATAAACCCCATTTGATTCTATCATAGGCTTTGGATAATTCCAATTTCATGACCATAGAAGAATATTTCTTAGTCCTTACTTAATGAAGACCCTCATTAGCTATCCTTATGGTGTCAAAATCCTTTTACCAACTAAAAACCAAACTAATTTTGTAAGAATATTTTCTTAAATCTCACTACCATAATCTTAGAAATAATTTTATACACACAATTACACAATGATATAAGACTAAAATCGTAATGTTATCCCTTTTTGGCATCAAAGAAAGGAATGTGTAATTCAAGTCTCCTAATACCTTGACATTACTCTTGAGTTCCTCCATACCTCTGAGAAGGTCTTCCTCACTAAGATCATAAGAAAAACAAAAATCTCCATTGACTAACTATTCTTGTAGCCCAATACCTCAAGCCACTATTTCCAAAAAATAAATCACGTAGAGAAGAGTAGAGTAGAGTAGAGCAAGAAACAAGTTACTTAGATTGAGTTGTGTTAGAATTGCCAACATCAATGGGATGGGCCACCCACACTGCGCATAGTACACATGCATCATCAACCTACAAGTAAAGTAACCACAAAACCCAAGGAATCTAGTTTAAAACAGGTAAGGCCATCAAGTAATCCTAATTCTAGAGTAAGGGAGGATGCTAACTTATTAACCTTGAAACTTACACACCAAATCTTGCTGCCAGATTAGCACAACTACATGCCCATATTGTTCTTTAAGGACCATTTTTGGAATGTGGAAAGGTTTTTTTCCTTGCTTCTCTACCACCAAAAATATTTGGGTAGACACCACAAACAAAGAAATTTACATTTAATTTGTTTCATCTGTGGGCCATCAAGGTCGCAAGGACTTTCACCTAGTTTTCAATGCATTTTTCTTTTACAAGAGCTCCCTGGGGTATCCTTTCAACAAGAGATTCAACTCGGCACTAGACCACATCCTGAAAGACTATGAGAAGTTTGAATGTTGGCATAGAACAGAGAAAGAAAACATGGAAAAAACAAGATGAGACCTCGGGTGATTCATATGAACTTGCTCTAATTTTAATGGTGTCTTTTATGAACAAAAACTTAATTTTTTTTTTAAACATACATTGTTTTTGTTGGGTATGTGTTATATTCTTTGCACGAGTAGTAGTGTCATATTTTTTTTTATTTTTTTGCCTTGGGAAATGTGTTGCATTTTTGCCTCATTTTTCGTGTCCATTGTTGGGTAGTTTTTTAGCACATGGTTTTGGCTGATGGTTTTATATTTTTGGTTAAGGAATTAGGGTTGTTGACTAATCCAAGTCATTGGGTTAGAGTTTTGGATGTCGTTGGCTCCTATATATATATATATATATGATAGATAAATCTTCTTGGGACACAAACTATCCACAAATTGACAATGTGTGTAAAGAACAAGAAGAAATGTTTGGTTTTTTTTAATATACCAACAGGTCATCGGTCTTCCAACGTCCCTATTGTCACTAATATATCATGATCATCGAAGATATAGATCCCTTGTCGATATTCCAATGTTCCTCTTCTGATTTCATGTGAAACATCCATGCCATCGTTCATATAGCATGAACTTCATAGATATAGACCCCTCTTTAGTATTTCAACATTCCTCTTCCGATGTCATGTGAAACGTCCCTCCCGTCATTGATATACCGTAAATGTTGAAGATACATGGAACCCCATCAGTCTTGTGATGTCCACTGCAGGTCTGTGATGTTGCATGGATGAAGCAGTGAACATCTATTTTGCAACGATGTAAACGTCAAAGATATAGGCCTCTCATCAGTCTTACGATGTTCCAGCGTCGTGGTTGCGACGTCCATAGTGGGCTTGGAAAGTGAAAGTAGAGATGAGACGTTTTCACTAGAAACATTGCACAAGCGATGATATCTATGCCATCTATATAACGACATCATGTGGAACGACATTTGAGGGGGTCTAATGTTTGTCATTCTCCCGACAATGTAAAATGGCAATTTTTTACGAACACATCGTCGGAAAATGGCCCAAATGTACTAGTTCTCGTTCCTATATTGGATTATTTAACTAAACACTAGGTCTATGATTAATTCGATCATTTAAGAGCTCACTCATGTTCCTTCATGACTGGACTTCTTCCATCTTGACGCTATCAAAATTGTCCTCATTGCGTTCTCTTACTTGGGTAATAATAACTGCCAATAGATGTGCCATCTTTGTTTCTTCCAATCCCCATATTTTAACATTTTCAAAGTATTTAACATAAGTTTATCCATTAGTTTCCATCCTTCTAAGAACATTTTTGAAAATCTTGAATAAATTCTGGAATTGTTTCTCCTTTGCAATTGCCTTACTCATGACAGATTCACTGAAATGCATTGGCTTTTCTCATAATTGGTTCACAAAAAGAAACCTCAACTGACGTGCTATATATATTTTTGTAATTCCTCTAGTTCAAAGCAATTAATTCCTAAGGGGATTTTCAAGATGAATATATATAAGCCATAGCTTGCTAGGATATCGTCATGATAGCTAATTTGGTGTCAATTCTTGAGTTCTGACACATGAGTGGGTCTACAATTTACTAAATTCTAACACTCCAAATGGATTCATAGACCCCTTCTAGGGGTCAGGGTTATATGAATCCATTTGTAGTGTTATAATTTAGTAAATTCTACAAATTCATTGTCAAAATTGTATTTTTTCCATTGTCGGAGTGACAAAACTAAAAATTACCTATTGGCACAAGGGCAGACCTAGGGTTCAACACTACAACAATGCACCAACAAAGCCCTAACTACTGGCCCTTTCGACAACACCTTTGAAGCAGATGAAGTCTCACCCGAGTAGAGGCAGGGGCAGCTGCAAGACTCAGGTGTCTGCAACCTTAGCTAGGACACAGATATGGGATTATAATACTTAATACATCTCTTAGCACCATCAGTTCCCTAATATGCAATCACTAGTCACTTCGTTGATACAACAGAGCTTCGCAGTATTCACACTAATCTATAGTATTCAAGCACTTAGCATATACAAATGGATCAGAATGATCATATCAAGCACTAAGCATGAATATCTAGATCAAATCTAACATTCTCTCATATAATAAGCACAAAGCATAAATAGACCTATCTAAGCATAAATAGACCTATATGAACACATCAAGATAAATCACAAAGCACATAACACAATGTTTACATGGTTCACCCCCACCCTGGGGCTACGTCCATGAACTCTTCTTCTTTATTGTCTTCAGTCAATTGGTTACAAGCACAAATCCATTAAAACCCTTACTCTGCATAGGACAGAAGATCTGCGTAGCTCACTAGATCCTTCTTCCTTGCACTACAACACTAAGCTCTCCACAATCTGCGACAAAGATATGCACTTAGCTCTTTAAGTCTCTTACAGTCATGCACAAAGAACTTACAGACTCTACTCACACTTAGCATAGATTCACATCACATAGATGCACTATTCTCCTTTTTTTTCTTACATTGCCTATCCTTCTATTTATACATACAAAATAGGCCTAAACATGGGTAAACCCATGGGCTGACACCTCATTCTCGTTACATATTCCCAAAAACCCTAAAAGGGGCCCAAAAGGGGGTCGAGATCCTGTGATATCTACTTTGTCTTGCGCTTCTCCTTCAATAGGCTATCGAAGCCCCAAAATAGGTCAACATGACCAAGAAACTCCCAAAACTTGGTCAAGAGCCAACATGCTCCCAACACTCACTTGTGACCTGTCTCGATTCAATCTAGTTTGATCAGTTCAGCTTTGAAAGCCTCGAGCTTGTCCCAAGATGCTTTGACTTGCTTCTTTGTCGTGGCCTCTTGTTCGGTGAACTCCTGTATTATTGTGTTGTTCACTATCCCTTCTAGGCATTGTTCTACTGCGGTGACAACCTGTTCTAATTTTTCTCCTTGGCTCTCCACCTCTGTAAACAACAAACATGCCTTATCTTGCACAGGTTGAATCTGTTGAGTGACTTCCATAACTCTGCTTTGAAGCATATGGGTCTTTTGTTGAGTTGTGCATTGTTCATGAGACCTCTTCATTCATTTTACAGCTGACAGGGCCTTCAACTGCGTCTGTAGTGTATATGTGTGTTGCTTCGCTTCCTCGAGCTACGACTCCATTGTATATAACTCTGGGTTTTCAGTGAGGTTCTCATATGTCTGGGCGCTTCGGTTACTCAACTTATTGCACTCCAAGTAAAGAGATTTTAATCTGTCAACTACGTTGTGGGCAGTTTCTTCTCGTTGGTCCCTTACATCTTGAGGAGTCTCAGGCACAATGCGGAGCTCCAAGTCTACTATGCATTGTTGGAGCTGCTAGATTACTTCTTCGAGTGACTCCACCTGCTGTGGGACGCTCTCTTTGACCCTTACTTCAATGAATGTCACAAAGCGAAGTGCTCTATGAACTATGTCCTTAACTTTGAGTTTCTTGGTGAGAAACTGTTCCTTGCTTTGTTGTAATTGTATTTTTTCTTCATCCCACTTTGCTTGCAGAGCCATCTTTTCCCATTCTGCAGCACTGTATTTCTCCTCTAAGTATTTATGTACTTGCACTAAAGCCTGGGTGGCTTGTGTTGTCTCTTCTTGAGCTTGTCGAAGGTGAGCTTCACCTGTATCAGCAATGCAGTGCAGTTGTGTTGGCTCATCACCTAGTTCTGATGTTCCTACTAACAGAGGCATAGTGGAAAATTCACGGTTGGACTGTATGGCCTATTGCACCCCTTGGAGATCATCCTTAATCCAACTAAATACCTCCTCTTTCTTAGCTTACTGCTTCTCTGCTATCTCCAAAAAATCATTGTTTAGTGTTGCGACGATGAATTCGAAGTCATCTGAGGTGAGGGTGGTCTCAAATTTGGTCCTGGTTTCTTTTGACTTCTTTCTTGAAGAAGGTTTCAGAGGGGAAACCTTCCTTTTCTTTGAGGGGTCCTCCTCGTCTCTAGGCAGTGTAACCTTGCCTTTCTTCAGTTCAACTTCTAATCCATCTATATCTCCACCATCTCCTCCTTTCTCTACTGAGATGGAAGCAGTCTTCATGAATGCACTGTCTAGATCATGGACATCTTCAGTCTTCTTTGTCTTGCTAGGTCTAGGTATATCTGTCGCAGATTCTAGATTGTCAACATTGGATATCTCTATAGATTCTTCTGGAATAAGGAGGTTCACTGACCATTCCTTGGTAATGTTTTCTAATTCATCCTCCGTCAACTTGTAGTATGACTACATTTGTTGTTTATGCTCATCAGCATGTGCTGTGATATAGATGAAATGGTGGTCCGCGCTGAATTTAATCAAGGGCTTGAACCTGTGGAGAGTGTTCGAAGTTATAGAAGGCACAGACTAGATGGATACCTTCAACTGGTTGTAATAAGTGTGGAATATGACATTTGATTGCCACTTCTTTTTCATATCGTTTGAGTACCATAGAGTACTGAACTTCACGGCCAGAGGGTCAAATGACTTGATGTCTAGGAAGGTCGCACCTTCCATCATCTCCCATGCAATAAAAGTGATCAAAATGAGAAGCCAGCTGAAGTGGAATTCATATCCTTGATCTTTCACTTCCCTGCAGTCCAATTCCAGCCGGTTTACAAGGTACTTCAACCAATTCATTTGTAGGCCCTCTGCGCACTTCCCTACGAGGTCGACTACAAATCCAATCACTTCGGTGGGTCGGTTCTTGTGAACTAACTTCCCTAAGATCAGTTGACAAGCTAGGTGCACTGCGCTGCTCTAGATAGAGGTTACCTTGTAGCCTTGTGTTCCCTTCTTGACATCCCCATAGGTGTCTTTTATCTTCTGCGCAATAGTGTGATCCATGGTATTCCCAGGATAGAATCCTGTGGGTCAGGGCCTTGCATGCTCAACTCGATGATTTGGTTGATCAATGTCGGATCCACTGTGATGCGGTGGTTCAACCATAAATATTCGCCATGGTAGCAGGACAACAGTATCTTGATGCATGCATTCACTTCTTGGTGTCTTCCGAAGTGAGGGATCTTCATAACGTTGAGGAGGGTGGACTACGTGAGGTTCAAGGCCCATGACTAGGGTATGATCTTTCAGTTCTTTCCCTTGGTTTTGGTCAGTTACTTGTACAGGGTGAGCATGTTTTACACCTTCCTATCACTGAGGTTGAAATCGCTAAACTTCAATGCTACGATCTTATCTTGGTCTACGTGCACTGCACATATCCCCTTCAGGAGGTACACGGTGACAATTCATATTCAAATTCTCAGGGCGCACTATCTTGGTTTATTGCGCCCCTTAGAGGTGGTATATAGGAAGGTAGAATGCTCGGAATCATCTTAGCATTCGCTAAGCCATCCTTGTGTTTATCTCACCTTTCACGGGATGGTCCAGCTCCGTGAGCAGTGGATGGGGATGCTTGCATTGTTTTTGTGGATGAAGCTTGGATACCTTCAAACATCGACATGGATTTTTTAGTCATCAAGTCGATCAAACCTTCCTTAATATCTTTCTCTGCAACACTCAATGCTTCCGACATACGCACTCGGGGTGAACAATTCGCGGGTTCGGGGATAAATTTAGACACAGTAATGAGATAGAGAGTGAGAGAACAATGATCACTGTATAAACTCGGCTTAGTATATGGGCTTGAATTCTCCATTAGAAAAAGTGTTCTCGGTGCATGGCATGACGTGATAAATAGGTAACTCAACAATGGTATGCTTACAACGGTTATGAGCCTCCATTAACTCCTATTCGATCCGTTATGGCATGGTCCAAAGGTATGATGATGAAACTTTATTTCTTTTATGCCTATTTGAAGCGGGAGTCAAATGGATATATTGGCCCCAATGGCTATATTGCTTCGTCATGGTGAAGTGCCATGTGTTGTTGTTTTGATATTCTGGCGAAGCTCCAATTCTACAATTTTTCTTTCTGTGAGGTTTCCTCCAGAACCTCATGTAACTTTTCAGTATTAGCCCTCTTCTTTCCTAACTATCGAGCATTTTATCTATTGAGCTTCGTCTCGGTAGTTATTTTTCCATTCTGATTCTTTTCTTCTATGGTCTTAGTCACTTCGCACTATTGAGATTCTTCCCTAGGGTTTCTGGATAATACTTCTTCTTTGTCTCAGATAGGTACTTCAGTATTCTAGGAGTCCTCTGATGTTCCTATAGCTTCAACATCAGGGTCTCTAGTGTCAAATAACTTCGATCTATTCTCTTGTTCTTCAATCAATTATGCGATCCTTCTAGTCATGAAATATTTTAAGTCTTGTTTCTTCTATTCCAAAAATTATTCTTCTTCTTTTTGTCTGGCTTGATCTCTATCAATCCAAGGTTTTCCTATTAACATGGTAAATAGGGTGGGGTTCTCAATAAATTGAACAATCTCAAAATCTTCTTCCATCAAAGTTCCATTGACATTCATAGGTATCTAAGCAAGCCTCCCACACAGGTTTACCAGTTTTCCTCTGAATAACCCTATTCCTCCTAATGAAGGAATCATTGCAGGCCTTCCTATAGATTCCCAAGCTCTCTCTATCATTATATTCACCTATGTTTCCTCATCTAGAACATAGTCAATGTCGAAGTCCCCTATTCTTGCTTCAAGGCACTCCTTGTCTTTAAAAAGATCTGATAGTCTAACATGTTGATGGTCATCCAAGGTTTCTTTCATTTGTAGTAATACCTTCTCTGATTCTTTCTGGGGTTCTGCTATAGCCTTAGTTTCTAGATCTATCTTAGGGTTTTCTTATCTTATGTTCATACTTTCACATTTAGCAATCATTCTGGGGCAATCCAACACTTCATGGTCTAGAGCTTTGCAACAAAGACAACTAGGTCTTCCACTAGGGCATTCCTTAGCAAGATGTCCTGGTCTTATGCAATTGTAACAGAGGGTTAATCCTCTCTTTATTTTAAATGATCCCCAACCTCTCATGTACTGCACACTAGGATCATGGTAGCTAACTTGAAAAAAAAAAATCTAGGATTTTGCATCCATTTGTTAGTCCAAACATTCTTTCTATGCATTGGTATAACATATTTTTCACTAGTCTTACCAGATCTATTCGTATCAAACCTTCTTTCATCTATTAATGCCCTAGTTTTTAGGCTAGGACAGATCATATCAATCATACCTAGATCCATACTCTAGAAATAAAAAATTCCACTTATCTTACTTATATAGAGCACAAAGCTTCCAGATCTAAAACTTTTAACTATTCTTACCTTTATCAAAGCACGGGGTTTGCATATCTTACCTCTTTTAATCAGAAATTCTTACCTGTACTTTTATCTTACTTAGAGTGTCAAGCGTTCAGATCTTGCTTCTTTCCTTCAGATCTGATCTTCTTTTCTTCAAATCGAGCTTCTTTCTTTCAGATCTGATCTTCTTTCTTTAGCATAGAGATTTATAAATCAAGTAGAATACTGTGCACTAGGGCACAGATCTACGCACAGATCTTTAACATTTTCAGGATGGATCTTTGCACAAAGCTTCTTCTTTCTCAGTTCCCAGCAATCACAGTTTCATCTCTCAGTAATGGAACCATTTGTTGGCACAGGGGTAGACCCAGGTTTCAACGTTACAACAGCGCACCAACAAAGCCCTAAATACCGGCCCTTTTTGCAACACCTACGTAGCAGATGAAGTCTCAACCGAGGTAGAGGCATGAGTGGTTGCAAGACTCAGGTGTCTGCAACCTTAGCTGGGACACAAATATGTGATTATAATGCTTAATACAACTCTTAGCACCATCATTTCCCTAATATGCAATCACTATTCACTTCGCTGATACAACAGAGCTTCGCAGTATTCACACTAATCTACAGTATTCAAGCCCTTAGCATATACAAATGGATCAGAATGAGCATATCAAGCACTAAGCATGACTATCTAGATCAGATCTAACATTCTCTCATATAATAAGCACAAAGCATAAATAAACCTATCTAAACATATCAAATCACTTAGCATTTAACATATGAACACATCAAGACAAAGCACAAATCACATAACACAATGTTTACGTGGTTCGCCCCCACCCTGGGACTACATCCACCAACTATTCTTCTTTATTTTCTTTAGCCAATTGGTTACAAGCACAAAGCCATCAAAACCCTTACTCCGCACATGACAGAAGATCTGCGTAGCTCGCTAGATCCTTCTTCCTTGCGCTACAACACTAAGCTCTCCACAGTCTTCTACAAAGATCTACACTTAGCTCTACAAGTCTCTTGCAGTCATGCACAAAGAACTTACAGACTCTACTTGCACTTAGCATACATTCACATCACATAGATGCACTATTCTCCTCTCTTTTCTTACATTGCCTATCCTTCTATTTATACATACAAAATAGGCCTAAACATGGGTAAACCCATGGGCCGACATCCCATTCCCATTACATATTCCCAAAAACCGTAAAGGGCCCCAAAAGGTGGCCAAGATCCTGTGATCTTTGCTTCGTATTGCACTCCTCCTTCGACAGGCTATCAAAGTCCCAAAATAGGTCAACATGACCAAGAAACTCCCAAAACTTGGTCAAGGGCCAACATTACCAAATAAATGACCAATTGTTATGTGTCATTTTTAGTCTAGTTATACCATGTGTCCAAATTTGGTCATTTATCTTGGTGTTTTTTAGTTTAGTTCTCATCCTGCAACCAAAGTGATCATTTATCTTGGTCTTTTATAGTTAGCTCACTTAAAATTCATCAATTTTGGTCATTTATCCCTTGAAAAAAATGTGGTGACCAAATTTTTTGGTCCCTTGGTCACTTATCTCTCATTTTGTACTAGTGTTCATACCCTCAAAGAAAATTTGGTCCTGGATCAGAATTGCATGAAGAAACAAGAAGACCGAGATCATTCAAAATGTGAATTTGTTGAAGGGGACCAGATGTTTCTTCATCTGCAACCTTACAAGAAAACTTCACTCAAAGATGAACAATGTAAAAAAATATCCCCCAATTTTTATGGTCCTTATACAATTCTCAAGTGAGTGGGGCCCATGGCCTATCAATTAGCTATTCCTATTCACTCTAATATCCATCCTATTTTTATGTCTATTTCTTAAAGAAAGTGATTAGAACTAAGTGTCAAACTCAAACCAGTCTTCGTAACTTGGATGAAGAAAGAGATATTTGGTTGTAGCCACAAGAAGTCTTGGACCAACATGAGAGTTGTCTCCATCAACACACCATCAAGAAATTCTTAGTTTAGTGGAAGGATATAACACTAGAAGATTCCACCTAGGAGTTAGCTACCATTTTGAAACAATTTTCCCATATCAAGCCTTGAGGACAAGGTTGTTTTTCAAATGGGAGGGCATGTTAGGGACCTAACCTCCCTAACCCCTCACATAGATAGAATAATATGTTTTCTATGTAATAAATTATGTCATTAATAAATAATTCCTATATAATAATGTGAACAAGTTTAATGTAAGAAGACTTAATATAAGTTTTCGCCTCTAGAAATATCTTCTTCTAGAATGTTCTTTAGAAGATAAAATTAATATAAATAGGAGTATAAGGCATGGGAAAGTTTTGTCTTGAGAATTATTTTGTAACTTGGCTCTTCTTTGCTAAAGGTTTCCCCCTCGTAGAGGCAAGCAAACTTGGCTTTCTAGCAATAAAGGTATCATTTGTGGTGTTATTGTTCTCTATATTTTGATGTTTCTGTTGGTATTTGTCACAATTATTCTATTTTTCTTTGCATAATACTTATGGTACCTTACAACTAGGATCCTCTATCTTTATAAATAAATATTTCATAACACATTTATATTCATGTCTAAGTCTCAAATCACACAATTGTTGGAAAAAGAACAAATATGTGTAATGCTTGGGATATCTTGCATATTTCCATAAAGTTATGCACTAGCAATTTTAATTAGTTACCTAATTAGGTAGTTACAATAGATGATGACAACCCTTTCTGTTTGAGGAATTTTATCCCACCAATTAGACAATTATCCTATGAAACCCCATGTCAATATCAAAGCTAATTCAAAATAAGCCTATCATTCAAAGCTTTTTGGTATTGATTCCATCCTTCCTATGCATTAATGAATTCTTGAATATTTGACATAATTTTATAGCTAAATTCTATAATAGGACATGACTCATTTATACATGATATTACTAGGGTATTATCTATATCTGAAGGATCAAACCGAACCTTTTTAACTTGCTCATATTTCTTTCTTTTTTCCCACTTATGATGAGTATGACTATTTGGTCTTAAATAGCTTCGTATTTCTAGTTTAACACTATAAGATTCACCCATCATCATGTCCATGTTTATTTCAACAATATTTTTTTATGGAATCTCTTTCTTGAAGTGAGTGCATTTATCAAACAAAAAAGGAATAATATTTAGGGAAACCTTCAATGTTTTCAATTTTTCATCCAAAGAAAAATGATATGTTTTTACAGAATTATGTACATATATCATATTTATGGCCAACTACTTTTCTTTTTCTTGGAATAACATGTGAGGTCTGTTGGTGATGGAAGTCACTCCTGGATTGCAGCAGGAGCAGAGCTCGATGCCCATTAGTTTATGTCACGATTTGTGTATGAAAGGGGTGATCAAATGGAAGTAAACTCGGACGATATTGTTTCAACTCCGAAACTAGGCCAGGCATGCATGGGCAGGTGAGGTCTTGGACATACTTCAGACAGTGAGTTGTAGTAAGGGTGAGTAGGGGGAAGACTTGTATCAAAGAGATGCAAAGTTCTGTTGTCAACATCAGGTTTCTAGCAGATTGTAGGAGAATGCATTTAAACGCGAGATCTTCTTACATTCAAACACAGAAAACCAGAGAACACAATAGTGCCACAATAAAACCTTTATCATAACACAACTGCAATAAATCATGTGAATCAGTCAATCATGAACTCCCTCGATATGAGATGAAAACTAGATGGAATAGGGAAACTGTCTTTCATTAAACAAGAAATCTTACATACAGATGCATAACCAGAGAACTAGAGCGTCTGTTAAAACATTACAATCGAGAGCTTCACTCTACGATCAATGCTTGAAAAATATCAAAATTAAGTATATATACTCCTAAACATTTTCCCAACAGAGGCCCATGGGACTTTCGGGATGAGGAGCCTCTTCAATCAAATCTGGCCTGCACTCCCCTGTCATACGCCACCTTAATTCTGCATGGCTCGCGCCAGGGGGTAGCTGAGCCTTTAAATGCTGAATTAGCGTGTGCAGGATTTCCTAGCGAGTCGAGGACTCGGTGTGGCTTCCATGAGAAGAACCAGTACAGAGGACCTTCTCGGGTAGACTTTCAGTTGGAAAATCCATACTTTGCAATTAATGAGTGAGGCGAGGTTTCAACCACCCTCTCTCTTCTTCATTCATTCCTAGCAGGTACCGGGATTTAGATCACGTCGAAATGGCATCTGGAGAACACAGTGCCCCCATTTGGAAACTCAATTCGATGCTTTTGGCCTCCCCTTCGCACAGCCCTTTCTACTTTCTCGAGTGACCACGGGCCGTGACCTTATGCTTATTTTCCAGAGTGCTTTCGACGTTTCAAGATTTCAGGTTTCGAGAGGTGAAATAACAAGGTGCGCTTACCCCTCGAACTCTCGAATGCCGACGTGACGCAGATGTGCACCACAAGTTATTTAGATGAATGGCCCAGATAGTATTTTCTATTATAAAGGGGGATGCCCCCCCCCTCCCCGTTTACACGCTCGCTTGATGTGACCTAGGTCTAGGACCGTGGGCTCAACTCCAAAGGTGTTTCCGACATTTTGGCGATTTCAGCTGTAAAGAATGGGAGGATCCTTGTATCCCGAAACAATGATCCTCGATACGCCTACTGGCCGCCACCTATCCCAATTGGATCGGATGACCCAAATTTTCCTTGAACTATGGGTGCTACCCTTCGTGCTGAATCCCGGGCAACTTGACAGCCCCAAAAACCTTATGACCATCGATTCGCTTTGCAGTTAAATCTCGGTGGCTAACAACCAACACTTCGCTCGCTCTCTTGAATTGCAACTGGAAAAGGGATTCTCCCGTGCTACACTTGGGCGCTTCCCATGCTTCCTGTAGAGCTGGGTACCTTTGTGCCCAAGACAAAAATTGTCGCTAACATTAGGCTCCATGGGGGATAGAGTCGTCCATGTGATGCTCTAAGAACTCATTCTGTAGTTTCAGTGCCTTGCTATTGGGATATGGAGTCATTTACTAAGACAAAAATATACAAACAGAAAATGAACAAAGAACTAAAGGACAATATTTACAAACAAAGGAGCCGTCTAAGGCTCAAACAAAACATTTCTTCAGAAAATGCCCATTTACTGGGCTGTTGAAAACCTCTTCACCCTCCAGATTTTGCAACTGGTAAGTGTTGTTTGAGAAAACCTCAGAGATTTTGAAAGGGCTGATCTAGAGGGCGTCAAACTTGCTATGTTTTCCCTTTTCTTGTCTAGGTGCATCCCACTTAAGTACCAAATCCTCGATCTCAAACTCCTTCTTCCTGACCTTCCTATCAAAAGCATGTTTGACCCTTTGCTGGTGACTATGAGTTGTGTCCCTCACCTGTTCCCTGATCTGTTGTACTTCTACTATCTAATGAATCCTTCTGATCATATGATCTAGCTCTCCTTCATAATCTTGAAAGAACTTTTCCGCAGGTAAGGTGAGCTGGGTGGGAAAAACCACCTCTGCTCCGTAAACCAGATGAAAAGGCGAGGTGCCCAGGGATTTCTTTGTTGTCACTCGATCAGCCCATAAAGAAAATTTCAACTTCGAATCCCAGGCCCTTTTGTTGTCCTCCAATAGTCTTTTGATGATTCTTATCAGGCCCTTGTTGGAGGATTCTGCTAAACCATTGCCCTGGGGATAGTAGGGGGTGGAGTGAATTAGCGAGATATGGAACTACTCACAGAACTTAATGAGAGGTTTGTATTTGAAAGAAGCAGCATTATCAGTGACGATCCTACTGGGACAGCCAAATCTAGCTATGATATCCTCCAAGAAGATGATAATTACTTTGTGGGATGTACTTCTGGTGGGGGGAACTTCTATCCACTTGGTGAAATAATCTATTGCAGTCAGGATCCATCTGTGTTGGCCACTTGAGGGAGGATTAATTTCCTCGATAAAGTCTATCCCCCACTGTAGAAAAGGTGCTAAAGCTATCACAGGCTTCAGGGGTAGTGGCCCAAGTTGTTGTTTCCCTGAGAACTTTTGGCATTTGATGCAGGCCCTGATTTCTCTGCTGACATCAACGAATAAAGTGGGCTAGTAATACCCAACCCTGAGGATTTTGTGAGCTATGGTCTTCCAGAAATGATGCCCCCCACAAAGGCCTTTGTGGAAATCAAACATAACTTTCTAGGCTTCTGGTGGGTTCAGACATCTTAGCAACACTCCTAGGGGGTCTCTCCAGTATAAGACTTTCCCAATGAGGCAATATCTAACTACCTTGATCTTTAAATCTCTTGCCTTACTTTTACACATTCCATCCGGGGGCTTCAACTCCTGCAGAAAGCACAAAATGTCACGATACCAGGCACACTCTGCCAGCAAGACGCCTTCCTGAGAGCGTTGACTGGACAACTCAGCTTGTTGAATTCTTGACCAGGTGTTGATGAAACTAACGCCTAAGTCTTTGTAATTGGATTCAGCTAGTAGCTTGGCTAAACCTTTCCCCTTAACCAACTTGGTGGGCTTTATTTCCAAGTTAAATTCTAGGATTCTAGCTATCCATCTGTCTCTTCTCCCATCTATATCGAGCTGCACTAGGATGTCCTTCACAGAAGCCGAAGGAACATATGCGGTTACCTTTGAGTGCAAGACATAGACTCTGAAATCTTTGAGAGCTTTCACTAAGGCATAGGCCTGCTTCTCCATGATTTCATACCTGATCTCTGCATCTCTTAATGCCCTGCTGAAGAAGGCAATGGGTTGCTCCCGTCCTTCCTCATTTTTCTGCAATAACACTGTTGTTACCTTATCGAAGGAAGCAAAAGAAAAGACCAGGAAAGGTTTGGAATAATCAGGACTAATCAGCACAGGCACCTTAGTTAGTGCCCTTGTTATTTGGACAAAAGATTCCCTGGGTTCAGTGGTCCATTTCACTTTGTTTCCCTTTCTGAACATTTTCGTGATGTGTTTTACCAGTTCAGCAAAATTTGAGACGAATCTCCTCAGGAAATTAATCTTTCCTAAAAAGGCCTAGACCTCCTTTTTAGATCTATGAAGTGACAGGGTCTGAATTGCCTCCACTCTGTTGGGATCGATCCTCACTCCTTCCGCTGATACTATATGACCTACCAGCTTGCCCTCCATCATAGAAAATAAGGATTTCTTGGGATTTAGGGAGAGACCAAACCTCCGGCACTTCAAGAAAACTTTCCTTAAGTGATGGCAGTGCTCTTTATCAGACCTAGAGAAGACTATGATGTCATCCAGGTAGATCACTACAAACTAGTCTTTCTCCCCGATGAAGGCTATATCCATGGCTCGCTGAAATGTTGCTCCTTCATTCATAAGTCCAAAAGGCATTTTGGCGTACATGAATGTGCCCCAAGGAGTGGTGAAGGTTGTCTTTTCCCTGTCTTCATGCATGACCGATATCTGATTATAGCCAGAAAACCTGTCGATCATGAATATCCTGGATGCACAAGTTACCTTCTACAGTATGTGCTCCATCTTAGGTAGGGGGTAATTGTCTTTCTTTTCGCTCCTATTCAGGTTCCTGAAATCGACACAAAGCCTGATTTCTCCGCTTTTCTTCCTCACCGGAACCAAATTGGCCACCCATTCGGAATATCTCAAGGGAACAATGATTTGGGCATCTAACAATTTCTTCACTTCTTTCTCCATGACAGGTAGCGACATGGGATTTATCTGTCTTAGATTATGCCTAAATGGCCTAGCTTCTTCCTTCAATGGGATCTTGTGTTCAATGACGGATGTGTCATATATCTTAAGGTCCTCATATGACCATGAAAACACATCGGCGAACTCTCTCAACAATTCAGTATATTCGGCCCTTTGTTCTCTGGTCAAACTGCTTGATAATTTGACAAACCTAGGCTCCTCTTGTGTGCCAATGTTTCATTCGGTCGTATCAGCATCTTCATTTGAAACCTTACCCTTTACAGCCACATCGTTCCCATCGAAAAGTCTTTCTAAAGGGATTAGTCCCCTCGGAATATGATTGCTAGGCAGCTGAATAATCTGGTGGTTAGCAATTTTATTTAAAAACACCTCCGGGTGAGGGTCACCTTCCGGGTCGGGATCCTGATCAATGTGCAACGCAGAAAATTCATCAACAGATTGGAGAAACTTTTTGATTTCTAGGTCATCTTCAAATACCTTCCAATGCTTGACGTTATCCAGTACAGAGGGCCTATATCTTATTTCAACATCATATTTGACCATAGGCGGCAGAGGAATTTTGAGCAAACTAGCTGAGACAGCTAAAGAATCGGCTGAAGTATTCTCCCCCCTCAGAATGAAAGAGATGTTAAAGGCCAAGAAGAAATTGTGAATCAGGTCCCATACTTCATTTCTGTAATTTCTGAGACGGGGATTATTAGTATGATAAGAATTTCTGACTTGCTGGATGATCAACTCAACATCTCCAAATATTGTTATTTCTTTAATTCCCATTTCCTTTGCAGCCCTCATATCCAGAACAAGAGCTTCATACTCTGCCACATTGTTGGTGATTTCGAATTCCAGCTTGTATGACAGGGATATGGCCTCTTGACAAGGTGATATGAAAACCACCCCAGCGCCAGTGCCTTCGCTAGAAGAAGCTCCATCGAAAAACATCTTCCAAACATAGGTGGTTGGAGGAGGTATCTCATGATTAAGAATGGGTTGCTTTCTGATCTGTAAAGGGACCTCAGGAATTTCAATGATCTGCAACAAACTAGACCCTAAATCGGTGTCAAGTGCAAAGATGGGGTGATTAGTGGGGTTTGCTTCATCACTGACAATATAGGCTAGTTGGGCTTCCCTGTACAACCTCCTGTGTTCCCCTCCAAAGACTGGGATGGTAGCATATGTGAGATCCATCTGTAATGTTCCTCCAAGTCTTTTAATCCAAGACCTAGACAGCAGCATGCCAAATTTGGGGCGAACGTCAGCTACCACAATATCCATGACCACACTCTTCATGGGCAGCTGAAACAAAGAAACCGCCAGGTCTTTGATGACTCCTAGACA
>ML808028.1:66388-94066 GCA_009831015.1 Picea engelmannii
CGAAATATGCTTCCTTCAGGTTGGCTCTGATACCATGTTAATGTTTTATGCCATTATTATAGTTCTTTGCATTTCAATAGATAAGAGCAACATAAGAACAAGATCACTGAGAAATACACATTCACAAGAGACACAACATTTATTCCGGGAAACCCTCTAGAGGAAGAAAACCCAGCAAAAACTTCCTTATCATAAATTGGCAATACAATGTCAAGAGAGAACTCAAACCAATACAGATAGTCCTCTCCAAAAGATGCGCCACTCTTCTCCCTCTCTCCAATTGGTAAGTTGCAGCTTCCCTCTTAGAAATGTGCAAGTGTGTTGTGTGATAAAGTGAGGCGCTAGCCTCTCTATATATACAAGTCTGGCACGTGTGAAGTATCTTCACTGGCAGGGTTGACTTTTCACTCTGGGTGGGTAAACCCACCTTTATTATATTTCTGGGTCTCAATAATAACTGCTGGGGCCGACTTCTTATTTTTCCTATTACAATTGTCTGTTGACGAATCCGCAAAAGGGTATTTGGTCCTGATACAATTACCAACATGATCAATCCACAATGGGGATTGATCCTATAAATAATATATCAATAATAATAAGAATACTCTTTGCAGTTACATTATTTCAACACTCATGTGTCTATACAACCAGAACCACTTGCCAATGATAGTTGGAAAGAAATTGTTTATCAACCTGTAGCTCATCACCATAGTTGGCCTACTGTGTCGTTTCCATTACCCCCTCCTCCACCGCCAATCAACCCAAATGCCCAAGTTGATCATGCTTCCTCGCCAGTACAGTCCTCTCATGCAAGCAAAAGGCTAAAAATTGATGTTTCCAAGCCAAAGCTAGATAAGGGAAAAGGAGTGGCCAATCCCTCCAAGTCCTCCAAAGATTCCTCTGAATCTGTTTCTTCCCATCTTCACCTCAAAGATAGTTGCTGCCATGTCATCAGTGAGATCCACCCACAAGGTCCTAATCAGCTGAAGACTGTTACACAGGAAAAGTCAGAAACGGGATCAAAAGAAGACAGTAGTGAAAAGAAAAAAAATTCTTCACACAACAAATATGGTTTTTAGTGTTTTTTAATGATTTTCTTTTGAAGACAAATCTTATTGGTTTGATAAAAAATGTTTCGGACACCAAGGACATATTTAGACAGGATGTTTTGGGACAGCATGAGTATGACTCTATTTTTGGTTATAGTCATGTTTTATTTTGATCTTAAAATATTTTGACTATTTATGAGGATGGGAGTTACAAGGCGAATACTTGAGTTAATTTTTTGGGGTATTTTGTTCCATGTTTTGAAAATCATTTAAAAAATGAAAATGGAGTGACAAGGGGTCCTGTTATCCCCCACTTTTAGGGATAACTAGGAGATCATGTCTCGAGGCTCATAGGTCACATGGAGTACTGAGAGCCAGATCGACTTTAGCATGGCCCTGGAGGGCCCACGTTTTCTTTCTTCCAGCGCGTTTATCTTGTCAACAACAACAACATCCATCACCATCGACTTGGTCTTGTGTCAGAGATGGTTCTTGCTCCATGAGGTAATAAGTCCGGGTATCATGGTATGTGTCACTTTGATCATCTAAACCCTTGAATATGTGCATTTGATTCCTTTTGTTTCTAACAAATGCTTGGATCTTATACTTGCCCACTTGACTATGTCTGGGGGGATTGACAGGGTGCCCTAGTAAGCTTGTGTCTGTAGGTTTTGGTTTGCCACTAGGGGGATTTCTGAAAAGCCATCGTCCGCTCCCATCATAGCACCACTTTTCATCTTGCTTCCCGCTCACCTATCCCATTACACTTGTTCGGGCAATGGGTTGACCTATTGTCAGGATTGCACCTTATCTTGTGGGAAGAAGGGGCTAAAGGCCCAGAAGGTAAAAGCAAGATGGCAAAAGATAAAAGCCTTAGAATAAAACCTCGAGATGCTTCGCCCAGGGATCCCCGCGAAAGTAATAAAGGGCTTCTCAGCAAGAAACAAGAGGGACCCGTAAAAAATAATAAAACAATACCTAATCAGAGGATAGGGGGTCTCATCACGAGCTAGCCTATTAGGTCCATGGGTACCTAGCAGTATGACATTACCACCATCTGGTTACCACGCCAGGGTAGTGACTCTTGGTTGCATGGCCAAGGAGGGAAAGGGGGTCTCATCACAAGCAAACCTTCTCATTTATGTGAAAGTACTTGTGGGTAACGCTGTCACCACTAGTCACCATGCCAGGGCAGTGTCCCCTGATTAGCCTCTTGAAGAAAAAAACAATAAAGAATAAAAGGCATGGGCTTGGAAAGATTTGCATCCAGGACAGGTGCAACTCGCCTTCTACAAAGGCACCCACAAGGAAAGATTTGCATCCTTTGCTCCCACTGCACCCACTTGCCAGGACATCCCTTGTCCACCTCACCCACTTACATGGCTCCGATGAGCTCTCTTTCAGAAACTTTTCTCTTCCAGTGGACACTAGCCCAGTAGGACACCCTGTCATTTTCTCCAAACTTGTATTGCAGGCTTGTGTAATGTCTTTGAGCTTTTAACTGATGTATTAGGGATTTTATGCACATGTTTAATAATATTGATGATGAGATGTGATTGTTATTGCTATGATCCCTGTGACTTATGAGCCCACGGAGGGTGTAGCTGTTGATGTGCAGGATTATGCCCGATGGACAGGTACCATTTTGGACTGGTAGCCATGGGGAGATGATTAGTTCGGACCTCCATGGGGCTGAAGAACCCACCAGATAGATGTTGAGACCCCATCAGGGGGCAGTGACAAGACAAAGATGGATGCTTTGCCCCAGAGAGGAGGATGTTCCACCAGAGGCACTCTGGCAGAGCTTGACCTAGGCGGGTTGTGCCCTCTCCATTGGAACGTTGACCCTGGAAGGCCCAGGACGTCACCCATGATGATCAGGATGTCATCCAACCTTATGGACATCTTGGGAGGCAGATTTGGTAGTGATGGCACGTGTGGCAGGTTGGACAAGCCCTAGGAGGGCTAACGTTTTGCTCCGGGATGCTGCATTTGCCCTAGAAGGGGCTAACGTCACCTTAAGAGGGGCATGGCGTCTCTTTAGCTTGATTAGGGTTTAATTTTGAACATTTGATGTAAAACAATATGATTTTTAGTATTTTGGCCTTGTCAGCCTTTTTATGACCTAAAAAGTAAAATTAGGTCATGGTACTGTATAAATTGAGGGTTTTTACCTTCATTTTTTCATCATCTCTCACTCACTCATTAGTGAGGTCTGAAATTTGTGCTACACTTGGGTTCTTTGGCTGAAATTGTTAGGCGCACCTATTGAAGGAAGGCATTTTTGGATTTCTATTGGCATTTCTTGGCATTTCTTGATGGAAGGTGTTACAACTAGGGTTTGCTATGTTATTTCTTGGTGAAATGTAAGTAAATTTCTGCAAAACTTCTTGATTGAATGGTTGTATTGTCATTTCTTGCATTTATTGTTATAAATTTGCTGAATAAACCCTAGGTGACAAGCACACATGGTAGGTCCTTGTCTCATGTCCCCGTCAAGAATTTTCAGCCATTACTTGAAGAGAAAATGAGCCTAGCCTTAGCTACACTTTTTCCCTCTTCTTTTTGCTAGCCGTTTTACTTTCTGAGCTAAGAAGAAGAAGACGCATCAGGGCCTAGTTCTTCTACACCTTGATGGGCTGATTTTCTAGGGTTTGCTAGTGAAGCCTTGCTGTAGCAACACGTTGCCTTCCAAACCCTCTTGTCTTAGTTTTATGCCATTTTCTCAGCTAGTCGTCTTGCCATTGAGTTAAGGAAGGAGGAGAGAGCACCGAGGCCTAGTTCTCCTACACCGAAGTGAGCCTCTCTCCCCTAGGGTTTTGACTTTGAGGCCTTGCCCTAACAACACCTCAAAGCTTCACCTTCCAGTCCTTAGCTGTACTATCTTCTTGATCCTTCAAGCTCCTACGTCCTCCTTTTGACTCCATTAACCCTGGAAACGCACTGATCTAAGACCAAGCTTGTGAATGTTATGATCAAAACCACTCTCAATACCTTGAATGAAACCCTAACTACTAACCCTAACTTAGAAACTGACCTTGCTAACCTATTGCTGCCGTCATCTCTTGCTATTAATATCACTTGTGCAGCTAACGGTTTTCTTATGAGCAATTGAATGGTTATTTAACAACATTATTTGAATGAAGCGTTGATTATTACATTGAATGCCATGTTTTTCTTAGCATTTATTGAAGAAGTGACATTGTGCATCATTGATATTCTATAAACATTGAGTTCGTCAATTGTAATGATCCCAAGCCAATTTTTTGCTTGGAATCACTAACTAACCACTGATTTGATTGTTATTTGTTGTGTATGCAGGTTGACCATGAATATTTCAGCCTTAGGGTTTATTCAGTGATTTAGCCATGGATTTACAAAACATCATTGTCATCATATGAAGATCATCAACACTACACAAGATAGGAACCACAAACAAATAACTGAACTTTATTATAAGAAAGCAAGCACCTGATACAGTAGAGAAGCAGATCTGAATAGATGGCTTCAAGGCAATACTAGAGCTGCGTACAAAATGCTCCCGGAGATGCAAATCAAGCCTCCCAAAGGCTGCCAATAGAAGGTGAACGCTCAACTGCAAAACCAGGGTTTCACCCTAACCCCCAAGCAACTGGTACGACCCTGATGACTGCTGGTACGACCTGCTGAAGACAATGGAGATGAAGGGTTCGGCCCTCTTGAAGATGTAGACCTCCTGATGCTGCCAAACTCTCTCCAATGATAGATCAAGGCAATGGAAGCCTCCTCCTTAAGGATAGATCTCAAATACTGAAGCTTCCTTCTTAAACTGCAGAAACCCTAGGATGGTACGACCCTCCTGAAACCTTGAATATGGCCAATAGTCCTCCAAATCGTCTGAAACTCTCCCGGATGATAGATCAGGCACCTACAAGCACTTGAGAGAAGCCTCAAGGTCAGATCTAGCTTGTAGCCTTCTAGATCTGAGAATTACTGAATCTCCAAGTCATACCCCTCCTCTTGAAATCGTCTCAACCTGTAGTAAATGATAGGGACGTGATAACTCCTCCAAGAAGCCCTCAAACTGATGAGCAAGGGCCTGCAAGCAAAACCCTAATGCTGGAAACCTCTCAAGCTCCTTCCTTATGCTGGATCGAACTCTCCCTCAACAACTAGTGCGCCCCTGCAAGAAAACCCTAGCTGGTATGGCCCTGCTGATACAAATGGTACGACCCTGCCAGTCCTCCTAGATAGATGATAGCTGTAGAATGGTGTGGGTGGAGTATTTCATCCCCGAGACCAAGCTTGGAGCTAGGTGAGTGGAATCTTTCACCACTGAGCTGCTCACTAGGGTTTGCAATATCAAAACCCTCAAAACTGTATGCTCAAGAGCATCAACAAGCAAAATACCAAAATCCAGAATGAATAATAGGTGTGCCCCAACCTCCTCTGTATACTTTTCTTCTATTTCTCTGTTGAGTTAAGTTAACCCTTAGGGTTAACTCCCAACTCAACCTCCAGAGCTTCTATTCCTTCAATGAGTTATCTTTTAACTTTTTCACCTTTTTATTAAGTCAACTTAAGAATATAGCCTTAGTTTGGTTGACCCTTCCCCTTAGTGTGAGACTATGGCCTAGTGGGGATGCCTAGGCCACTGAGTCTTCTCAAAACTTCCTCATTAAGAGGTGGGGGACATTACTGTCTCCCCTGCTAGAAATTACTTGTCCTCAAGCAATTCCAAACCTCGTTCCTTTACCACTTGTTCATTTTCCCACGCAACATCCTCAATGGGTAGATCCTTCCACCTGATCAAGTACTCTTTGATGCTATTCTTCCTGAGCCTCTTCTCCGAAACCTCTAGTATCTCTTCTGGAATCAAGACAAGTTGCCCCTCTTCGTCCATGGGAGGTAGTATCTCGATGGGCCTGATGTGTTGGCCTATGGCCCTTTTCAGGCAAGACACATGGAAGACATTGTGTATCCTGCTGCCCTGTGGGAGCTCCAACTTATAAGCTACGACCCCTATCTTCCTGCTAACCTTGTAAGGCCCAAAAAAACATGGCTGTAGCTTCTCTGCTCCGCTTCTTTTTATAGAAGCCTGTATGTATCGTTGGAGCCTTAGATAGACTAAGTCATCAACCTCAAAAGTACGCTCAACTCTGTGCTTGTTCGCTTGGACCTTCTGCTGGTTCTGTGCTCTCTGTAGATGATCTTTCAACTCCCTGAGAATGTCTTGGCTTTGCTATACCCAATCCTGTACCATAGGTGCCCTGCTGTCACCGAAAGCAATCTCTACAAAAGATAGTGGATCATAGCTGTATAAGTCTCTGAATGGTGTCATGCCTATGGACACGTGCTGGGTGGTGTTGTAGCAGTACTCTCCTAAATGCAACCACCTGGCCCACGCCTTCTGCTGTCCTACTACATAATTCCTGAGGTAATCTTCTACCCACTTGTTGACTATCTTGGTTTGTCCATCTGTCTGAGGGTGATAGTTGGTGCTAGGGGTCAATGTCGTACCAACCAATCTGAACAATTCCTGGCAAAAGGTACTCATGAACCTGCTATCCTTGTCGCTGACAATGGTTTTGGGTAGGCCGTGAAACCTGAAAATCTCCCTGAAGAACAATTCAGCCACCTGTGCTGCATTGAAGTCTATGGCTATGGAGAAGAAGTGTGCAAACTTCGTCAGCCTGTCTACCACTACAAAAATGTAGTCCTTCCCTTGTGTTTTTGGCAACCCGGTGATGAAATCCATGGATATGCTTTCCCACTTGTGCTCTGGAATGGGTAAGGGTTGTAGTAATCCCGCTGGGTGAGTGTGCTCATCCTTGTTCATCTGGCATGTAGTACACTCCTTGACGTGCTTTATCAAATCCTCCTTGAGGCCCTTCCATGAGAACCTCTCTCTTACCTGCCTGTACGTCTTACTGATCCCCTGGTGCCCTGCCATTGGTGAGTCATGACACACCTGCAACACTTTGGCCTTGAAGGCTGATCCAGGAACCAAAAAGATTCGACCCTTGTAATAGATGAGGTCATTTATAATCCTGAAGTTATCATCCTGTACCTGTCCATCCAATAACTGACAAGCGAACTGATCCTTTGCATACTCCATCACCAAGTGGTCCTTCCAGTCAACTGATACACTTGTCATGGCAAAGATGGATGGCCTCCTAGACAATGCATTAGCCACCACGTTGTTCTTCCCTTTGACAAATTCAATGTCAAAGTCATAGGCCTGTAATCTACTTACCCATTTTTGCTGCCTCTCATTTAGATCCTTTTGTTCTAATAGGTATTTAAGACTGTTATGATCTGATTTGACCACGAACCGTGCACCTACCAGATATTGCCGGAATTTGGCTAGTGCATGCATGATAGCCACAACATTTCTTTGTCATAAATGTTATAGAGTAGCTCAAGACCCCTGAGTTTTCGGCTCTCATAGGCAAAAGGGTGCCTATTCTGCATTAGTACGGCCCCTATCCCTTCTCCTGATGCATCACATTCCAAGTTGAAAGGCAGGCTGAAGTGTGGAAGGGCTAAGACTGGGCACATGCTTATCACCTTCTTCATCTTGTCCATCGTCATTTGAGCTTCCTCATTCCATTTGAAGGCTCCTTTCTTAGTCAAATCTGTCATGGATGCACASAACTGAGAAAACCCCTTGACAAATTTCCTGTAGTACGTGCATATGCCTAGAAATCCTCTTAACTCTGTGAGTGTCTTAGGAGTAGGCCACTCCATAATGGCCTTTATTTTCTCYTGATGTACTTGTACCCCTTTTGCTCTTATGATGTGCCCCAAGTAAAGCACCTCTGTCATTCCAAACTCACATTTGGACTCCTTAGCGTATAGTGATTGTTCCTCCATGATTGATAGAATCTGATCCACATGCCGGAGGTGTTCCTCCCACGTCTTGCTGTAAATGAGCAAGTCATCAAAAAATACCAACAGGTGCTTCCTCAACTGCTTGTTGAACACATGGTTCATGCAAGATTGGAACGTGGTAGAGGCATTGGTTAACCCGAAGGGCATCACTAAGAACTCWTAATGGCCGTAATGACACCTGAACGCTGTTTTTGAGATGTCTTCCTCTTTCATCTTGATTTGATGATAGCCAGAACGAAGGTCAATCTTTGTGAAGTAGACAACTCCATGTAGTTCGTCTAGCAACTCATCAATCCTTGGTATCGGGTACCTGTTTTTGATTGTCTTTTTATTCAGGGCCCTGAAGTCGATGCACATTCTCATAGTGCCATCCTTCTTAACTAGCACTACTGAAGAAGCAAAAGGGCTAGTGCTTAGCCTGATGTGCCCCATGTCCAAAAGTTCCTTGATGGTCTTCTCTATCTCATCTTTGTACTTCTTCGGATGCCTGTATGGCATGGTGATGACTGGTTTAGCTCCTCCCTCTAGCTCAATAATATGCTCAAACCCCCTGTCTGGTGGCACCCTTGGAGGAATCGGTCCAAACACGTTGTGGTGCTTGTCAAGGATCTCTTGGATCTCTGGGGTGTAGTGAACCTTACCCTGCTCATCCACACTTGCTGAAATCCTGCATTCTGCTGCATATACTATCTCATCTCTTCGGAAGATGGCCTCCATCCTCTTGGCCGTGACCACCTTTGTAGCATTCCCTGTCATGCCTCGGAGCACTACCTTTCGTCCACCCTCCTCTGTAAATGACATCTTCATGGTTTTGTAGTTGGTGGTGATAGGCCCCAACGTACTGAGCCACTGAACTCCTTGGATGATGTTGGTATCTGGGAGGTCCATGGCATAGACGTCTTGTACCAACTCATGCCTACCCAATGTAAGCCTCATACCAAGAATGTACCTATCACAAGGCATAGTTCTTCCACCTGTTACCTCCACCTTGAACCCTTCAAACTCTACTGTGGGTATATGCCTCCTTTTCAGCAATGCTGAATCAATGAAGTTATGAGAGGCTCCCCCATGAATCAAAACCGATACCTTCTGTCCTTGCAAAAATCCCCTCATCCAGAAGGTGTTATATTTGGGCACTCCGCTGATAGATGCAAAGGTGGTTTTCTCCTCAGCCACACTGTCCTGTTCTGTGATCTCCTCCTCTGCTGTCTCAATGGTTTTGGCCTCAATGTTCTATATCTGGCCGATCTCCTCCTCTTCCTCGTTGTCTGAAGTGACTTCTATGTAATGCACTTGACCACGGTCCATGCATTTGTGTGCTGGGTTCCATGGTTCCTTGCAAGTGAAGCAAAGTTGCTTCCTCCTCAGTTCCCTTCTGGTGTTCTCGTCCACTCTGCCACGACCCTGTTAAAACCCCTTGGTTCACGTCCTCCCTGGTTCATTGGAGGTCTTTGGTCTCTCCCTCCAGTGTTAAGAGGTGGTCTGGGCATAAATTTTGGCTTAGCAGCTGGTCCCAGGTCCCTTGTCGTCCAGATAGCATCCTGTATGCTGGTAGGCTTAAAAGCCTTTACCCAACCCTTCAAGGGCTCCATCAGCCCCTCAGTGAAGAGCATCATGAGTCTGGTTGGTGATATATCTTGCACCATCACAAACAACCTCTGAAATTCTTAAATGAATGCCTTAGCCGTACCTGTTTGTTTAAGCTGTGTGAGCTCCCTGAAGTGTAGCTCCGAGTCCCCTTGATCAAATCTATCAATGAGCCTGTAAGTAAATTCTGTGTAGGACACTATCTGATTGTGGCCTAGTGTGGTGAGTCCATGGTACCACCAATCATGAGCCTTGCCATCCAAGTACATGGTGGCAAATTTGATGGCTTCCATCTCCCTCATGGGATTAAGCTGTAGATAGGTATCCAACTTTTGCACCCATGCCTGTGCCGTTATCTTGGCTGTACCATCAAAGTAGGGGATCTCTATCTTCCCTGCTCTTCGTTCAAACTCGAAACTGCTCCTGTGGTTCGACCGGGGCTTATTTCTGAACTTGAGTTGGCAATATTGATCCAGGGACATCTGCCTCTGAATGGTCATATCCAGGCCGTAGTACTCCTTAGTACACTGTGCCATCTGCTCCACAAAGTCGTCCACCTGCTCTTGCTGTACCTGTTCATCTGTGAACGTGGGCAAGTATGGTCTAGGGTTAGCCCTGCTACCCATTTGTCCATATGACGTGCCTCCTCCATGGCTTCCCTCGGACCTGGGAGCTTTCTCCAGATTATATCTAATTTCACCGTGGGATCCACCAGATCCACCATATCCACCAGATCCACCAGCCACTTTGTTCCCATACGTCTCAGGGTCTTTCCCCTGATGAGTCATTTGCATCAATAGTTGGTTTATCATCGTCTGGTTCTCATCAATCTTCCTCAGATTCCCATCTACCTTCTTTAAGGTCTCAGTGATTTCGGCCTGTTCCCTTCGGTTAGTCTCCTGGCTTTCCTGCAAGTGATGAACCAGGTTGCTTTTTGTAAGATTTAGGGTCTTATGGAATTCGGCTGCTAAGTAGGCCAAGCCCTGTGGCTCACGGTCATCTCCTGAACCCTCCATTTCGGCTTCTGTTTCACTGGGTTGTTTCTTCCTTCTGCCCATAAAGATCCCACTGTACCTTTGCATGCGCTAATCCCCCACAGGTTTGGAGGATCAAGGCTCTAATACTATTGTAATGATCCCAAGCCATTTTTTTGCTTGGAATCACTAACTAACCACTGATTTGATTGTTATTTGTTGTGTATGCAGGTTGACCATGCATATTTCGGCCTTAGGGTTTATTCAGTTATTTAGCCATGGATTTACAAAACATCATTGTCATCATATGAAGATCATCAACACTACACAAGATAGGAACCACAAGCAAATAGTTGAACTTTATTATAGGAAAGCAAGCACCTGATACAATAGAGAAGCAGATCTGAATAGATGGCTTCAAGGCAATACTAGAGCTGCATACAGAATGCTCTCGGAGATACAAATCAAGCCTCCCAAAGGCTACCAATAGAAGGTGAATGCTCAACTGCAAAACCAGGGTTTCAGCCAAACCCCCAAGCAACTGGTATGGCCCTGATGACTGCTGGTACGGCCTGCTGAAGACAATGGACACCAAGGGTTCGACCCTCCTGATGCCGCCAAACTCTCTCCAATGATAGATCAAGGCAATGGAAGCCACCTCCTGAAGGATAGATCTCAAATACTGAAGCTTCCTTCTTAAACTGCAGAAACCCTAGGATGGTACAGCCCTCCTGAAACCCAGAATATGGCCAATAGTACGACCTAGCTGCATGTGTCCTCCAAATCGTCTGAATCTCTCCTGGATGATAGATCGGGCACCTACAAGCACTTGAGAGAAGTCTCAAGGTCAGATCTAGCTTGTAGCCTTCTAGATATGAGAATTACTGAATCTCCAAGTCGTACCCCTCCTCCTGAAATCATCCCAATCTGCAGTAAATGATAGGGACATGATAACTCCTCCATGAAGCCCTCAAACTGATGAGCAAGGGCCTGCAAGCAAAACCCTAATGCTGGAAACCTATCAAGCTCCTTCCTTATGCTGGATCGAACTCTCCCTCAACAACTAGTGCGCCCTTGCAAGAAAACCCTAGCTAGTATGGCCCTGCTGATACAAATGGTACGACCCTGCTAGTCCTCCTAGATAAATGATAGCTGTAGAATGGTGTGGGTGGAGTATTTCATCCCCGAGACCAAGTTTGGAGCAAGGTGAGTGGAATCTTTCACCACTGAGCTGCTCACTAGGGTTTGTAATATCAAAACCCTCAAAATTGTATGCTCAAGAGCATCAACAAGCAAAATACCAAAATCCAGAATGAATAATATGTGCGCCCCAGCCTCCTCTTTATACTTTTCTTCTATTTCTCTATTGAGTTAAGTTAACCCCTAGGGTTAACTCCCAACTCAACCTCCAGCGCTTCTATTCCTTCATTGAGTTATCTTTGAACTCTTTTTCACCTTTTTATTAAGTCAACTTAAGAATATAGCCTTAGTTTGGTTGACCCTTCCCCTTAGTGTGAGACTATGGCCTAGTGGGGATGCCTAGGCCACTGAGTCTTCTCAAAATTTCCTCATTAAGAGGTGGGGGACATTACATCAATATTTATCAATTGCTTATATATGTCAGATAGTCATTGATTATATGAAGTACTAACCAAGTGAGCAAGCTTGCATATATCTTTTTCTTGTTGCTTTGTCTCGGGTAGGTGCATCTCTTTTGGGTTATACTGCTATTTATTGGCTGTTAGCCAGACTATCTGCTCGGTGGTGACTTGTGAGGGGGGAAATTTACCTTTGTCTTACAATCCTTTGCCTTCTCAAAACCCCAGGTCACCGGGGACGTCTCCCCTGGGCCTTACCTCCCTAAACAGAAAGAACCATCCCATTGAGGTGACATTGGGTGGGATTGGTTCCAGTTATTCCAGTTTGCCTCTTCATATCTAGCTTTTATCCTACCTACAAATTGCGCAATAACAGGTCCCACCTATTTAATTATTATTTAAATAGACCCTTATTTATGTATTATTATATATTTGTTTCAACAAATTAGCTAAGCTAATTAAGCTTAACAAAAGGGAGGTAGTTGAACTACCATAACTTATTGGCAAAGAGTAAAAGCTCAATCAAATGAAGAGACAAGGGGTAATAGAGAATAGAATGAAAACTTATGTTATAAGGTTTGCTCTGTACTTGTGAGATACTTCCATTCTTCGTTCATTCTGAGTTTACTAGAAGGCTTAACCATTTTGATGACAACAAGGTCTTATTGAAGGCAGCAGGATTCAAAACTAAATCATATTTTTCAGCAACTTGTCTTTAAAGGTGTATGATTTATCTTTGACAGTCTGTGTGTTCTTGTTTGTTTATGGATTAAATTTCATGATTGATAAAGAATATTTTGCAGAGTCAAGTGATAACATTTTGTGGCAAGCTGATCCAGATCTTTAGCTTTAGTTTTCTTTTGTTGTAAGAGTCTTTTTGTATGTTGCCCATCAGAGGCTTCTAAATTTGACTTTGGTCCCTGCCCTTGCAGGGGTTTGTAAAGAGAATTCAACTTTGTATCTCTGAATGAAATCAATATAAAAATCAGATTTCTGATTTCAGTCTTACATGTATATCTTGATGATGTTGTTCAGATTTTACTTTTATCCTTGTCTCTTATCCACGTACACACTTATGTAATTTCTTGCTTCTTTTTCTTTCTTTTGCACAATTACATATAATATATAAAACCGGCCTTGGTCCCTCGTACTTAACACCCGTGGATTAACTATCTTGCCTTAGCCCAACAAGATTTGAAGATGCTTGAGTAAGGTTCTTCATACCTTTTACTCAATAGGTTGGAGGCCACTTTCTTCTCCCTCTTGAAACTCGCCTCCTTGTAGAAATATCTGAACTCATTGGAGGTATACTCACCCCCGTTGTCTGTCCTCAACACCTTATTCTTCTTCTCTGTCAAGTTCTCCACTTGAGCTTTGAACTCTTTGAACAAACTGAAAACCTCATCCTTGGTTCTCATGAAGTAGATCTAGGTCTTTCTGGAGAAATCATCAATGAAGGTTGCATAATAAGATGCACTCTTCATTGAAGCAACTGATATAGGCCCGCAAACATCATAATGTATCAGATCCAAAATCCCTTTGGATTGAGTTTCGTTGTTAGGAAATAGAGCCTCGACATTTTTGCTAAGAGCACAACCTCTTTGCACCCCCTGCTGCTCCAGACTAAAGTCTGGAAGTTCGATGACCATCTCCCTCAATATGGGTAGTGCTCTGTGATGTAGATATCCCATCCTCTTGTGCCACAACTCGCACAAGCTCTCATTGTTGTGCACCAATGCCTGAACATGCTTTCCCTTAAGCCTGTACAAGTTCTCTTCCCTGACTCCAATCCTCATGGCAGTGTCGGGATTGGCTACCTCTGGGTAGATGAACACCTGCTCCCTCTGGAAGGTAACTGCATAACCTTTGTCCTCCATGACCGAGATGGACAAAAGGTTCTTCTTCAGACCAGGTACATAGAGTACCTCCTGAGCATAAAAGGATCCTCCTGACTCAAGCTGGAATTGAACTGTCCCCTGACTCCTCACTGCATACTTGGCATCATCGCCAAGCTCTACATGGATCTTTGAGTCTTCCTCTGATAATCCGCTGAACAACTCTCGAGCTTCCGTCATGTGGCGAGAGGCAACACTGTCCAAGTAGCAAGCACTCCTAGCCATAATGTTGGTTGAAAGGAAGGAAACTAGAGAGAAATCATTCTCAAACTTTGTTGCAAGTTCACTCAACTGAGTCTCTGCTGTGGCTGCTACTTGCTGCGTCTTCCCTTTGCCTTTCTTCTTCTCAGGACATTGAGAAGCATAGTGACTGTTCTTGTGACAAATGTAGCACTTGAGCTTGCTCAAGTTCCTCTTCTGTCTAGACTGCTATCCCTCTCCCTGACTGTTACCTTTCTTGATGAAGCCTTTACCTTTTCCTTTCTTAGCCTTGGTGATTAAGGCCAAGTTCTCAACAAATCCTCCTCCTTGCTTGTTGGATCTGGACTCTTCTCGAGTCTTCTCCTGAATACAGTCGTCCCATATTATATCCCACTTGGGGAGTGTCTCTCGAGCACAAATGGCTTTGATGAATGGTTCCCAAGACTTGGTGAATCCATTTAGAGCCACATTAACTAGCTCTGTCTCATCGATTGTTTCTCCAACAGCTGCAAGTTGATCACGGATCTGTGTGATCCTCATAAGGTAGGTGGTAACGTTGTCGGATCGGTTCATTCTGCAATCTCTCATCTTGTTCTTCAGGATCATCCTCCGACTGACATTGTCATTCTAGAATAGAGAAACTAGGGCATCATACATCTTTTTGGCGCTGGTCTTCTCTGCCACGTTGAATTAGGGCAGTGTCTAAAATCACCCTTTGTGCCTTTATGTCCTCCTGTGCTGCTTGATTTGCTGGATCTGCTTGTACAGGAAGAACCTTGGTCACATTCTCCCTTCATGCCTTCCATGGAAAGAAGTTTGATACCCCATCTAGTCTATCCTCGAACCTGATATTGCTAGCTGACATGGCTGTCCTGTGGTTAGTCCTTCAAGCACACTGCTGTTGAGACCTCTAAATCTGAAAATTCTGGACTCAACAACTGATTCTGCTTTTCTCTTAGAGCCAAAGATCTGATACCATGTTAATTTCTTAAAAAACAACAACTAGATAAATAAGATAAGATCTGATTTATACTACTGGAATTATTTAACCTTGCAGCGGAAATTTCAGAAAAACAAAATCACACATGGACAATTATTTTCTTCTCTTCAATGATCAGTTCATCATTCAAAATAACTTCAGAACTTACAAGAGCTCCCGTACTTGGGAAAATGGCTCTGAGAAAGAAAACCACAAACACACTGCAAACCTGATTAAATCACAGCGCTTTGATCTGTTGACGCTGTCTGTACGGATCTGCTGCTGTAATTAATTGCTGCAGCTCAAATGTGCGGCCGGTCTGCCGCTGCTTGACTGTTGTATGGATTTGTACGGCTATACGGATCTACTGTATGGCCTTGTGTGTGCTGCCTCGGTTTGCGTGCAGTGGTTCTGCTGCCCTCGATTTGTGTGCAGCTGCTGCTGCCCTGTTCTCTCCTCACCAAATTTTTCACTCATTGTGAATAATTAAGGTGTCTTGACTCTTCCCTTTGCTGTCTTTTTATAACATTGAGTTGGTCCAAATCCCTAATCTCAACGGACGAGATTAAATCTCACTGTCCCGTTAGATCAATGTCTCACATTTAATTTAAGTCACTAGTGCCAAAACCTAGGCACTTTATTAAATCAAACTCACTTTATAAAAAGACATTCACTTTATTAATTAATTAATAAAGTGAACTCCCGAAAAGCATAGAAATCATTAATTGACGATTTCCACAAGTTAGACACTCCTTGTGGAAATACCGGTCTGAGCTACAGTCATCAACAATTTCTGTGCAGTGAGTGAATCATGGTAGCCTATTGCCACTGGTTATGAATTCCCTGTGGCACATCTTCCTTCTCTCAATTTTAGCGAAGTTGTAACTGAATTGTGACTGTCATTACATTTGGATAGCTTCATGGCATACAAATGTATCTGAAAGTACCTAAAGTGCATGACAATGGACATGGGCAAGGTACCATTTTCTGCTATTCTCTTAGTTATGGACAGCATGGTTAGTTATCTTTCTCTGCTCTTTTGTAGAAGATCTAATCTTTGGTCTAGGCAGCATTGTAAGAGATATATACATCAAAATCACCTCGACACAACCACCAGCAAACACTATTGTAATTTCTGCTGCGAGATTTTTGTGATCTTGTCCATTGGGAACTGGACTTGTATCTCACATGGAGTGGTGTTTTAACTAAACATTGCCACAGTTGTACACTTAGGGTTCTATCCGTTAACCCATTATCTCTTTTTAAGCATTGTCTGTCTGATTACTGAGGTTAAGCGAGTGATGGTTTTTTGTACGTGTATTAGTTGTATATCCTATGAATCCCTCTTTATGCTGTTTAATTTATTATTTTTTTTTTATCATAAAAATATCTTTAGGCCCTGCATGGCCAATTTTGATTGGATGGGCTTTTTGCCTTGCAGCTGTAGCTTGTAGTGGTTGTCTCTTAGCCCTTTCTTGTAAAATGCATGTATATCTTCAGTTTTTTAATAGAAATATGAAACATTCTATCAAAAATAAAAAATCTTTTGTTATATTGGGGAATTATAATTAGTGTTAACGTTCCTAGTCTGAGGTTGCATTGCTAGCCATTCATACGTCCTTGCAGAATGTTACTTTTTTTCATCCCACCTATCTTGTGAACAGGAAGATTGGGAATTGGTGAAGCAGATGGGCGAAACACATTCATCGGTTATTCCATGCTTTGGTCTCCATCCATGGTATATTTCCAGGCTTGAGGCAGTTGTTGGATTTTAATGTCTTGATTTCTTCTGGATTTATCATTTTGAAGGCATCTGTGCATGTACACAATCATTAAGTCACTTATAAACTTTGTTTAAATATTGAGGTTCCTAAGATGCTGGCTTAATAGACAGCTGAAACTCATTTGGCCAAACTTATTGGTTATGATCCACGTGCACTTGCTGCATGTCTCATAGGTTTGTTGGTAAATGCTCCTCCAACTGGTTGACTGTATTGAGGGGATTTTTCGAGACAGTGCCTTCTGCTGCAGTAGGAGAAGTAAGTACCTTTACTTTTACATGTCCATCTCTGCACCTTTTCTTTTGAAATAAAATAATCTATATGATTGCACATACTCTTCTTTATAAAATGGAAAATTGTTTTCGTATATGCATCATAATGAACCTTAGTTAAGGCCTTTGAACTGGTGATTATATGCTCTCTCGGATTTGTCATTATGCCCTCCCTTAGCAAACACTTTGGGGGTTTCACTATTTTTAATATTTATTATCCAAGACATAAGAAGTACAAAACATGAAATTATAGATATTATTGAGCAATAGAAATGGAGAGAACATAAACCATATACCCAAGCAAGCTTGAAGATGCTCCAAACTTCTATTCAATCCAAATACCCTTAAGGTAGGAATCCACCATACAATAATCCTTAAGGAAGGATAAATTCCATATCTCCTCAATATTAAAATAACACAAGATTGATTCAAGACATGCCTTCCTCTTAGTTTAGAAGCTTCTAACCACGACTAGATACATTTAATTTAGTATCCACCAAAGTGTTCGACAACACAGGTATTCCAATAGAGGACGAACACCTTTGGTAATCACTCACACAACTAGATCAAAGATCAACACACCGATGTTTTTACATGGTAAAACCCTTGTGGGGAAACATCCACGGCCCTAGCCAACGCGACCACTTGGAGCAATTTATTAATGCAATTTTTTTTATACAAGAGAGTTTGTCACTATCGATCATCGACAAATGACCCTCCATGCTCTTTAGATAGAGATCACGGACCAATCGAGTGTTAAACCATGGAACAATGCAGCCGTTAAGATCGAGGAGTATATGAGCCGTCAGATCACTCTATGTCGGGAACATATCGTGACCGTCAGATTACAAATGCATACTAATGCATACTAAAGAAACACACTAAGAAACACCTTTTTAATCTAACGACACATTAGACGAAGTTGATCTTAACTAACTCCTAAGTGTCTAAGTATCTTAACATCCCCACTTAAGAATGTTGATGATTGCAGCTTCATGAGACATTTTCCAGATTGTACTCCTCTGGACTGAGTTGAGATGATCTGTGAGAACGCCTATGTGATACGTGAGTCGTACTCCTCTGGACTGAGTTGAGATGACTTGTGTTGGTCTCTTGTCGTGCTCCTCTGGACTGAGTTGAGACGACTTGAGATGGTCTCCTGTCGTACTCCTATGGACTTAGTTGAGTTGACTTGAGATGGCTCTCCAGTTCGTACTCCTATGGATTTAGTTGAGTTGATCTGTTTGAGAGTGACGCCCCTTGTGGTTGAGCACTTGTGGACTTGTCCCTAGTGGCAGAGCACTGGAGGATGTGTGTGAGACCCCTTGCTATATTGTCAAAGAGTAAGACTATTGTGAAACCCTAATTTGTATTGTGAAGGGTACAAGTCGGCCCTACTGTGTAAAGATAATTAATATTGTGTAAAAGATTAATTATATTATTGAGTTGTACAAGTTGGCCCTATTGTGCCAATAGACCCATCTATTTGATGAGTTAGGTCATGTATTTATTAGAGAGATACATCCCCATTGTGGATCATATCTCATTCTCTTATAACACATTGTGGAGATCTGAAATTTAGTGCGCACTTCTTCTTATGCGCTAGCTTTCTTGGTCATAGAGCACCCTCTTGTGTGCGCTAGGGTTTATGGTGTGAAGGTTCTTCTCTTGGCAATATAGTAAAGGGTTGCTGGGTTTTTCCCTTGGTTGAGAAGGGTTTTCCCAGGATAACTTCTTGTGTCTTGTGCATGGTTATTCTTCTTGTGATCTTGGTTACTGCAGCTATTGTGTTGCTGCATTGTTTATGGTTCAAGTTCATGCTAAATAGAAAAGAAACTACATGTGCTTGAGTAGCATTAAAAATTTAACATGGTTTCAGAACAGTGTTCCTAAAAGAGCCATTGCACAAGCTACTCCAACATTTTTCCAAGCTAGCCGTCACCTTCTTGCTGCAACTGCAAAAACGACCCTTACCCTTCAGGTAGCCGAGCTATTCTTCAGGGAGGTCTTCAGACTTCATGGGTTGCCGAGGAACATCATCAGTGACGGGGACAATCGGTTCCTTGGGACATTCTGGAGAGAGTTGTTTAGGTTGGTGGGGACAGAGCTGACACCCAACACCAGCTATCACCCTCAGACAGATGGACAGACTGAGATCGTCAACAAGTGGTTTGAAGGATATTTGAGGAACTATGTAGGTGGACAACAGAGAACATGGGTCAAGTGGTTACATTTAGGAGAGCATTGCTACAACACCACTTTCCACATGTCCATTGGTATGACACCCTTTCAAGCATTGTACGGATATGATGCTCCCACTTTGGTAGACTTGGTTTTCGGGGAGAGCAGAGCCCCCAAGGCCAAGGATTGGATCATAGAGAGTCAAGAGATTCTCAAGTTGCTGAAAGAGAACCTGCAGACGACACAGAACCGACAAAAGATGAGTGCGGAAAGGCACAGGATAGAGTGCAATTTTGAGGTTGGGGATTTGGTTTTCTTGAGACTCCAACCTTACAGACAATCATCTCTCAAGAAGAGTGGGGTCGAGAAGCTCAAGCCCATATTTTATGGCCCTTACAGGATCATGTGCCGAGTAGGYGAGGTTTCTTATGAGCTAGAGCTCCTAGAGGGGAGCAAGATTTATAACGTGTTCCTCGTATCTTGCCTCAAAAAGGCAGTGGGACAATTCATTAGCACATCGGAGGAGCTTCCCCCATTGGATGATGAGGGATAGTTGKAGTTGGTTCTAGAGGAGGTATTGGAGTTTCGGGAGCGAAAACTGAGGAGCAGGGTCATCAGAGAGTGTTTGATCAGATGGAGAGGGCTTTCAGTAGAGGAYGCTACTTGGGAGAGCGAGCAGGTGTTGCAGCACCCTGGATTGGTATTGCTCGAGGAAAAACAATTTCAGGAAGGGAGGACTGTAATGTCCCTTTTCAAATAGGAGCTCCAGAGAGGAGGCTTAATGGTCTAAACCRCCCCGTTAGACTATAGCCAGGGCCAGAAAGGGGTAAACAGGGTTACTAGAGGTCACTCCAGTCACAAGTGTTATGTTCGGAAAGTRACATTGAGCTAAAAGTGGTTAAAAGTGTTTTTAAGCCAATTTGAGCTAAAAATAGAACAAACAAGCTAAAATTAGAAGTCAACAACAAATTAGGGTTTCAAAAAGCTATAAGAGAAGGGTCARCGACCTAATTCATCATTATGCAGATTTTGACTTGTCATTGAGGAGAGAGGCACATCTCAGGAGAGATAGTTCAGTGGATTCCAAGAGGAAGACACCAGTTGGCTGATTTCGGTGTTGAGAGACACACCCTAGTCACCGGGAAGATCACATAGGTCTTCCATCATTCTTCAACAACAGTTACATAGGTTCCAGCAGCAAGGGCGCACTTGTTCAGGGTGAGGGCGCAACTTTCGAGGAGGTTCAATGGATCGACTTGTCCCATCCAGGGAGAGTTCAACAATTCCCCTCCAACCCAGTTGAGAGGAAGGCAAGGTGCATCTTTTGCCTGGTCCCTTGTCAAATTCAGACAAAGGAATCATCTGGGGGCATTTTCCAGACTTGGGAGTGCAACACTTTTGGCGGACACATTCGGGGTTCCCGAGCGATCATCAGATCATATGCAGGGAAACCCTTCGACCCATTTCACAGTAGGCCAAGGCGATCATTTTGAGACACTTCTCAGCCGATTCTGATGGTGGAATCACTAGGGCGCAATTTTCCAGTGAGAGGGACGCATTCCCCCAGGGGGATCCATCCGGGGTCCAGACACACCAACAGAGGGGCCGGTCAGTCACCAGGACTGAGAGCTAGAACAGGGCGCACCATTTGGGACAATTTCTAGGCCATTTCGAGGGGTTTAGCCACTAGGGTGAACTTTTCGTACTTACAACAGTTACCGTGCGAGCTGCCACAGTTCCAGCTCATCCATTGATCCTGCAGTGCTCATCTATTATTGTGTATTATCATTTAGTTTGCTTATAGTATTCCGGCTAAGATTCTTTTGTCATTTGATCTAGCCGAGTGATTCATTTTATTCAACCGTATTCGACATTTGTACTTCCGCAGAGATATCATAATATAAAGTTTGCCATTTTTTGTCACATTTGTTATTTGTATGATCATTTATATGTTGTAAACAATTAATCCTACAAACACATTAGTAATGTTTCCTAGACTAGCCAAGTCAAGAACATCACAATATTTCTGTTGCTTCATCTTTTATATCAGCTTATGCTTTTATTCAAAGTCAATGGTTTTATGAAGCACTAACATCAATTGGTACTTGCAAATAGTGTTTTTCTTGTTGTCTTTTTTTGGGCAGGTACACTTAAGTAATACTTTGCTTCATCTTATTAAAACCCTCGGGACTTTTTTATCAGAGTGACTTGTGAGAGGGGAGCGACTTTTTTGATACTCTTATGTTAGCCTTCTCAAACTCCCAGGTCATCGAGGACGTCTCCCCTAAGGTACCACCCCTAAAGAGAAAGCGGTGTCTTGTTTTGGTGACAGTGATAGGACAACCTCTTGTTACGCCAATTTAGTGTTCACTTGCCTTTGGCTTTGGGCAAGTACAAATTGCGCGATGACATGACCAGATCCCCTTTTGTGGATTGGTCAAACCCTAATCAAATGATGCTAATTGAGAAGTCACCCCCTAGGGCTAATTAAAGTGTTTTTAACCACTAGTTGAAGAAGTCGCCCCTGCTTGATGAAAAGACACAACCCTAGCGCTCCTTAGCTAGTATAAATAAGAGAGGCTAGCACCTCATTCACTCACTCACTCAACTCACTGATCTAGGGCGCAAGTTTGAAGGAAACTGCAGTTAGAAGAAGAAGAGAGAGGCGCATTGCTCAGTCTTGTATATTCTCTAGTGTTTGGTCTTTTATCTTGGCATTGTATTGGCAATCTATATTATGGAAATTTTTGCTGGGTTTTCTGCCCCATGAGGGTTTCCCAGGATAAAATGCTGTGTACTTTGTGATTGTGTTTCTCTCAGTGATCCTGCTTATGTTATTATTGTCTAGTAAATTGAAAAGAACTTAATAGCAACTCTAAATTTAACATGGCATCAGAGCTAAACTGAGCAGAGCATCTTTCATTGGGTAGCCAAAAACGTCATTGTTGCCGTACAAGAAAATTAGGGCTTTTTATTGCAAGAGAATTTCAGCCTAAAAACTATCTAGGGAAGTGCACCCTAGCCTAACAAACTCATTGACAGCTTGAGCGCACCTTTTCAGTGGCCAGAGCCTTTAGAAAGTGAAACCCTAGTTTCCACTGGTACCAGAAAACCGGAAAACGAGGAAACTAGAACCAGTGCCAGAAGTACCATTCTAGATTTGCGCAGGCTCAGTTTCAAGGGGTAAAATTTAGATTTTCTGAAATCTGACTACCCAATGCACTTCCTGGTAAGATCAAATTTAATTTTTGAGCACTTTCAATTTTTGTTCATTTTCTCAGCTCCAGGTCAAGATGTCTGCAAGCACTAAGCTTGTTGACACGTTAGAAGGTGTGGAAAACTTTCGTGCCTGGAAGTATAGGATTGCACTCATTCTTGAAGAGGACCTTGTAAGATTCATCAAGGAAAATGTACTAGAACCCGCAGAAGCTGCAACCAAAGCAAAGTACCAGAAGGATATGGTTAGAGCCAAAATAATCATTGTAGACTCTATTAAAGACCACTTGATCCCTCAAGTGTCTTATAAGAATACTCCAAAATAAATGTTTGATGCCCTAACCAGAATGTATGAAGGAAGGAATATCAACCGGAAGATGAATCTGAGAACCCAACTCAAGAATACAAAGATGTAGAAAGGAGAAATCGTTCATGACTATTTCTCTAGGGTTTCTCAATTCAAGGAACAACTAGAAGAAATTGGAGACAACCTAGATGAAGATGAACTCATAATGACAACTCTTAATGGTCTCACAAGACCTTGGGATGCCTTCATCCAAACTATCTGTGCAAGAGAGGAGAAACTCCAATTTGACAGTCTTTGGGAAGAATGTGTTCGAGAAGAAGCAAGAGTAGCCAACCGAGAAGCAATACTATTAAGGGATGAAGACCAAACCCTAGCTGCTCATGCTAAAGGAGGAAAGAAAAGGTCTCATTTCCAAAAGGAGAACCACCTTCATAAGAAATCTCACTCCCCAAAGAGATTCACCGACTTCCATAAAGAATCTCACCCTCCAAGGAGATTCCAAAAATATCAGAAGGGTCAAAGAAGGGAAAAAGATTTCTCCTCTTATCAATGCTATCATTGTGATAGATGGGACACATTGCTAAGAATTGTCCTGCCAGAAGGGAAGAATACAAGAAGAGAAATAACAAAAGACATCATGCCCATGCAGTTGAAGATGATGAGCCACCCACGAAGATGATTAGAGAAGAGATTGAAGATTATGTTTTATTTTTTGCCCTCTCAGGATCTATAACACCTGGAGAGGTACTTGGCTCATTGATGGTGGTGCCTCTAATCACATGACAGGTCAGATAAATATTCTCTCTAGCCTTACAGAAAAGAACTTTCCCCAGAAAGTTACGCTCGAAGATGATTACTAGTACCCTATCAAAGGAGTGGGAGAATCCACTTACAAACTTGATTTAGGGACTCCAATGAAGATGAAGGATGTTCTATATGTACCAGGTTTGACAAAGAACTTACTTTCTATCTCAACTTTAGATAAGAAAGGTTTCAGGGTTGCATTCATAGATGGTGGAGTTCTTATGTGGCCTAAAGGAAGAACCATAGAAGATGCAATTGTCATTGGAACAAAAGAAGGTGGCCTATATATGTTAAAAGGTCACTCAGATGCAACCTTGACTCACTCCACTGAGAGTCCATGTGAACTTTCGCATAAAAGACTAGCTCACATCAACTACAAAGCCTTACCATATGTAAGCAAGGTAGTTACAGGTCTACTAGAATTCAAGGTTGATCATGAAGGTGTGTGCAAGGGATGTGCTCAAGGAAAGAACATAAAGAGTCCTTTCCTGAAGAGAAACAATAAAGAAGAAGGAATCTTGGAGCTCATCCACTCAGATGTATACGACCCAATGCGGTCAACCTCTCTTAGTGGATATGTATACTATGTGTCATTTATTGATGATTATTCTCGCAAGACTTGGGTTTATTTCTTGAAATCAAAAGATGAAGTGTTTGGAAAATTCAAGGAGTTCAAAGCCTTGATAGAGAATCTCTCTGAAAGAAAAATCAAGATACTCAGGTCAGATAATGGAGGAGAATACACCTCAAAATATTTTGTAAGCTTTTGCAGAGATGTCGGGATTAATAGGGAGGTCACTAGTAACTACTCCCTATAATCCTCAACAAAATGGTGTAGCAGAAAGAAATAATAGAACAATAATGGAAGTAGTGAAGACTATGATCCACGATCAAGATCTTCCCATGCACTTATGGTCCGAAGCAGCAAGAACAACAGTGTATGTCCAAAACAAGTTATCCCATAGTGCACTTGGATTCAAAACCCCCGAAGAAATGTTCTCCGAAATGAAGCCAGAAGTAAGCCATCTCAAGATATTTGGCTGTCTAGTGTTTGTACACATTCTGAAAGAAAGGAGAATCAAGCTGGACCCTTCAAGAAAGAAGGGAATATTTGTTGGATACTGTGAGGTCTCTAAGGCCTTCAGAATTGACATACCAGGTTACCATCATATTGAGATCAACAGAGATATAACCTTTGATGAAGATGCAACACTCAAGAAATCAAGGAGATGTTAGCTTGAAGAAGTATATGAAGAAGAACCTGTAGCTCCCAGAGTTGCAGAACCAATGAGGGAAGTTACAATTTGCCTTGATGATGAGACTCAAGAAGATCATGATATGATAGAATCTCAAGAACCTCCCGAAATGACTATCTCTCACAAGAGAAAGCCAGCTTAGGCAAGGGAACTTATTCAAGATGGAGAGAAGTATGGTGCCCCAGAAGGAACCATGAGACAAATCAAGAAACCTAAGCCATTCTCCAATTACATGGCTTTGATGTGTGATCTCATAGAAAATGAACCTACTTGCTTTGAAGAAGCCATTCAGAAGAAAGAATGGGTAGATGCCATGACAGAAGAATACCAATCCGTTATAAAGAATGATGTATGGGAAATAGTTCCCAGACCGAAGAACAAAGATGTGGTATCTTCCAAATGGTTATATAAGATAAAACATGCTGTAGATGGAAGTATTGAAAAACATAAAGCAAGGTTTGTAGCTCATGGATTTTCTCAAAAGGAAGGCATTGATTATGAAGAGACGTTTGCTCTTGTAGCCAGATACACTTCTATTAGAACCATCATAGCTGTTGCAGTCAAGATGAAGTGGAAGTTACACGAGATGGATGTGAAAACAACCTTCTTAAATGGTGTTATTGAAGAAGAAGTGTATATAGAACAACCACCAGGGTTTGAAGTTGAATATAGAAAGACTCATGTTTGCAAGTTGAAGAAGGCTCTATACGGGTTGAAACAAGCTCCTAGAGCTTAGTATGGCAGAATTGACAGTTTCTTGACCAGCTTGGGCTTTACAAAGGGTAACACTGATTCTAACCTTTACTTCAAGGTTATGAATGACGAGTCAGTTATATTGCTGTTGTATGTGGATGACTTATTCTTAACTGGAGAATAAAAGCTCACCACTAATTGTAAGAAGAAGCTCGCTGCAAAATTTGAGATGAGAGACCTAGGCCTAATGCATTATTTCTTAGTTCTTGAAGTTTGGCAGAGCCCAGAGAAGATCTTCTTTAACGAAGGGAAGTATGTAGTTGAAATCCTGAAAAGGTTTGACAGGTTGGAATGTAAAGCCGTGAATACATCCATGGAAACAAAGTTGAATCTCTTGGTAGACACTTCGTCAGAATTGGTTGATGCTATGCTGTACAGACATATCTTTGGATCTTTGATGTATCTGACGAATACTAGGCCCAATATATGTTTTGCTGTGAACACCTTGAGTCAGTATCTGGTAGAACCTAGACGTGTTCACCTTGTTGCTGCAAAACATGTGATGAGATACCTTAAGGGTACATTGGACTTTGGTCTCTGTTATACTAGAGATCATGACTTTAGACTGATTGGTTATACTCATTCAGATTGGGCTGGAAGTGTCTCTGATAGAAAGAGCACTTCAGGATGTTGTTTCAGTCTGGGGTTAGCCATAACTTCATGGCAGAGTAGGAAGCAATCCAGTATTGGTCTCAACATGGTAGAAGCGGAATACATTGCTGCTCGTTCCGCCAGTTGTGAATCCTTATGGATTAGGAAGTTGTTGACGGGTCTATTTGATCTGGAGATGGAAGCCACCATGATTCTATGTGATAACTAGAGTTGCACAAAGACGACAGAGAACCCTGTGTTCCATGACAAGTTGAAGCAAATAGAAATCCGGTATCACTACATTCGTGATATGGTGTAGAGAGGAGCTATAAAGCTCCAATATGTTTTCACAGATGAGTAGGTTGCAGATGTGTTGATTAAGCCCCTGTCTCGTGTAAAGTTTGAATACTTTCTAGACAAGCTTGGTATAGTTCGAAAGGACCTCCCTTGAAAGGGGGAGTGGTGCTGATGATACTGTTATCGCACAGTTTGTAGCTAGGTCAAATGGCTAGAAGATAGAGGCCAAACTGGCGTAACAAGAACCTACCCCACCCAATGTCATCTTAATGGGGAGGTTCTTTCTATTCAGGGAGGTTCACACAGGGGAGACGTCCCCAGTAAACTGGGGTTTTGAAGAGGCCAAAGTCTAAAGGTCAAAGTAAAAGTCCCTCCTCATAGGTTACCACCAAGATCAGATAGTCCAGCTAAACAACAAATAATGAAGTGTAGCTCCAAATGAGAACAGCTGCCTGGAACAAGACAATAGCAAAACAATATATGCAGGCTATAATTCAATGGGTTAGTACTTCATATAACTATCTGATGTCAATAGATTAGCAATTATAACAATAGATATCAATGAGATCAACGTTTATAAATATAGCAGTGGAGTAATATCAATTCATCAATAAATATTGAGATGATGTAGCCAACAATGTATTTAATCAACCCCTTACTCAATAAATGCTTTAAAACACCATCTAATTGCTTATCAATAGAAAGTGCTGCGTCAAGATGGAATAACCAAGTGTGACATCAGCTTATTAGGGTTAGTAATTAGTTAGGGTTTCAAATTATAAGAGTTTTAAGAGTTGTTTGAGCACTATCACTTCAACGTTGGGGACTTGAGATCAGTGCCTAAGGGTAGATGGAGTCAATTTAAGAGAGGGCACAAAGGTTGAAGGGAATAGGCTAAGGACTAGAGGAAAGGGTTTTGAGGTGCTGCAATGGCAGGGCCCCAGAATCAAAACCCTAGGGGAAAGAGGCTCACTCCGGTGTTGCTTAAGCAAGGCCTCGTGCTCTTTCCTCCTTCCTTAGGTCAAACTTGGCAAAACGGCTAGCATAAAAGACAAGTCAAGACA
>ML808028.1:99852-118603 GCA_009831015.1 Picea engelmannii
GCTAGCATAAAAGACAAGTCAAGACAAGAGAGTGAGGTGAGGCAGAGTGTTGCAAAGGCAAGGCCCTATCACCAAACCCTAGAAGCAGGACGACCCTAGGTGTAGTTAACCTAGGCCTGGGACGTCTCCTTCTTGACTCTTAAAAGGCACGACTAGCACAAGGGAAGAAGCAATAAGAGTGTAGCAATGGCTAAGCTCTTCTTTCCTTCTTCAATGGCTGAATATTTCTCTTTTAGGGGACATGAAACAAGGACCTACTTGTGTGCTTGTCACGTAGGGTTTTAAATCAACAAAGTTTATAAATAAATGCAAGAATATAAGCCTACAACCATTCAATTAAGTAGTTTTGCAGAAAAAACACTTACATATCATGAAGAAATAGCATTGCAAACCCTAGTTGTAAACCTTCCTTCAAGAGAAATGCCAAAAATGCCAAGAAAATCCTTCCTTCAACAAGTGTGCCTCACTTAAAAGACGAAATACCCCAACAAGGGCGCAAAAATCAGATCTCACAAGGAGAGTGAGTTGTGTGTTATGTCAAAATGAGGGAAAAACTCCTCAATATATACTGTATCATGACCTTTAATTAAATTTAGGTCATTAAAAATAACCGACAAGGCTTTAAACCAAAATTATACTGTTTTTACATTAAATTGTCAAATCAAAGCCGTAACTGAGCATAAGCAAGACGTCAAGCCCTATTGAGGGAGACGTTAGCCCCTTTTTAGGGCAAATGCAGCACAAAATGACAAAATGTTGGCCTTCTTTGGGCCTCCCAATCATGCCACACATGCCAGCTGCCTTGTCAAACTGTCACACGCTCAAGGTGACGTCAATGGCTCCTAGGTGACGTCCTGGGCCATCAAAGGGAAACGTTCCAATGGAAGTGGGTCAACCCCCCTAGGCTGTGCTCAGCCAAAGTGTCCCTGATGGAGCGTCCTTCTTCTTCTCAGGTGCGAAAGCTCAATCAAGCACTGTCCTGTCCTGTCTCTGCCCTTGATGGGGTCTCAACAACCATCTGATGGGCTCTTCAACCCCATGGAGGTCCGAACTAATCTTCTCCCCATGTGTACCGGTCCACGTGGTACCTGTCCGTCGGGTATGGTCCTGCACGTCAAAAACTTCGCCCTCCATGGGCTCATTAGCCAGAGGGATCATAGCAATGTTAATCCTGTCTCATCATTAATATTATCAGACATATGCATAAAAACCCTGATATATCATCCAATAGCTCAAAAATATTACAAAGACCTACAATACAAGGCTGAAGAAAAAGACAAGACACCCTATTGGGCTAGTATCCATAAGGAAAGGAAAGTCTCCAAGGGGTATCATCCAAGCCATGTAGATTGAGGTGATGTGGATAAGGGATGTCCAGACATACGAGTAGAGTGAAAGATAGGGATGCATGATATTACCTGTGGGTGCCTTTGTAGAAGGCGAGCTGTACCCGTCATGGATGCAATTTTTTCCAAGCCCTTTCTTGCCTTTATTCCTTCTTTTCTTTATTTGCTTTTCCCTTTTTTATTTCAAGGACTAACTAGAGGACACTGCCTTGGCGGGGTGACCAGAGCTGACAGTGTTACCCACAAGCACTTTCACAGAGATGATAAGGCTGACTCGTGATGAGACCCCCTTTCCCTTGGCCATGGAACCAAAGGTCACTGCCTTGGCGTGGTAACTAGATGGTGGCAATGCCATGCTGTTAGGTACCCATGAACATAATAGGCTGGCTCGTGATGAGACCCCCTATCCTCTTGGCTAAGTCTTGTTTTTGTTATTTTTCTTCGGGTCCCTCTTGTTTCTTGCTGAGAGGCTTTCTATTGCCTTCTCGGGGATCCCTGGGCGAGGCATCTCGAGGTTTCATTTTTATGGCTTTTATCTTTAACCAACTGCTTTACCTTTTGGGCCTTTAGCCCCTTCTTCCCACGAGATAAAGTGCAACCCTACAAATAGATCATCCTAATGCCCGGACTAGGGGAATGGGACAGATGAGCGGGAGATAAGATGAAAAAGTGATGATATGAAGGGAGCGGATGATGGCTCTTCTTAAATCCCCCCGATGGCAAACCAAAACCTATGGGTAGAGGCTTGCTAGGATACCCTGTCAATCCCCTCAACAATGGTCAAGTGAGTCAATGTAAGATCCAAGCAATTGTTAGAAATAAAAGGAGTAAGATGCATGTATCTAAAGGTTATAATGATCAAAGGTGGCACATACCATGATACCTGGATCAATTATCTCATGGAGCAAGAGCCTTCTCCGATACAAGACCAGGCCGATGGTGATGGATGCTACTGCTGCTGACAAGACAAATCTGATGAAAGAAGAGTAGGATGGGCCCTCCAGGGCCATGCTCAGGTCAATCCTGCTCTCGGTACTCCATGTCTAGGATCTGTGGGCCTCAAGACATGATCTCCTAGTTATCCCATAAAATTGGGGATAACATATACTATGGTATCCTGACCAACAACAGGTAGCTCAGTTAGGATTTTTATAATCCTATGGAATCATATGATTCTTGGGCAGATCCCGAAGGTCCGGTAAGGACGGTCTGTCAGAGTACCACGTGGTAGCTCTGTTAGGATTTTATATCCTAGGGAATCTTATGATTCTTGGGCAGATCCCTAGGGACTGTCAGAGTACCACAAAATGTTGTTGTTACACTTGCCTCATTTTGTTGCTATATGATGATGATGTTATCTCATCCTCGTGCTGATGATGTTGTTGCTCCAGCCTTGTGCTGTTGATGATGCTGTTGTTTCAACCTCTCGCTGTTGATGATGATGATGTATTAGCCTTGTGCTATTGTTGATGATGTTATACTGACCTCATGCTATTAATGATGGTGTTGATGTTGTTGCCTTAGCGTTTTGCTAATTGATGTTGATGCAGATGATGATGATGCTACTCCAGCTCCATGTTGTGAAAGATGATGTTATTGATGATGAGAAAAACTTCCGATGATTTATAGATATGCCAGTGAATGATCCAGATGTTGATGATGTTGCTTCCCTCTCTCTCTCTCCTGATAATGTTGTAGAATACCCTTCTTGTTAAGGGGGAGTGTTGAAATATTGTAACTGCGAAGTATATTCTAATTGTAATTGAGTTATTATTAAATAGATCAATCCCCTTTTGTGGATTGATCATGTCGGGACTTATGTATGACCAAATCCCCTTTTGTGGATTGGTCAAACTCTAATTAAATGATGCTATTTGAGAAGTTGACCTCTAGGGCTAATTAAAGTGGTTTTAACCTCTAGTTGAAGAAGTCGTCCCTGCTTGATGAAAAGACACAACCCTAGCGCTCCTCAACTAGTATAAATAAGAGGCTAACACCTCATTCACTCACTCACTCAACTCACTAATCTAGTGCGCAAGTTTGAAGGAAGCCACAGTTAGAAGAAGAAGAAGAGAGAGGCGCATTGCTCTGTCTTGGATATTCTCTAGTGTTTGATCTTTTATCTTGGCATTGTATTTGCAATCTATATTAAGGAAATTTTTGTTGGGTTTTCTCCCCCATGAGGGTTTCCCAGGATAAAATGCTGTGTACCTTGTGATTGTGTTTCTCTCAGTGATCCTGCTTATTCTATTATTGTCTAGTAAATTGAAAAGAACTTAATAGCAACTCTAAATTTAACACCTTTATGTATTTAAGGATGCCCTTTGGTCTCATGAATGCTGGATCCACATTCCAGAGAGCAATGGACTTTGCCTTTAGGGACCTGATTGGGAAAATCATAGAAATATACCAAGACGATCTAACGGTTGTTTCTAAGGAAATAAATGCACATGTCTCACATCTTAGGAAGATATTTGAGCATTGTAGGAAGTAGGGTATTTCTTTAAATCCCAAGAAATCAATGCTTGTTATTGACAGAGGGAAATTGTTAGGACATGTGGTCTCTGAAGAGGGCATTTCAATTGATCCAGATAGAGTTGAATTTATTACGAAAATCCCTCCCCCCACCAACAAGAAATCCTTAAATCATTCTTTGGTAAGATCAACTTTATAAGAAGATTAATCCCAAACTTCGCTGAAAAGGTCAAACCAGTGAATGACTTGCTAAAACATGATGCTTTATTCAAGTGGGATAGTGACAGTATAAGATTTTTCGAAGATATTAAGGAAGCAATCACCACAACACCTGTCTTAGTTAGCCCCAATTATTCCCGTGACTTCATAATCTTCTCATTCGCTTCTCAAAGTACTATAGTGGGAGTACTATTGCAAAAGAACAAGGGTGATTATGAGCATCCCATTGCTTTCATGAGCATAACCCTTAGAGATGCCGAGCTAAAGTATTCAATCAGTGAGAAGCAAGCCTATGCCCTTGTCAAGTCTAGGGAAAATTTTAGGGGCTGAATCTCGCCCATGGGCTAATTTTCCATGCTTTTTCCCCAAAAAAGATTCACCAGTTTCCATTTTTTCTACAAGTGAATCGCCCAAATTCTATAGAATAAAATTATTTTACCTTAAAAATAGCTCAAATTTTACAGAAACTATATAAAATCCTTAGAAATTTGAATATTTTTACAAAAATATTGCCAAACATTTTATAGTTTGAATATTAAGAACGAGTAAGATTCGCCAATGTTTCTACATTTTGAAATAAATTTACATCCTTAAAATTATCCCTAGTTGACTCAAGTCCTTGAAGCACTTTAGGAGCTATGTTGGTTACAATAAGATCAAGGCATATGTGCCATACCTTACTATCAAGGATGTCCTATCCCAACAAGATTGACTTGGAACTAGGGGGAAGTGGGTGTCAAAGACTCAAGAGTATGATCTAGAGATTAAGCCCACTAAGATCATTAAAGGACAAGGCTTGGCCAAGATGTTCACTGAAAGTAATGAGGACGCCGTAAAAATGGGAGAAAATGACCAAATCAATGTAGTTGTGAGCGAATTAGAACATGATGAATGGTATTCCGACACCATATACTACTTGAAGAACCTTTCATGCGCCGACCACTTGGTTGATCATAAGAGAAGAGCCTTGAGATTGAAAGCCGTGAAGTTTTGTTTGAGTCAAGATGGTCTTGGTTGGAAGAACCCTGATGGAATTATCCTTAGATGCCTAAACAACAATGAAGCTGATAGATTGGTCAAGGAATTCCATTCAGAGTATTGCGGTGGTCATTTCGTTGCCCACACCACCGCCCATAGGATTATGAGAGCTAGTTATTATTGGCCTACAATTTTCACTGATACTCATCGATATGTCGGGTCTTGCCAACCTAGCCAATTCTTTTCAGGAAAGCAACGATTGCCTGCTTTTCCTTTGAAACCAGTCGTTGTTGAAGCATCTTTCCAACAATGGGGCCTAGACTTCATTTGTGAGTTTAAGGATAACTCCAACAATGGATATTGTTGGGTGTTGACTGCTACAGACTATGCCACTAGGTGGGTAGAATCGATCCCAACAAAAAAGGTAATTCAGGAAGTCATGATGAGTTTTCTTAAAGACATAATAATAACAAGGTTCTATGCCCCTGCCAAAATCACTACTGATAACTCAAAGCCTATCGACTCCCTTCCTTTATAGCCAATTTCTACTTTATGTATGGAATCAACTTATCTCACTCATCCATCTACCATCCCCAAGGAGATGGATTGGTAGTATTTAGCAACAAGAATTTAATGAACATTGTCAAGAATATTGTGGGAGAAAACAAAAAGGCTTGGGATAGTAATATGAAGTACGCTTTATGGGCAGAGTGTATCACGACTAAGACTTCCACAGGAAAAACTTTGTTCGAACTTGTATATGGATTGGAAGCCAAAATGCCCATCAACCTCCAAATCCTTGCCCTCTAATTTGCATAGCAATATATGATTGATGGAGAAGCATTGCAAGGGAGGATTGACCAGGTTATAGAACTAGATGAGTCTAGAAGAAATGCTTTGGATTAAATGGCAAGAAACCAAGAGAAGATTAAAGGAATGTTTGATCATAAAGCAAGAGAAAGGAATTTTGAAGATGGTGACCTTGTGCTAGTGTGGGATAAGAGGAAAGAAAAGCCAGGAATGCACAAGAAGTTTGATAGTTTATGGATCAGACCCTACCGAATTGAGAGTAAGTTTGAAACTATTTTCTTCATTTTTGCCACACCCGAGGGAGAGAAGCTACCATTACTCGTTAATGGGTACCTTCTCAAACCCTATTTCTCGGAAGGAACTTGATCCCTTAAGCCTGGTCTAAGGTAGGTAGGTAGGCTAGGTAGGTCATATTGTGTGCTTGCATTGTTTTCTTTTACTTGTTATTTTTCATTGCCTTACTATGCATTCATGTTAGCTTGGTTTAATGTTTATATTATAAAAAGAAAAAATTATATATTGGTTCTCATGCGCTCTACGTTGAGCACATGTCCCCATGTTGGAGTTAGATGTTACCCCCCCTACCCAGGGGTCACTAGAGGAGATCATGTCTGATGGCCCACTATGAAGACAATGATCTCGACGATGGTAATGATCAACATGTCCACTCATGACAGCCCAACAACCCCTCTTAGATGCCTCTTTCACTCATGATCATCAAAGCTCATCACATCCAATCAACACAGTCTTTAGGAGACGGTGGTCCAACGTCATCATGAGGTACATTAGTCCTTTTGTCATATTAAGTGTTGTGCTTAATATACTAGGCATGTGGACGAGGATCATTGGTTGAAGTTGGATAATGAATCATGAGTTTAAGAAGTTATGTTTGTTTCCTTGTTTCACCTTGGTGGCCATCTTTGCACTCTAGTCCCATGTTGTCCACTGTTGAGATTTGGGTACCGTGGAAAGTGGTCCCCATGTGCTTATGAGTCTCTGAGCACAAAGGGGGAGGACTATTACCCTTGTACTTTACTTTATGATTCTAATTTCACTTTGACTTAGGAAATTTAAGTCAAAAGTGAAATATGTCACTTAAGTCATAAAGTGACAATTAATTTACAATGTGGGTGAATTAATAGACATAAAGCAACTAAGGAAAGTGGGTTTCCTTAGTGAGATTTTTGGATGAGATCTCACCCATTGATTAGATTTGGCTAGATCTAACCTAGGCCATTGATCTTTTAGGGTTGGCTCAAGGAGGCTAAAGAGAGGTTAAAGTGAGTTTTGGAGACTCATTCTTCACTTGTGAGTTTTGGAGAAGAGAAGAGGGGCACATTTCTTGAGGAGAAGGAGGGCGCACTTCATGAGGGTTTGAGCAAAACCCTTGAGAGATTGAGGAGAAGCTTGTGTTTGGTTTGAGATTGCATGGCGAGTATTTCCATGGAGCCATAGCTTCCATTTTTGAGAGGGAGCATTTTCATGGAGGAGAGGCAACACGGGAGAGGAGGGTGCATTTATTATCCTTCATATGCTCATCAGAGGAGGAGGACTTGTCACCTTGAGATGAGGTTTGTTGCATAGGGAGAGGAGAGCTTGGGCGCTTGTTTTTGTGGAGAGAGACATTCAGATTATGGCTCAGTTTATTTATGGTGATCATTTCTGCTAGGAGGAGGGCGCACCCGTTGAGAGGACTGGCAACTACCTGGTAGCAGATCTGCTTGGAGGATTCGAGCTCTGATAGTTTCAGTGGACATGCAACAGAGGAGAGGACTTTCTTGTGGAGAGATTTCTTCATTGGGTCACAGATGAGCTAGAGCGCTTGATTTCGGTGCAGAGGGCAACAAAGGGAGAGGGCACACCTGAGTTTGGGCACATCTCTCTCTGGTTCTTGTGGAAAGGCTTGTGAGGAGCTTGCTATGTATACAGGTTCCATTGCATTTCATTACTTGTTGTATCTCTTGTTTTGATCATCATTATATAGACATATATCCCAAACTGGTTTTCCGCGGGGGGGTTTTATCGAGGGTCATGTTGACCAAAAATACCTTTGTACAAAAATGCATGTGTTAGTCTCTTAGATCTGTTCATTTTTAGCTGTAAAGATCTTTAGGTGTGTTGTACTTATTTTAGTATGCATGTGCTAACTTCTGGTTATTAAAATTACATGCTAGAGCACCTAAAATTGGAAGTGCAACTGTAACAAATCAGCAAGAAGTTCTTGGACTGTTGGCTGTCCTAAAACAACAACAAACATTATCATAACAGTTGAAACTTAGAGTCAATCTGTGGTCAAAGACAGATCTAGTTGACAAGCTTGATAGGACCTGGAATTTTTCATCCACCACCCAAGGAAAAGGGGTATTACTAGGGGGACCTCAAAAGGGTAACGCTCCATTTTCCTGCCATACTTAACACTTACCATCATGCAACCTGTGACAATGTACTAAACTTCAGTAATGGGTCATGGTTCATTCTCTCATGAGAAGAGGGGCTAAAGGCCTAGAGGTTGATTTGCTGCCGCTAGTAAAAATTGATAAAGAAAGAATATTATGAAAGAAGGAAAGAAATGGGATAACAAGGACTTTTAAAAGCTAGTCCATACTTGAGCTCTGCCCTTTCCGTGTTCGCCCCTGTCCCAAAGCAATGAATTCTAATGCTTGAAATCTTATAAAGGGGACTTGCAAATTAATAAGAGGACAAGATAAAAGGTAGATTAAGGGGTTGGAAAAATGTAGTGCCTAGAAAGAGGTAACTCAAGAGCAAGCACACCCTCTACAAAGGTGCTCATAAAGATGGACCGAATGATTCCATAAGCCATGAAATAAGCCCAACACGTTTCACTATCACACTTACTCTTGGGGGGTTATTTTCTTCCCTACTTTCCTGAGCACATATCCCTCTACTTGGGTCTTTTCTTTCCTGTTTTGGTTGACACACCTAATAGGGTTCGATGTTGGTCCTCCTATACTTAAACTTGCCAACTTACATAAAGTCTTGAGCTAATGTGAAGTTTGAAGGGAATACTTGATGTGGATTTTTTGTTGATGATTACAACTGCGTGAGACCTCCTCTAGGACACAGATTGAGTGAGTCGACTTGTGAGAGAGCCCGTGAGTTGGGTGTGCCCATGAGATGGGTGTGTTGTTCCTCTCTGAGACTGAGATAGAACGATGTGTGCCCTTGTGTGGGGAAGATGCCCATGAGATGGGTGTGTCATTTGAGATGAAACGATGTGTACCCCTGAGAGGGGTGAAGGTGCCCATGTCATGGGTGTATTGTTCTCCTCTGTGTAGAGAGTTGAGACGATGTGGCACACTACATGATTCTCCTGTGAGACTCAGTGAGATAGAGATCTGTTGAGTAGGACGTCCCTGTGGCTGAGCACAGGTGGACGTGACCCTAGTGGCTGAGCACTAGTGAGTGTGTGTCTAGATGATTCTCCTGTGAGACTCAGTGAGATAGAGATCTGTTGAGTTGGACGTTTCTGTGGCTGAGCACAAGTGGACGTGCCCCTAGTGGCTGAGCACTAGTGGGTGTGTGAGATCCCTTGCTATATTGTCTTAGAGTTAGATTTACCTGTAACCCTAATTGCGATGTAAAGGGTACAGGTCGGCCTTGTTATCGCACAGTTTGTAGCTAGGATAAAAGGCTATAAGGTAGAGGGCCAAACTAGCGTAATAGGAACCTATCCCACCCAATGTCACCACGATGGGAAGGTTCTTTGTCTTTAGGGAGGCTAGGCCCAGGGGAGACGTCCCCGGTGACTTGGGGTTTTGAAAGGGCAAAGGATAATAGGACAAGGACAAGTTCGCCCTTTCACAGATCATCGCCAATCAGATAGTCCCGGCTAAACAACCAATAATAAAGTATAACCAAAGAAAAGAAAAGCACCTGCTTGAGACAACACAACAAGGAAACTGATACGTGCAATCTTGGTTAGTACTTCATATATATTAAAGACTATCTGATATTCAATATGAGCAATTTAAAAGTAAATGTTGACGAAGTCAATGTTTACACAATAGCAATGAAAAGATAATGTCACTTTGCCAATAAATACTAGAACGATGTGGCATTCAATGGGATCAATCAACACTTTATTAAATAAATGCTTTAAACCATCATTCAATTGCTCATAAAGTAAAACGTTGTTGCATTGAGATGAAATAACCAAGAGTGACGTCAACAACTTAGGGTTAGTAGGTTAGGGTTAATGCAGTTAGGGTTTTAAATTCAAGTTTTGAGAATGTTTGGATCAAAGTCTTACTTCAACGCTGGAGGTCTTGGGATCAGTGCCTTAGGGTAGAATGGAGTCAATGAGTGAAGGATGCACAGGTTGAAGGAGATGAGATTTCAAAGGACTAGAGGGAAAAGTTTCAAGGTACTGCTAAAGCAGGGCCTCAAAGACAGAACCCTAGGGGAGAGAGGCTCACTCTGGTGTTGCAAAAGCAAGGCCTCGTGCTCTCTCCTCCTTCCCGGCAAACGACTAGCTCAGATGAAGCACAAAAAAGACAAGAAGGTTTAATGAGGGAAAGTGTTGCTACAACAAGGCTCTTTCATCAAACCCTAAAGGAAAAACGACCCTAAGTGTAGATAACCTAGGCCTGGGACGTCCTCCTCCTCTTGGATTCTAAAAGGTACGGCTAGCACATGGTAAAGAGAAACAAGGAGTGTAGCTACGGCTAGGCTCTCTTTCTCTCTTTCAATGGATGAAAGTTTCTATATCAGGGGACATGAGACAAGGACCTACTTGTGTGCTTGTCACCTAGGGTTTTGATKTAACAATTTTATAAGCAATATGCAAGAAATTTAAACTACAACCATTCAATAAGAAGTTTTGCAGAAGAAACACTTACAATTCATGAAGAAATAACCATGCAAACCCTAGTTGTAACACCTTCCTTCAAGAGAAACACCATAAATGCCAAAAAATCTCTTCCTTCAAGAAGTGCGCATCACTTAGTTCGGCCAAAAACCCCAATAGGGTGCTACAAATCAGACCTCACTATGAGTGAGTGTGTCAATGACCTAATTTTACCTTTTAGGTCATAAAAAGGCAGACAAGGCCGACAAGGCCATAATGTCAAAATCATACTGTTTTTACATTAAGTGCTAAGTAAAATCCCTAATCAAGCAAAAGGGGAGACGCCAAGCCCCTCTGAGGGAGATGTTAGCCCTTTCTAGGGCCAGTGCAACATCCAGAAGCAAAACGTTAGCCCTCCAGGGGCCTCTCCAACATGCCACACGTGCCACTGCTGCGCAGTCTGCCTCCAAAAGCGTCCATGAAGTTGGATGACGTCATGGTGAAGATGGGGACGTCCTAAGCCTTCCAAGCCTAGCGTTCCACTGAAAAGGGGTCATTCCCCCTAGGTCTAGTTCTGCCGGAGTGTCTCTGGTGGAACGTCCTCTTCCTCTCAGGTCCAAGCCCCTGATCAAGATCTGTCCTGTCTCTGCCCCCTGATGTGGTCTCATCATCCATCTGGTGGGCTCTTCAGCCCCATGGAGGTCCAAACTGATCATCTCCCCATGTGTACCGGTCCAAATGGTACCTGTCCGTCGGGTATGGTCCTGCACATCAAAAGCTACGCCCTCCATGGGCTCATGAGTCACAGGGATCATAGCAATGTCATTCACATCTCATCATCAATATTATTAAACATATGCATAAAAACCCGAATACATCAGTCAATAGCTCAAAGACATTACAAAAACCTGCAATACAAGATTAGAGAAAAGGTCAAGGCGTCCCATTGGGCTAGTGTCCACAAGAAGAGTAAAGTTTCCAGAAAGAACTCATCCAAGCCATGTAGGTGAGGTGCTGTGGTTTAGGGGATGTCCAAACATGTGGGTGTCGTGAGGGCCATGGATGCATAAGTGTTATCTGTGGGTGCCTTTGTAGAAGGCGAGCTGTACCTGTCATGGATGCATTTTTTCCAAGCCCATTCTGCCTTTATTCTTTTTCTTGCTTTATTCTTTTATTTGCTTTTCTTCTTCTTTTTCTCTTCATTCAAGAACTAACCAGGGGACACTGCCTTGGCATGGTGACCAATGCTGAGAGTATTACCCACAAGTACTTTCACAGAGATGAGAAGGCTGGCTCGTGATGAGACCCCCTTTCCCTTGGCCATGCAACCAAAGGTCACTGCTCTGGCGTGGTAACCAGATGGTGGCAATGTCATACTGCTAGGTACCCATGGACCTAATAGGCTGGCTCGTGATGAGACCCCCTATCATCTGACTAGGTCTTGTTTTGTTATTTTCCGGGTCCCTCTTGTTTCTTGCTGAGAGGCCTTTTACTGCCTTCTCGGGGATCCTTGGGTGAAGCATCTCGAGGTTTCATTTCTAGGCTTTTGTCTTTTACCAGCTGCTTTTACCTTCTGGGCCTTTAGCCCCTTCTTCCCACGAGATAAGATGCAACCCTGCAAATAGGTCAACCCAATGCCTGGACAAGGGGAGTGGGATAAATGAGCGGGAGATAAGATGAAACAATGGTGCTATGATGGGAGCGGACTATGGCTTTTCAGAAATTCCCCAGTGGCAAACCAAAACCTATGGGCATAGACTTGCTAAGGCACCCTGTCAATTCCCCCAAGGATGGTCAAGTGGGCAAATGTAATATCCAAGCAGTGGTTAGAGATAAAAGGAATTAGATGCATATATTTAAAGGTTTTAATGATCAAAAGTGACACATACCATGATATCCGGACCAATTACCTCATGGAGCAAGAACCTCTTCTGAAACAAGACCAAGCCGATGGTGATGGATGATGCTGCTGCTGACAAGACAAAGCTGATGGAAGAAGAAAAGGATGGGCCCTCCAGGGCCATGCCCAGGTCAATCCTGCTCTCGATACTCCATGTCTAGGACCTATGGGCCTCGAGACACGATCTCCTAGTTATCCCTAAAAAGCGGGGATAACATTTGGCTCCAACTCGGGGACATGTACTCATCGTAGAGCGCATGAGAACCTCAACATCTCTGTCCTAACCTGCAGATCTGCTCAATCTCGATAGGGGCATCAGTAACAAAAATGGGGCGGTAATGCCACCCCAACATACATATAGACATATATATAAACTGAAAGAAAACAATCAATAATGCAAATGTGAAAGCAAACTAACATGAAATGCAAATGGTATAATACACGAATACAAAATGCCTACTTACCTGCACTTACCTGTGAAGTTAGGTTGCTGGTGGGCAGTAACGCTTGATATGTAAAGCGTTCACTGGCAGCTTTAGGGCTTCTCCCTCCATCGTCTCTAAGTTGAAAGAATTCGTACCTGCACAACTCATGATTTTATAAGGACCTGCCCATAAACTGTCAAATTTCTTGTGCATACCAGGCTTTTCTCTTCTCTTATCCCATAGCAATACAAGATCTCCTTCGGTGAAGTTTCTTTCCTTGGCCTTATGGTCAAAGGTGTTTTTTATCTTCTCTTGATTTCTTTCCATTTTACCAAAGGCACTCCTCCTCGTCTCATCTAGCTCTATTAGTTGATTGATCCTTCCTTGGATTACTTCTGCATCTGTAGCGTATTGTTGAGTGAAACGGAGGATAGGAATTTGGAAGTTCACAGGAAGTTCTGCTTCTAGTCCATATACTAGCTCAAAAGGAGTTTTTCCCGTGGAAGTTTTTGTTGTTATTCAGTCTGCCCATATTGCATACTTTATTTTGCTATCCCAGGATTTTTTATTTTCCCCCACAACCTTCTTCAAAATATTCATGAGGTTTTTATTGGTTGATTCTACTAATCCGTTCCCTTGTGGGTAATAGTTGGAGGAATGGGATAGGACAATGCCATATTTGAAGCAAAATTCTACCAGAGCATATGAGCTAAAAGCTTTGGCATTGTTTGTAGTGATCTTGGAAGGGACACCGAACCTTGTTATGATTTGGTCTTCCAGAAAATTCATGACTACTTCTTCGGTGGCCTTCTTTGTAGGAATAGATTCGACCCATCTAGTGAAATACTCTGTGGCTGTTAAGATCCACCGGTAGCCATTACTTGAATTGCCCTTAAACTCACCAACAAAGTCCAAACCCCATTGCTGAAAAGATGCTTCTATTACTACGGGCTTCAGGGGTTGCGCTGGGAATTTTGGTTGACCGGAGAAGTACTGGCAGGGTTGGCAAGATCGGACATGCTGGTGGGTATCAGAAAAAAGTGTTGGCCAATAATAGCCAACCCTCAGGATCTTGTGGGCAGTAGTACGAGCTGCAAAGTGCCCACCACAGTATCTAGAGTGTAATTCCTCTAGTAGCTTCGTTGCCTCTTCTTTGTTCACACATCTAAATATGACCCCGTCGGGATTTCTCCACCCAAGTCCATCTTCAGTGAAGAAGTATTTCATAGCTTTCAATCTCAAAGCCCGTCTTTTGTAGTCTACTAGGGAATCAGGGCAAGACAAGTTCTTTAGATAGTAGATGATATTGGAATACCACTCATCATGCTTTAACTCGCTGATCATCACGTTTACTTGCTCATTCTCTCCCATTTGTATAGCTTCTTGGTTGCTCTCGGTCAGCATCTGGGCTAAACCTTGTGCCTTTATTATTTTGGTGGGTTTTATTTCTAAGTCATACTCTTGGATTTTGGAAACCCATTTTCCTCTAGTACCCATGCAATCCTGTTGTGACAAGACATCTTTTACAATTGGGTATGGGACATAAGCCTTGATTTTATTGTAGCCGACGTAGTTTCTAAAGTGTTTGAGGGACTTGACGAGGGCATACGTTTGTTTCTCAATGATAGAATAATTCAACTCGGAATCTCTAAGGACCTTTCTCATAAAAGCCATAGGATGTTCATAGCCATCAACATCTTTTTGCATCAGGACACCGGCAATAGTATCCTGGGCTGCAAACGAGAAAATTATGAAATCTTGTGAGAAATCAGGGCTGATCAAGACAGGAGCTTGGGAGATAGCATCTTTAATATCTTCAAAGGACTTGTTGGTCTTATCATTCCACCTGAAGGCGACACCCTTCTTTAGCAAGGTGCTCAAAGGTCTTATCCTTTCGGCAAAGTTTGGCACAAACCTACGAATAAAGTTGATCTTTCCAAGAAAGGATTGTAAAGATTTTATGTTATTTGGGGGACGGACGTACTTTATTGATTGGACTCTTTCGGGGTTAATGGAGACTCCTCCCTGCGAAGCCACATGACCTAGTAACTTTCCCTCATCAATACCGAAAACGGATTTCTTGGGATTCAGTGAGATACCATACTTTTTGCATTGCTCGAAAACAGTCTTGAGGTGTGAGAGATGGTCTTTCCTATCCTTGGACACAACGATAAGGTCATCTTGGTAGATTTCTATGACCTTTTGTATAAGGTCCCTGAAGGCAAAATCCATTGCTCTTTGGAAAGTGGCACCGACATTCATAAGACCAAACGACATTCTTAGGTACATAAAGGTTCCCCACGGTGTGGTAAATGCGGTTTTGAGCTGGTCTTCTCTTTTAAGTAAGACTTGGTTGTATCCTGAAAACCCATCCAGCATAGACATCATCCCTGCCCCTGTGACCCTTTGAAGCAAATGTTCCATGTTCGGGAGCGGGTAATTGTCTTTCAAAGACAATTGGTTGAGGTTACAGAAGTCAACACACAAACGTATGTCACCATTCTTTTTTCGAACAACTACCAGATTTGACATCTAAGAGGAGTATCTGATAGGGGTTATGATGCCAGCGTCAACCATCTTCTGGAGTTCCTTCTGTATTTGGCTTGCTAACTTTGGATTGATATGTCTTGGCTTTTGTTGGAAAGGTTTGGCTCCTTCTACCAAAGGTATAGCGTGTTGGATAACGTCCCCCCTATAGGCTTTCAAATCATCGTAGTTCCAAGCAAAGGTGTCCTTGAATTCCTTGACTAGTGCCAAGATCTCCATCCTCTCTTTCTTGGTGGTGCCTTTACCTACTTTGATCATTCTTGGATCCATTTCTGTGCCGATATTGAATTCCAGGGCTTCATCAACTTGTTTGTTGGGTCTTTTTCCTTTGAAAACATCATGCCTATCAAAAAGGTTTTCCAGGGGAACACAACCCTTTGGCAAGGTATTGCTTTGAAGGTTAATAACTTCCAGGTTCATGGAATCAACTAGGAAAGAAATTTGTGAATTGGTGAACTCCTTGCTGTTCTCCATGAACCTGATAATTATTGTCATCCTCAAAAACTTGCCAATACTCCAAATTATCGGGATAAAAGGTCTAAAAAAAACCTCCATCTTGCATAAGTCATTAAGAGGTCCCTCACAAGGCTGTAAGGTAGAAGCAGAGACAACCAAAGCATCCGCCATGTGGTTTTCTTCTCTAGGGGTGGCTTCAAGTGACATTATCTTGAAGGATTTTGAGAGGGATTGAGCCATGTCTCGGTACTTTTTCAACTTCTCATTTTTAGTGGCAAATCTCATCATAACTTGCGATACAATGAGGTCTAAGTCTCCTTTTGCCTTTAGGTGTGTAACGCCTTTGTCAATTGCTAAGTTGAGCCCCAGGATCAAGGCCACATATTCGGCAATGTTATTGGTGCAATGGAATTCCAGCCTATATGAATGGTAGAAAACTTCACCGGAAGGGGCTATCAAACCAATTCCGGCGCCTGATCCAGAGTTTGAGTGGGATCCATCAAACTCTAAAGTCCAGATTCCTTCAGTTTCTTCAATGGTGTCAATATCTAACTTCCCTTCGTGGACAAACCAATTATTGAGGTCACTATCGATACACAAGGGTTGGTCATTTGACTCATCAGAGGTTTCAACGGGGGATCCTACAAGAGGTTCATTTTAGAGGGTGAAGAATCCTTCTTCAGGATGAGGGATAGTTGCCTTGGATTGTCGTTCATGAAAACTTCCATCTAAGTGCTCTATAAGGCCTTTGCGAAGGATAATACCCAAATTGCTCACGACATCTATAACGACTACATCTATCAAGAAGGGAGCGCTAGGGCAGGAATCAAAGGCAATCTCTAGGTCTTTAATGATTCCTTTTGCAAAGTCACCTCCAGTATTTGGTTGTGAAAGGCTCAGGCCCAATTGATGCATAACCTCTTCCGTCATCATGTTGGTTGTAGCATTCGGGTGCAGGAGACAGTTGTAGAGGAGGGAGTCCTTGATTTGGAGAGTGACATAGAAAGGTGTGAACTCACCATTCTTGGAGAAAGGGTGTCCCACTTGGTGGATAAAAAGAGGAAAATCTTCCAGAGGATCACACTGAACGGTTTCAGGCAGGAAAGTCTCAATTTCCTCCCTCTCGTCCTCAGGAGGCTCCGTTTCCAAAGGAAGTTCTTGAAAAGGGGTATTGCTCTCATGGGAAAGGCTCCATTTCCTTTTGGTGGGAGCGAGTTCGACTTGTAGGACTCCTGGGGGCTCAGGTTCCAAGACAAGCTCATCACTAGGGTCCTAGAGGTCATCATTTCGTGAAAGGTCAACTTGACAAATGTAGTCTTCGAATTCAAGATTTCTCTCAATCTGAAAGGCTAAGTCTTGTGCTTCTTCTAAAGTTGCAGGTGATCGGTCTTTGAGGGTGAACTGTAAGACTCCCTCTAAGGAGAATAGGTAATGATCGAGGATAGCTTGTTCTGAGCTTACTTTTGATTGGACCTTGGGTGTTGCCTTCTCCACCTTGGACGTTGGGATTTTGATGATGATGTCATGTGCTAGGGTTTGATGGAGATGATGGGGTTTGCTTGCCACTTGGACACCACATGATGAGTTTGTTGACCGCCTCTCCAACAAAGGTGGTCAACTCATGTGCCATGAAGAGATGCATCATTAGATGCCATGTTGTCGAAGACTTTTGGTCCTACAGGGCAGTGTTTGGCCCCAACACATTATTTTTTATTTGGAATTTCCGCACCCCTGCGTGGGTTAATAATGTAATAGGTATGCATGAATCATGTCTAGGTCAGTTACCTTGGGATCGGTTCACTGGGAGAGTTCCTTTCACCGAGGGTTTTTTATCCTCAGGTTATCAATTGGGCTTTTCAGCCTTATTGATTTTCTTTGAGTTTTTCCCTCACACTTGCAATAATTCCTCCAAAGTGGTGAACGACGTTCTAGTGGGCTTATGTTTTGGTAACTATTATAGGAAATCATTGTAAATGACCATGCAAGACATCTTAGAAAGTTTCGCGGAATTCCATCGAGTCTAAGTTAGTTTTTTTTAATTAATTATTTTTTAATTAAATTTCTCTAAGTTTGGAGGTTTAATTATTTAATTAATTAATTATTTTTGAGCAATAATTGTAAAAACTAGGTCTTTGGACTTTTGATAGGGGTATTTTTGCTCAAAAGAAATGGAACAGCACCCCCTACATCCATGGACCAAGTTTCAGCTTAGTCCGACAACTTTAGCCATGGGTTTGTCCACCCGGAGTGTCAGTCAGTTTAAAACAACAATTTTAATTGCTAAAGTCCAAACATGGCAAAATGTAAAAGTTGTAATAATGAGTTTAAAGGATGAAAAATGTGAAATAATGGTTAGAGAGAGACCCCTAAGCATAACATGACCCTCCCAACCTTTTCCAACCTTGTCTAACCCCTTACCCCCTCTCCACACTCAAAAGTTACGCCCCCCTAGGGGTATTGACGTTTTTCCTTGGTGGTGGATGTTGTGACTTAAATGGGGCCCCCTCTCATGAGTTATGACTCCCTTTAACCCCCACATCACCTCCTAGGGTGATCCCACTCTGTTTTTCTCATTAATCCCCCTCCATTCCTTCGATTTCACCATTTTTTTGCGCCCTCCAAGAGGAGTTACGCTCCACTCCATCTAGAAACTCCACAAATGATTTTTTTAAAAATTATTTGAGACCTCTCACTTTCCTTGGCATCAATCCCAAGGCCTTCCACACCTCTTTGCTTGATCCCAACACCTCCTACATTTTTCTACACCCTAGATCTATTGTGCAAACCC
>ML808028.1:123357-140848 GCA_009831015.1 Picea engelmannii
CTTGGGGGAGGGCGCAGCTTTCTAGGAGGTTAGGGAGCTGAAAATATTCACTTTTGCAAAACCCTAATTTTTGGGTACGGTAACAGTGACGTTTTTCCTCTTGCAAATAATGCTTTCTTCAGGTTGGCTCTGATACCATGTTACTGTTTATGCCATTATTATAGTTCTTTGCATTTCAATAGATAAGAGCATAATAAGAACAAGATCACTGAGAAATACACTTCACAAGAGACACAACATTTATCCTGGGAAACCCTGTAGGGGAAGAAAACCCAGTAAAAACTTCCTTATCATAAATAGCTTATACAATGTTCAAGAGATAACTCAAACCAATACAGAAAGTCCTCCCCAAGAGATGCGCCACTCTTCTTCTCCTCTCTCCAACTACTAATTGCAGCTTGCCTCATAAGAGAATGAGCAAGTGAGTTGTGTGTTTGAAGTGAGGCGCTAGCCTCTTATTTATATCAGACTGGCACTTGTGAAAGGTCACAACTGGCAGGGCCGACCTCTCACTCTGGGTGGGTAAACCCACATTTAATTAATTCTGGGTCTTCCATTATAACTGCTGGGGCTGACTTCTTATTCTGCTCTTTGTAATTGTCCTATGATCAATCCGCAAAAGGGGATTTGGTCCTTATACAATTACCGACATGATTAATTCTCAATGGGGATTAATCTAATAACAATAATAATAATTATGACATGATTAATCCGCAATGGGGATTTAATCCAATAACAAAATAATAATAAGAATGCTCTTGGCAGTTACATTATTTCAACAGTGAGCAACTTAGTGGTGAAATACCCACTCACCTTGTTCCACAACTTGGTCTCGGGGATGAAAGATTCCTCCACGCCATTCTACTCTCAGCATATTTCCATCTAGCGCTTCAGAAGGTAGCAGGGTCGTACTGTTCTTGTGTTTTCAGCAAGGGCGCACCATCATTTAGAGGAGGGTTCGATCCAGCTTATCAGAAGAGCCTGTGGCCATTCCGACACTTGGGTTTTTCTGGAGGGTTATCACCATCAGATATTTAGCTTCAGAGTGGGACGTCTTGGAGGCAAAGGGGACATCCTATGATTCAGTAAATCTCAGATCTAGAAGGCTACACCTAGAATCTGAGTATGAAACTTCTCCTACAGGGTTCTCATAGCTTGATCTACATTCCTGGGGAGTTTCAGGGCATTTGGCTTTTCTCATCAGGGCCGAATCACCTAGGGTTCTAGGCATCAAGGAGGGCACAACTTCAGCAGAAGATTCAGAGTTTGGAGGAGTTTGCCTTGGACGTTCAGCTTGAGATTTCAGGAGGGTGATCCCATCACCCTGATCTATCATCTTGTCGAGTTTGGACTCATTTGGAGTCTTCCTTCAGTGGGATTGATTTATTGAGGGTTTCAGTCTTCTATTGGAGTGTGGCATTCTTCACTGGAGGGTTTGGCAGTCAGATTTGCTTGTATTGATCTTCATTTCTTATTCAGCCTTTGGAGGCTTATTTTGTATCGGCAGAGCATTTTGTAGCAGCTCATATCTATTGTCTATCCGACCATCTGAGGATTGTTCTAGATCGACTATCTATTGTATTGGTTCCATATTGCTCATAATAAAAGGTCAGATCTTTGCTTGTGCTTCTATCTATTGAATGTATTGTGATCTTCATGTGTTGGATGAATCTTGTATGAATGCACTTAATAACTGGATAACTCAATAAACACCCACACATCAACAAATCAGTGATAGTTAGTGATTCCAAGCGAAAAATTTGGCTTGGGATCGTTACACTCCCTCACCTCTGTTTGTTGAGAAGATAGAAACAACCTCTGAAAGGATTTTTTTACTCCTGTGGCCACCTCCTTGTCCTTATGTGGGGCCTTCCTCTTCCCATTGCTTAGAGCAATGAACTCCTCATCATAAAATTTGGGATTTAGAGCATGTGCCAAAGTGTGCAATGGAGTGTTAAATCCATTCCATCTAATAACAATGATGGACCTCACATGCTCAACAAAGTCAACCTCGACAAAAAACAGAGTGGGAGCCTCCTGTGTAATAATTTCCACAGTTTTCTCAACCATGGTATCCATGCCATCATAAATCTCTCCCAGGAAAGGTCTGTCTGTGTCTGCATCTCGAAGAAGCTCAAATGCTGGTGAAGTAAACTTGAGCAAGAATTCTACCTTGCTCCACCAATCTTCATCAATCAACACCCTCCGCACCATACTTCCTCTCTCTGAATCTTACTGTCTCCACTCAGCCCAAGTCACACCCACCACCATACTCATCAATGCCCTTTTGACCTCAACAAGGCGGTGCAACATGATGAAGTTTGAGGCATATCTTGTCTCAACAACTTTGAGCAACTCCAATTTGGAGTATTCTCGATACATTGCTTGAGACTGGTGGTGGTTGGTGATGAATTTAATGAACTCCCTAGCTTGCCCTATGAGCTCCTTAATCCATTCAGTTTTTGCCTCAATCTCTTCTAAAATGAGATTTAGATTATGGACAATGCAAGGACTCCAAAAAATATGATTATATCTACTCTCAACAATCAAGCCCGGAGCTTTGCAAACGGGTGCATTATCTGTGATAACTTGCACCACATTTGCTGGCCCTACTTGTTCAATAACAAAAATTAAAATATCAGCAATGAATTTGCTATCTTTTACATCGGCAGAACAATCTTCTTCTCTCAAGAACATTGCTCGTTTTGGTGATGATGCAATAACATTGATCAAGGGCCTCCGCTTTGTATCAGTCCATCCATCAGAGATAATGGAAACCCCTGTGCTGGTCCATGAGCTACGAACTGGTTTGAGAATATCATGAATCAATGACCTCTCTTTCTGCAACAACATTGTTTTGAGTTTTTCATAGTTTGGCCCCTTTGAAACCTTGAGGAGCCTCGGTAATTGCCTTCACCATATCCTTCCAATAGGGGGACCGAACCACATTAAATGGGATGCCACATGCAAATATGGCCCTTGCCACTCTTGACTCTGTTTCTTCTCTGTTTTGGTTGTTGAACATCTTCATCAATCTGCTGTCTGAAGCTGCACCTCGTCCTCCAGGGCATTTTTATATCTCATTTTCTACCTCCAGCGCCCTCCTTTTCCTTGCTTCGTGAACAATCCTTGGCTCATTGCTAACACCCAAGGAAGGAGTATGCTTGCTACTGCCATGCATAACAATCTTTGCTCTATTATCCTTAATTTTTTGAGCATCATCATGCTCTTTATGGAATCTGTTCGTCACCTGCAGATCAAGGGTATGTAGACAACCTTCAATACCCTTCGCTTCATGCAAAATGTGAGCCTTGACTCTTGTGTAAGATCCCTTGAAGGTCTTATCCTTTTTGCATAAGTTGCACTTCCATTCCCATGAACCTCCACTGGCACCCATAGCCTTGACCCTGGTAACATGCCTCCAAAGAGGATAGTATTCCTGCTGCCTGCTTACTTCAATAGCTCTAGGAGTAGATGAAACAACACTTTGAAAATCCATGAATGCTGCAAGAAAAGAAGAAAATGAAAACTCTGTTCACCAAACAAAACAGAAAATTGTTTCTTCAAGTTTGGAATTAGACCTTGTGAGGGAATCGAAACCGAAAGATCTTATTGTGTAAGTCCCCTGTGAAGTCGTCCCTGTATCCCGTGGAGTCGCTAGGTGAGTTAAAACAAAGTAAAGAAATGAAATAAAAACTCACCGATGTCATTGTTACCAAGGTTGGCTTTCCCTGACACCGACGCCAATTTGTTAGCACACTTTTTCACCCTCCAATTGAGCAAATATAACTGAAAAAACAACGATGGAAAAACGACTAATTAAAGGAGAAAAGCCCCAAGTCACGGGCTAGACCTCTCTTCGTTTGGGCAGGTTCTTTCCAGCCTCAGGGGGGAGTCCTAGCCTCAGGGGGGAGTCCCTAGGGTACTTTGGTGCTGTCTGAAAGTCTGATTTTCTACAAAAAGTGACAAAAAAAAATGGCTGATATGTCTTGGAAAACGTGTTAAAACTATTGAAGATGTGGGTGAAAAGATAGTTTTGTAGCTTGGAGGGATCCTGTAGGGTTAGCACAAGAGAAATAGAGGAAAAACAGAAGAGAAAGTACTCAAAAGATAGACTAATATCACAATGAATAGCATGAACTACTAATATAATTACAAAAATTAAACAAAGTACCAACAAGAAGGAAGGTTCGGAAAACAAACATAAAACTTCTTTATTACGGGCTTGCCAAAGGGTTGATTGTGCCACAATCAACAAGTCCACAACTAGTGCAATGATCACTCTTGCTCAAAGAGAGAGTAGCTAGGCGAGAGAGAGAGAGAGAGAGAGAGAGAGAGAGAGAGAGTATGTGCTGCTGCTGCCAAAATCCTACCATAATACCATGGAGCTCACTCCAATATATAGTATTAGAGGGCGCACTTTACCAATAAGAGACCATGAGGCATATGAGAGGGTAATAATGGCAAGTATGCACATGAGTGAGGTAAGTAGGAGTGAAAGAAGAGTAATGATGTGCATGGGAGGAGAAACACATGAGTTAATGCGCATGTGTGAGGGTAAAAAGGGAAGAAAGCGTAGTGTAAGAGGAAAAAGGGAGTAATGTGCCCTAAATTTTAGGAGGAGGGCACGTGGAAGAATGGAGATTAGGGAGAGTAGAAGGAAATGGGAGATGGAGATTGGGAAAAATAGAAGATTAGAGATAGATTTAAGTGGATGGAGAAGGGAGAGGGAGTAACTCACGAGAGAAATAGGAGAGTCTACGCATGGAGGATTACGATATACGCAAATAAGAGGGATACACCCTATTTTTAGGGAGAGAGGCGCACTTAGGAAATGGGAAAAGGGAATAAGGGAGCCACATGTGAGGTTTGAGGGTTTTAGAGAGGTGCTTTAGTAAAAAAAATGAGCAAGGGAATACGAGATATTAAACTCATGTGTTGGAGATAAAAAAAAATAGCCTTAAGAAATAGAGGAAAATAAAAGGAGGCGGTGCATTAATTATTAGTTAATGAATGTGCTAGATAAGGAGAAGAAATAATGAGGGTGAGATGGAAAGTGAATTAATGGAAAAAAAGAGAGATAATTAAAGAAAGGGTGTGCATGAGTAAAGGAAAACACATGCACACTTGGGAAATAGAGAAATAGGGATAATTTTAGCTAAAGAATAGGAATTTAGAAAGCGAGACACATTAATGCTAAAAAATAGGTAAAAGGAAGGCTCATTTAAGACAATGAGCTAGAAAATAGGGAGAGAGAGGAGTTAGGCTAAGAAATAGGGGGAGAAAAAGGTGGAGGTTAGAAAATAGGAAAAATGGAGGCTCATTTAAGACAATGATCTAGAAAATAGGGAGAGCGAGGAGTTAGGCTAAAAATTAGGGAAAATGGAGGCTCATTTAGGACAATGAGCTAGAAAATAGGGAGAGAGAGGAGTTAGGCTAAAAATCAGGTAAAATGGAGGCTTAGAAAATAGGGAAAAGGGGGATGCTAGAAATTAGGGAAAATGGAGGCACATGTGGTGAGGAAAAAGGGAATTAAATACATGAAAAGTGAAACAATGATGAGTGAAGTTAAGGATAAATGATTTAAGCTTTAATTATCCCAATCATGCTCAAATAAACTTTCCACCTCATCCACATGTTCCCTTTTATTAATTAATTCCATTTATTTGCTTTTAACCTTGGAAAGTGCACCCCTCATTAATTAACTTAATTATTATTTTTTAACCTTGAAAAGTGTGCCTCATTAAATGATGCCAAGTAGATGCCACTTGTTACAATGTATCATCGCCGCTGTCGAAATTTGACCCTGCCACTTGTCACTTTTGGAGCCAACCACCCCTGCTAAAAATAGAAACTGCTAAAGTTAGGGTCTTCGGAAATTGTCAAAAACATCCGAAATGACTAGGAGAACACCGCCATGTGTCAAACTGTCTAAAAATAGATGCTGCTAAAAATAAAATGTGCTTGCATGTCATTGATATCATACTCATCGGATTCAATTTTCCAAGAGGATTCCAAATATGCGATCAGAATCGACATGCAAGCCTTGGTGCTCCACCTGCAAAAAATAGAAATATCATGCATGTCACCCAGAAAGGTCCAAAAGACTCAGAATGTCTCAAGGATCAACACTGCATACTCACAATCTCAATCTGAGGCCTGGAACTGCTAAAAATGAAAAGTTCTTGCATGTCACCCGGAAAAGTGTCATCGTGCCTAGAATCATGCAAGGACCAACCCAGTATGCTCAAAACTTTCAACTGAGTCTCTCAATCACTGTCTCCTAAAAAGTAGGGACACCTTCTATATGTAGACAACTCTCTTGAATGTATGGGGAACCAAGCTAGCTCTAACTCTGAAACAAAAACAACCATGTACCAGTCATGTACCTGTCTTTGATGGGAACCACCCTTTGACTCACACAAGTGCTAAACTCTGGGAAAATCTTTGAATGCCAGCCTAAACAATGCATGCTGGCTCTTAATACTCAAGATTTTCAAGGGTGAAAATCTAGAGGTTAACAGGGCCATGAGATATGATCTCCTCTAGTTACCCCTAGGCATGGGGGGGCGGGGGGTAACAAGGCCTACTGCAATCCCAAAACAGAGTTTGACTTTGTCCTTAAACAAAACTACCCAATACTTCTTAACACTATATATTCTGTAGTATATCCCTGAAATTCTTATAACTCTGAAAAACATAATAATTAGCAAAAGGCATAGCGACTAGTTGCTTCTTCCAGACCTGTACACAGAGGATTAGGGTCCTGCATCTCAACTACCATGTCTTCATCAAGCTGGTGTACCCTTTCATCTTCCTTTGGCTCCTCCCCATGTTGAGTTGACTGAGAGTCTTTGATTAGAGGCCCCATGTTGATCTCCCATACTCAGATTGAGGGCCAGATTTCTTAAAAGATTGCATTCTGCTTCCAATATTGCCAGCTGCTGCTTCATCCCTACCAGACCCCATAATTTCTGCTATCTAGTAAGTGACTTGGTGTTCTATCTCATGGACTTTTGATGTGACAGTAAGAATTGAGGATCCATTGCAGTGGATATACTCATCATGTCTTTGGAGGACTCTGCGAATTTCTTGTAGTTCTCTAAAATCCTGAAGGCACCCACTCTGACCTTTATTTCCTGCTATTTCGGGATGCACCGCTTTGCCAGTAAACCAGCTCTCGTGCCACACTTCTTGTTCCCTGAATAGGCCGAAATGACCTGTGTTCAAACTCAAAATTTGTGAATGTTCCCAATAAGCGAATTAAAGGACTGTAGATTTTCAAAATGAAAAGCCAGGGAAAATCCTTGTTCTCTGGTATTGAAACAAGCGGCGGCCTGAGAACACCAATGTCCTTGTGCACGATTGAAATTCCAAGGGGGAGGTTCCCCCGAGAACTTACAGCAAGCCAATAGAAGACTAAACACTACCCAGGATAAAACGACGTGGGTTCTTACCAGATCTTTTAGAACAGGAGACATGGATTTTCCCCGATGCATCCTTTGCAACAAGACCATTATCCCACTACGAATAGGAAGAAAACGAACATCCTAGACATAAGCATGCACATTCATGGCTTCATACATGCGGAGGAGGGACTTACATCCTTTCTCATAACTGTCCGAGTGCTTAGTGTGATCATTGATGTCATGGGCTGTGAGCCATGTGACAGTTTATTAGCACAATATGTGTCCTTGTACCATAGTTAATTAGGGGATGGATTGTTGATTAAAGGCTCCATTCACCATAAACTCCCCCTCTTTTAGAGTTGATGCATGATTTACCCACTGGTTTGCTTCACTATTGTTCTCCCACATAATGTGATAGTATTTGATTTTGTCGAAGGTGCTCACCTCTTGTTTGCTTCGTGCAATTGTTGATGCTAAGGGGTTGTCTACTGACAGTGAGTTATAAACCATATGATTTATGATTGTCTTAGAATCTCCTATCACTATCAATGATTGAGCACTGGTGCCTTTAGCTATTTTTAATCCTTGCCAAAGCGCACATGCTTTTGCTTAATTGTTGGATACGATATCAAGACCCCATGCGAAGGAAGTTTCTGTTGTTCCTCCAGGGTCCATGATGACCCCACCGCATCTGCCACCCCAGAAAAAACAAACAATTATCAACAGTTATAACATTTGGATTGGTGGTCCCATCTGTTGGGCAGCTGGTTGAGGCTGCAATGTATGAGAAAAGGCATTCCATTTATAGAGCATGAGACTTGAGATGGTCTCCAGCCATCATCAATGTTTGGTTGTGACTCAAGAGAGCAACGCTGAGATGTTATGTGTTGCAATGTTGTATATCTCTCTGATATATCGCCGATATTCCGATAAATTCTGATAAATTCCGTGTTAAACACCTGTCCGATATATTCGAAATATTCCGAGATATTCAAAGTTAGACCCCTGTCTTGCGACATTTTCCGAGATATTCCAATATTTTCCGCTGATGTCACTGAGAAGTTACATTCCAGACACTCGCCGATACTTTCCCTGAGACGAGATATACAGCATTGATGTGTTGTAAATGAATAAATGATACTCTAGAGTCTGTGCATCTTGTCATCAATGCTGTTTACTCTTTCTGCGAGTGTACTTAAGTGATGAATGCCGAATGAGACTTAAGAGAAGACATTGTGGGCCTTTAATCTGTATAGTAAAACTTTTTTGTATCTGATTGTATTAATGTTTAAAAGCATAAAATGCCTAGATTAATAGTTTTATGATGGATAGATTTTCTAATAAATTTTTTATTGCATTGTCAGATTGGACTGGACAAAGGCTGTGCCCAGGGAAAGGCAGTTGATTTTATAACACAGGTTTCCCTATGATGCCCAAGCTTAATGAGATTGTAATTCTTTCTTTTCATTTCAATGTTTCCAAATAGTATTTTGCATTTGTAAAGTTGCAAATATTTCTAGTTAGTGCAATGACTGTCTTCTTTTGAAGCTCTCATACTACAGATTTTTCAATATAGAAGGTTTTATTGTTCCCCAGGTTGTGAAAGTTACGTTTACTGTCATCTTCTGTGTTTGTAACATTCTGTCAATTCGAATTTAAATTTATCAAAATCTTTTTATGTATCAAAGTGGAACAAGACTAAAATTTAAGTGATGTCTGTGTGAACTGTCAGGTGTTTATGCTCGAGTATTTCCTGAGTCATTTGCTTGCAAGATTCTGATTTATTGATTGTGCAGTAGTGATTATATGTTTCAGACACAAGTTTTCAAACAGCAGCTGGAACTAGCTAGACAGTTGCAGAGGCCTGCTTCTGTTCACTGTGTATCTGCCTTTGCCGATCTTCAAGAAATTTTACGGTATGTTCCTCATTCCTTTTATGTAGGAATCCCCATTTACGATTGCATTGATGCAATGGATTTAAAGAAATCTATGCTGGCAGCATAAGTAGAAACAGAAAACATTTTTTCATATTGTGGGTTGTCTTTCCTTTCGGGATGAAACAGAGGAAATGAAAGGTAAAAGACAGGAAGGTATTGTAAACATGCATCAATCCTATTTGGAATTATCATATTTGAGATGATCCATAACAAATATAACTTGAAAATCAATCCTATTGAGAATTACCTCCCAGATGACACTTTCAATAGATACATTTGAAGCTTCAATCCCATTGAGAGTTGCTTCCTAGATGCTGTTAGAGACGAGTTACTAGTTTTCCTTCCCTTCAAAAGCACACTGGCAGAGGAAAATAACTACAAATAATGGTATAATAGCACAACTAGTAAAAACAATGATTTTTTATTACAAACCATTACCCAGATATCAAAACATTTAATACCAAATCAGAATGCCAATCAAGGGAAATATTTTTTTTTACCTTCTATACTTTAAGAAGAGAAAACTCCACCATGCATGCAATGTCCAAAGGTAAAGAGTTCGTGACCTTAACCTTTCTCAAGTTTCATAGAAAAGGGAGTAGAGCAACTTTCCAGGAATGTCTAAAACCAATAGAGCACACTATATTCAATTATGTGACATGCCTACAGATGACAACTTATAGTGATACATTATACTACACCTTAAAGGTTTAGCAAAGGAATGGAGGTGTTAACACCCAGAATTGCAATCTTTGGAATTCTGGGGTTAAGTTAGAGATCACTAGTTCTTCTACAACAAGGTGGTACAAGCGTATCGGTAGTTGGAGTTTTTCACGTTTCTTTAGTTTGAAATCGTCCATTTTGACCAAATTCAAGCAAGGTTGTTATCATCATTATCTTTGTGAACTGTTATCACCAGGAAATTCCCACCCTGCAAAAGTTGCAACGAGTTCGGATAACATTAGCAAATAAGGCTATAAGCCATTGCCACTGTTCTTACCTCCTCCCACTTTGAAGTTAATGCTTATTGTTACCCCTCATATTGGCATGAGTGGTAAATTGTGATTTTCACATGACAGGTTTTGCAGGGGTAACTTACAGGAATGCTGATGGACTAGAGATACACACCTTTATTTTTGCTTGTGGATGGTTGAGCGTAGTGATGATTGTGATCCTCTTTGATGGACTTTGTGGTTCATTGTCTTGGTTCATGTTGCTCTCTTCATGGTGATATAATCCTTGATGCCTGGATTGATGGTGATGATGCTCTTGGGTGCTATGTTATGATATTGGGTATCTTCGTGTCTTTGGATCAGCTTGCTTATGGTACTAATTCCTTACTTCATGGTAGTTCTCCTTGCATTTTGTATGAAGGTTTGATCATAGCATTGGCATGATATGGCTCTTGTAGAAGAGCACTCTACCAACATGTCTATTCCACTCTTATGATGACGTTAGACACAATAAACGACCATTTTTTGCAGAGCACTCACTTCCTTACCATGTCTTGGGACGCCTGAGGGTTTTGGTGAAGGTGTTTATTGTGTTTCTATAGTCATATTGGTGTAATAGACAACTAATCTTGCAAGGCGGTCACCTTCCTGTGCATTTTGGAGAGACCTAGGGTTTCAACTTTCAAGCTAGCACTTGCCATGGTTGATGGCATCACACTGCTTGGATAGAGCGCCCTGGGATTTAATGTGTCTATCATGGTCTTATGATGATATTTGATAGAACACGCACTTAGTCTTGGTGAGTGCTCCCCTCTCATGGAGTTTCAGCACTTGGTACAATTTTCAGGTGGTTTTCAACCTATGGATGGAGATGGATGATATGGAACCTTGCGTAAGAGCTCCCTAGGGTTTGAGGTGTCTATTGAGGTCTTATGGTGATATCCTATATGATAGACGCTCAAACTAGGTGAGCTCTCCACTCATTCATTTTTTTTCCAGACATCTATGGTATGGATGGAGGGGCCAATCCACTCCTTGTTGCACACTTGACTCAATTACTAGAGCTTGGCCTCTTGGTTATGTTTTCAGGTTGAGATTGCACTTTTTGATGACTATACACCTCATTCACATGGAGCGCTCCCTTGCTTGCACACATGTGGAGGAATTTCTCATGGATCGAGGCTATTGGATAAGGGTTGTTAGTAGTTACATGCATGTGGAGGTTTTTGGGTCTTTGATGACTCGACACTTGATCTATGGTGTCTATTTATTGCTAGTCAACCTTCTACCTTGAGATCGAACTCATCTACCTCGATCTATGGATGGTTGGAGCCACACATGGCACTTGGAGGGTTTTATTGCACATCTATTGAGGTTGGTATGAGCATTTATGGTCCATTTCACTTGAGCGATCTAGTTTTTCAGCCATCTATTTCCATGATCATGATGAGGACGTCCACTTGAGGTTGTTATTTGTACATGTCTCCATACCATTTGTTGAAGATGTCCACTTGAGGAGTTTGATTTCACACTTGAACATGCATATTGATGAGGTTGTATTGCACACTTCTCCATGCTATTTTGGTGAGGGCATCCACACTTTTGGAGCATCTATTTGGTCTTCCACCACTACTATCTTGGGATGGTGATACATTTCCACATGGAGATCAGCTCTTAGCAAGCAACCTTAAACATGAAACGGAAACGCATGTCAACTCATGGGCACAGGTAGTTAGAGGAAGGGATAAACCCCCCACCCCCCCTTGGCAGCAATTGAGGAGGTGGTACAAGCTAAACTCATGGAGGAATGTACTAGGCGGGCACGAGAATTGAACCTCAAGTTGAGAAGGCTCCCTAGATGATGAGAAAATCCCCACTTCATTCCCTGGGATTTTGGCAAGGTGGTATTTCAAGTGGCTGATTCCACCAAACATTTCCATTCCACATATCTTGCAATTCAGCCTCATTCTATTATGACCATCATATGGTAGTACATACTCCCACATTGGGTCCAATGGCTTTGGCATTTTGAAATTTGTACATGGTCTCCTGCCTTGCACTCCTTTGGACTGAGTTGAGTCGGCTTGAGATGGTCTACTTCCTTGTACTCCTATGGACTGAGTTGAGTCGGCTTGAGATGGTCTACTTCCTTGTACTCCTATGGACTTAGTTGAGTCGGCTTGAGATGGTGCTCCAAACAATACTCCTGTGTACTCAGTTGAGTTAATCTGTTGAGTGTGAAGTCCCTGTGGGTGAGCATAGGTGGACGTGTCCTTAGTGGCTGAGCACTAGAGGATGAGAGAGATCCTTGCTATATTGTCGGAGAGTAAGATTTGTTGTAATCCTAATTTATGTTGTAAAGGGTACAAGTTGGCCCCGCCATGTGAAAGATAATTAATATTGTGTAAAGATTAATTAAATTTTTGAGTTATAGAAGTCAGCCCTATTGTGCCAATAGACACACCTTTTGCTGTGTCAAGTCTTGTATAAATAATAGTGGATCCCCATTGTGGATCACACACACTCACTTGTCATCTCATAATTTCAGCAAGCACTTGTACTGCTGAAGTGCACACCTCTCTTGGGCACAAGTTTCCAGGTTTTGTAAGCACCCTCTTGTGTGCTAAGGTCTATGGTGTGGAGGATCTTATCTTGAGAATATAGCAAAGGATTGCTGGGTTTTTCCCTTGGTTGAGAAGGGTTTTCCCAGGATACTTCTTGTGTTCTTTTGTATGGTTATTATTCTTTTGATCTTGGTTATTGCAGCACTTGTGTATGGTATTGTTGCATTGTTTATGGTTCAAGTACATGCTAAATGAAATAAAGTACATGTGCATGAGCTAAGCATTAAAATTCAACACTAAGAAGTTCTGGAGCCAAATTCTAAACCGCAATACTAAAGAAAATAATAGGATTCCCTTAAGGGACTGGAATTCCTACCTTAAAGGTCTTTACGAGTTCCCTATTGCCATGGACACCTTTATTATTGGCCGTACAAAGGATGATGTTTTTTCTTTATATGACATAGAGTTCTGGGTTAAGTGGCTTGCAAATGGGAAAGCTAAGGACATTGAAGGCTACCAAGCTGAAATTTTTAAAATCGGAGGGCCTATCCTTATCCCTCACATACACAAGCTCTTCAATTTGGCAGTAAAGCAGGGCTTCCCTAAACCTTGGACGCAAAGTCTCCTTGTTCCTCTTTTTAAAAATGGGGATAGAAACATTCCCTCTAATTATAGGACCATTATGATTAGCCCGATTTTAGCTAAGCTTTATGGAATTATTTTGGAAAAGAAGATTAACCTTTGGCTAGAAAATCACGGTAAAAGAGCTAAAGGCCAGGCCGGGTTTAGGAGATATCATTCAACTATGGACCATCTTGTTACCTTTAGGATCATTGCAGAGGAGTTCCACTAGTAAAACCAATCTTTTTTGTTGTTTTGTTGACTTTAGAAAAACTTTAGACATGGTTCCTAGGAAAAACCTTTGGAATAGGTTGGAAGAGATAAAAGTGCCTCTTGAGTTGAGGGCTGTTGCAATAAGGATGTATGAGAACGTTATTGCTAAGTTTAAAAACATTGAGGGATGGTCAAAAGAGATTAACTGCAATATTGGAGTCAAACAAGGTTGGCCCTTGTCACCTACCCTTTTTGGCATATACATTGACAAGTTAGAAGATTGCTTGGAAAAAGCAGGTTGTGTCGACCCTGTTGCCGCCTTATACACACCTGGGAGACGTGGAAGAAATCTTCAATCCACTTGGTGTGTTCTTGGGGGCAAGTGAGAGTTAAGGTGTTGTCACCTAATCCTCAACTCCTCCGTCTAGGCCAACTCCTAGCGAAGCCAAACAGGGTAGTCCCTAACAAAAATACTAAGGCTTGATCTAAGCTAAGTACAAAATATAAATCTAGGAGTTTATTACTTTTCAACAATCAATCATAAATTGAAACACACATAAACCAATTATTCATCCACGATATAACATCAAGCATATACTTGCATAAAAGGATACTGAGATACAATTGATAGATGCAAGTAATATTAAAATAGCTTCAAATAGATAACCAATAATGTAAAGTGAAGCCTGTGGCTTTGCTAAGTGTAAAATGAGACTAGTGCCTTAAAGTGAATCGTGGGCAATGTAATTCGTGTGTTTGATTAGGATAAATTGATGTTGAGTTAATTAAATGGTTTGGGCCTCCTTGGAGGTTAGCTCTTTGTTTGGAAACTTGTGGAGAGTTTACCAAAACCCAATGGTCTCACTAGTAAACTCACTTAAAGTGTTGGATGTCCAAAACAAGTGGGAAGCCAGGTCTCGAGAGGGCCCGCCTTACTTCGCAGGTCACTTTAAGGCGTTTTCCTGTGCATTAAGCTAACTACTTTATAGATTGTCCTAATTAATCTATCAACCACTGACCAACATAGCGTGTATGAAACTTACTTCCAGCAGATCAAGACTAGCTCGCAACTCGAAGGGTCAGGAACCGCACTGAGAGCTGAGGGGAATTTGTTTATTTTAAACAAGGAAATAAATAATTGAAATTGAAATGTGAGACTAATTACTAATCCACACTGACCAGTTCTCTTTCGAGGAGCTGAGGGGATGGTTTATTTGCCAACTTGAAATTGCAAGAAGTAAACTAATCTAGCAATTATTGTTCTACTTTGCAAAAGGAAATCTGATCTAGATTGATTTAACTTTATGTGAGATTATAGTGCTTTGTGATGAGTTGAGAGATTACTTTTAGCTTATCCTTTATACATGAGATAGTTTGGCACTTTAAGCAAGCTAAATGAAAAGATGCCCAAAATCACAACACCAACACCCTTAGGGGGAAAACAAAAAGTGAGGCCTCCTTTGGCTCACTTATTTTATTAACTCGGTTACAATTGCTCTTTCAAAGAGTCTTTGAGATCTTTTGACTGAAAGATAAGGACCCTTATATGAATGGATCGAAAAAGGTTTACAATCATTTCAGAGCTTTACACAAGTGTAGGGTACTTCAAGGGGTTCTTGAGGCTTGAAAACTTCAAAATTTGGGCAGCATTTTTCTTTGTCTTTAAGTCAAACTTGCAAAAACAACAAGTTAATTGGGGAAAAGATGCCCAAAAAGCTGTTGGAAGACCCTGCAAAAATTGTTAGTCAATGTACATAAAATTATAGAAAAATAACTGTTATCCCTGCTTTTTAGGGATAACTAGGAGATCATGTCTTGAGGCCCACAGGTCCTAGACATGGAGTACCGAGAGCAGCATTGACCTGAGCATGGCCCTGGAGGGCCCATCCTTTTCTTCTTCCATCACCTTTGTCTTGTCAGCAACAGTAGCATCCATCACCATCGGCGTGATCCTGTATCAGAAGAGGTTCTTGCTCCATGAGGTAATTGGTCCAGGTATCATGGTATGTGTCACCTTTGATCATTGAAACCTTTAAATATATGCATCTGATTCCTTTTATCTCTAACAATTGCTTGGATCTTACTTTAGCCTACATGACCAAGCTTGGGGAAATTCACTGGGTGCCCTAGCAAGCCTGTGCCCATAGGTCTTGGTTTTCCATTGGAGGGATTTCTGAGAAGCCATCGTCCGCTCCCATCATAGCACCACTGTTTCATCTTATCACCCGCTCATCTATCCCATTCCCCTTGTCCGGGCATTGGGTTGACCTATTTGTAGGATTGCACCTTATCTCGTGGAAAGAAGGGGCTAAAGGCCCAAAAGGTAAAAGCAACTGGTAAAAGACAAAAGCCTAGAAATGAAACCTCGAGATGCTTCGCCCTGGGATCCCCGAGAAATGAAACCTCGAGATGCTTCGCTCATCTATCCCATTCCCCTTGTCCGGGCATTGGGTTGAGCTATTTGTAGGATTGCACCTTATCTCGTGGGAAGAAGGGGCTAAAGGCCCAAAAGGTAAAAGCAACTGGTAAAAGACAAAAGCCTAGAAATGAAACCTCGAGATGCTTCGCCCTGGGATCATCTCTGTGAAAGTACTTGTGGGTAACGCTGTCAGCTCTGGTCACCATGCCAAGGCAGTGTCCTTTGGTTAGCCCTTGAATAAAAAGAAAAAGAAGAAGAAAAAGAAAATAAAAGAAAAAAGCAAGAAAAAGAATAAAGGCAAGAACGGGCTTGGAAAAATTGCATCCATGACAGGTACAACTCGCCTTCTACAAAGGCACCCACAGATAACGATATGTATCCTTGTCTCTCACTGCACCTACATAGAGCTGGACATCCCCTAGCCGCATCACCTCACTTACACGGCTTGGATGAAATTTTCCCGGAAACTTTCCTTTTCTTGTGGACACTAGCCCAATAGGACGTCGTGTTTTTTTTTCTCCAATCTTGTATTGCAGGTTTTTGTAATGTCTTTGAGCTATTGACTGATGTATTAGGGTTTTTATGCATATGTTTAATAGTATTGATGATGAGATGTGATTAACATTGCTATGATCCCGGTGACTGATGAGCCCATGGAGGGCATAGCTTTTGATGTGCAGGACCGTGCCCGATGGACAGGTACCATTTGGACCAGTACACATGGGGAGATGACAAGTTCGGACCTCCATGGGGCTGAAGAGCCCACCAGATGGATGCTGCATCAGGCGGGTAGAGATAGGATGGAGATGGATCAGGGCTTTTGCATCGAAGAGGAAGAGGACGTTCCATCAGAGGCACTCCGACAAGACTAGACCGGGGGGGGGGAATGACCCCTTTTCAGTGGAACGCCAGCCTTGGAAGGCTTGGGACGTCTCCATCTTCACCATGACATCATCCAGCTTCATGGATGCTTTTGGAGGTAGACTGGGCAGCAGTGGCACGTGTGGCATGCTGGAGAGGCCCCTGGGGGGCTAACGTTTTGCTCCTGAATGTCTCATTTTCCCTAGAAAGGGCTAGCGCCTCCCTTGAAAGGGATTTTACTCTTTTTGTAGCTCAATTAGGGTTTTAATTTCACAGTTTAATGTAAAAACAATATTATTTTGGTATTATGGCCTTGTCGGCCTTTTTATGACCTAAAAAGTAAAATTAGGTCATCGATACACTATATATTGAGGGTTTTGACTCTCATTTTATCATCATCTTTCACTCACCACTTGGTGAGGTCTGAAATTTGCGCCCCATTTGGGTTATTGGCTGATTTGAGGAAGGCGCACTTGTTGAAGGAAGAGATTTTTGGCATTCTATGGTGTTTTTC
>ML808028.1:147359-159288 GCA_009831015.1 Picea engelmannii
GTAAACATTGACTTCGTCAACATTTACTTTCAAATTGCTCATATTGAATATAAGATAGTCACTGATTTATATGAGGTATTAACCAAGATTGCACATATTAGTTTCCTTGTTGTGTTGTCTCAAGCAGGTGCTCTTCTTTTCTTTGGTTATACTCTATTATTGGCCGTTTAGCCGAGACTATCTGATTGGCGGTAATCTATGAAGGGGAACTTCGTCTTTGTGCTGTTAGCCTTTTCCCTTTCAAAACCCCAGGTTACCGGGGACGTCTCCCCTGGGCCTAGCCTCCCTAAATAGAAAGAACCTCCCCATTGTGGTGACATTGGGTGGGGAAGGTTCCTGTTTCGCCAGTTTGACCTACTACTCCTTAGCCTTTCTTGTGTCTACAAATTGTGCGATAACAATGACTAAGTACAATTATACTAAAATTGAGAAAAAGAGTTAAGTGAAACAAGAAAGAAAAGAGACTTTCTTTGTGATATTACTTGCTGTCCCAAAACAGTAAGTAATATCACAAAGATACCAAGACATGACTTTAAATCCGTTATAAATCAAAACTACCTTTAGCCTTTAAAAAATCTCCAACAAAATTGAAGCTAGAAGTAGATTGCAAGTTAGATTAAAGAGAGATCTAATCTACTTGCTTTACTATGCAAAGGAAAAGAAAACTTATGATAATTTTTTTTTTTTTAAATGACACTTTTACTTTGCAAGAAACTAAAGTAACCCAAAGAAAATTTTAGATTTTGTTTGAGGAGATGAGAAGAAATGCTTTAAAACCCTTGGAAAGCTTGGGCAAAATGGAGTCTTCTTGGCATGAAAGAGGGGCTATCGTCCTTTTGAATCTGGAAGATGAAGAGGATGCAAGCAAACTCCACTTCCCTTCAAGTATGAGACCCTACCAGCCTCAACACACTGACAAAGAATGTTAAATAGTAGTATCCTTTACATAAGAAATATGGAAAGCATGTTAATCAAGCAAGAAAGCATGAATTTTTTGATTACATAAGAAAATCAACAAGATTTAAGATGCAAGCAAGCTTAGTAAATCTTGTTAAAAGAAAGATAATTGATTTAAGAATCAAACAAGTTTAATAGATCAAAGCTACAATTTAACCAATTGAAAGAAATGCATCAAAACAATTTCACCTCGTAGATTGGTACAAGAGAATGAGCATCCACACCAAGTTTGCCTCCAAAGCCTTTCTTTATTCCAATATAAAAATGATAGTACAGTTTACAATATGAAAGCAATCCTTAGCCCAGCTCGAACTAACTATTGCAATGGGAGGATGCTCCTTTATATAGCCAAGGGTGAGAGGTTGGGAGATGAGGAGGGCGCACCACTTGGTGAAGAGGGGTGCACCACTTGGAAGGAGAAAACAGCCAAGTGTGTGGGAGTGGGCTGCCACATCTGCCCACACTACCACAACTCGCCACATACAAGATTTGAGGGGATATGGGGTGCGCCACCTCCCAAGAGGTTGGCTGCCCACATGAGAATGCGCCACCTCTCAAGAGGGGCGCACCTCCTTTTTGGCACATGCTCAAATCAATGGCATAGATGCCCCACTTTATTGCTTTGACCAATGAGAGTCCTCTCCCAGCTGCCACATAGCTTTTTGGAGTTCTATTTGTCTCCAACATGTCCCCACATGTTTCCTTGATTTTTGCCCTTGCTGATTTTTTTTGATTTTATTTTGACTTTTTTGGGTTTTTTGAGCAAAAATGTTTTTTAAGTGATTAAAATCACCATTTTTGCTCAACTAAGTGGGTACTTAGGTAATATGGGTGCTCTAGGTCAAAAAATGAGCACCCCCATGACATATTAAGTCCCCTAGCACCACTTTTTTAATACATCTTTATTTTTTAATTAAAAATTGTCGAATTCTGGAAATTTTTTAATTAACTGAAAAATTAAAAAAAACCTAAAGGGGACTTAACACATTTCCATAAGACTCTAAGAGTATGTTTAACATGGTAATATATATTAGACACTAGGCTTAGATCCATGCTAAGACCTAACCATGGGTATATACTCCAGCTCTGGAGGGATTGAGTGAAAAAACTCATAAATTATAAATTCCTTGGATGGAAAAATATAATAAATAAGTGAAAAAACACTCCAGAGTATAACTCATGCTTAAGACTAGAAGGCTAGGACCTTTTACAAGTTCATCATGCAACATCTCTTATTACAATTTTTTATGGAAACGTGAAAAAGGTTGGTCTTAAAGACCGGCTGAACTTTTGAACTCTAAATTTTGAACATGAAAATGTTCAATCTTTGGCGGCTCGCTGGAAGTCCATCCGAGTGCAACTTGGTGGATAACATGCCCTACTCTCACTGGTATAGTCATCAATCTTATTCTTTATGCCGATGATATCGTTCTTATGGCAAGGAGTCCCCATGATCTTGAAAACCAACTAAGAATCCTCAAGGAATTTTGCTCCAATATGGGTATGGTTGTTAATACTGATAAGACTAAGGTCATGATTATTAAATCCAATAAGATCACTTATGATACGTTCGTATATGACAACAACAACTTGGAGGAAGTGTCTTCATACAAATATCTTGGAATTGATATTCACCACAAGCTCAATTGGAATTATAGCATTGAGAAAATGATTATTGGGGGATGGAAAGCTTATTATGGGCTTGAAAACAATTGAAAATCAGCTGATCTTTGGAGTTGGGATAAGAAGAAACTCCTCTTTGAGACTCTTGTTACACCTGTTATTCTTTATGGATGTGAAGTCTGGGGCTGTAGTATCTCTTGTGAATCTTGGAGAAAGATAGAGCAAATACAAAAGAATTATATAACCTATAATCTTAAAATTAAAGGAAATACACTCTATCCCATCCTCCTCTTAGAAACAAGCCTCTCCCCCATTGAGAGCACGACTATGACTAGATACCTAATGTATAAGAACAAGTTAAACAACATGGAAGACAAGAGGCTTCCTAAAATTGCTTCAAAATCAAGTTGTAACCACCATCGACTCAAGCGAGGATGGCATAAAGATGCCTGGTCTTGGCTAAACTATTGGGGAATCATGGAAGACACCATTTTGCAGAATAAAGATACTATTAAAAAATCGTCAGATCAAAATTTAAGGAGAACATGTGGTGTGATAAAGAGTTAGAGGAAAAAAGAAAATTAAGGTATTATAAGGATGTAATCAACCCTAATCTAGAAGATCAAAATTATCTATCTGTTTTGACAAGTGTAAAGAAAAAAATAAGCATTGCTAAGATAAGAACAAATTCTCACGAGCTCCATAGTGAAACTGGGCGTTGGTCAATTCCTAAAACGCCATGGGATGAAAGAGTGTGTCACCTTTGTGACAGTAAGAAGGTTGAAGATGAAAAGCACTTTCTCTTAGATTGTCCAGCCTATACCTAGATTAGATCTCATTTTCAAAATATTTGTCATACTACCAACCTTCCTAACCTCTTAACTCAACAAAACTATGGTGATTTTGGAAAACTTCTCTTAATGCTTTTCAAGCACATAAACAAAATTCTAAAGAATCGCAAGTAATCACTTACCCTCTTAAGGTCCGATAGACCAATTCGGTCTTAGTGGACATTAATCATCATCATCATCATCATCATAAATACTTCATTGTTGATTTTCAAGAAACTTTGAATCAAATCTTCACAGGCTCAAGGACATTGATATTACTCCGGTACCATGTTAAAAAATAATCAAACAAATATGTGGGAGATGTGGAATATTGTTTTATTATCCATGGAGTCATTTGGTACAATCAAAGAAATCACCTTATATTTCTTTCATAAGGTAGTTATAGTACAGGCTTGAGCTAACTATTTCATATTAATGACACTTTATAGGTAATGAAACATTCATTAAATCACTTAACATAAGGTGACTTTCTATTACACGTTGGACTTTAGTATTGGAGACACACACATATCAATCCCAAAATTGCCAATGCTGAATGTTGAAACTTGAAATGGGTTGTCGACATTCATAAACTTTCAGATGTTCCAAATCTAAATGGAAATAAAAAGAATGCCATTATAACATACTATGTCTTCAATCGTTTGCACCAAGCCATAGATTAGATAAATTTTTGTAGCAAACATAATAATAATAATTAGATTAAATGGAAATAAAAAGAATGCCATTATAGCAGACTATGTTCTCAATCGTTTGCACCAAGCCATAGATTAGATAAATTTTTGTAGAAAACACAATAATAATAATAATAATAATAATAATAATAATAATAATAATAATTAGATTAATGGAATGTTAAGGGCCACACACCCCTTGACCTTGTGACTGGTGAATGTGTGTTATACACTATCACAAGGCTCATTGTAATCATCATTCATGTTATTCAATATATTATTATATAATTGCATGCATACTGTGTCAATCTCGTAATAAATAGGGATTGCTTATTCCATTTGGTATCAGAGCCAAATTCTAGGAATTGGGTTAGCCATATAGCTGCACTGAATGCAGCAATCAACTCGTCTATGCATCATTGCTGCCACATTTTGCCATACAACCACCACCGTGTAAGCATCATATGTCTTGTATAGCAGTCATCTGGTCCGTACATCCCCCAATTCAATTCTGTACACCACCACTGTAAATTCTCCCTACCTCCATCTCGGTATAGTAGATTGAGCCACTGCTATTCTTCTATCAGCTACCAAATTCACTGCCAAGGCACCCCGTGATTAGCCTATTAGCGTGCCCTTACCTCTGCCAAGCCATACAACATGTGTACAATAGAATGAGCCACCATCCCATCCTATTTCATGAACTTTTTCTAAGTCTGTTCCCACCTACCCACTAAAGGTTGCACCCACTCATTCATAAACCCAATTCTAAAATATTATTTTACCTTGAAAAGATATGTACATACCAATGGTGCCTTGTATATAAGAATTTCCATATTCAAAAAGGTCGATTTCATAATATATACTAAACTTTATAGCCATAGTATATCAATTTAAGTTAAACCTAGGTTTTGCATGGAAGAAGACCAACACCAAAATGGTTAACAATGACAAATTACAAGCAGATGTTACTCGCTGTAGAGATGAACTCAACAACGTAAGGCCCCGTTGTCTCAACAATGTAGATATGATAAGATGAGATAAGATAATTTTATTAATGTCAGGCAAATGACAACTAAAGTAGGTCAATGGGACTACTGGGTACAATGATGTCAATACAAAGTGTGAGTGCTAAAATGGATCCTATAAAATGCAAGATGTAGAAAGTAAAGTCTGGATCTAATCTAAACCTTGAAAAACCCAGATCTAGGAATGAGAAACCAATCTAGGAGAAGGATGTACAATATGGATGGATCTAGGCTCTAGAATACAAATAATAATACAAGCATATCATGGTTTGCTGGATCTAGCTTTCCTAATGTTTGAGGCATGTTATCGCACAATTTGTAGTTAGGATAATAGACGGATGAAAGGTGGTCAAACTGGCGTAATTGAACCAATCCCACCATTGTCACCTCAATGGGAAGGTTCTTTTTGTTTAGGGAGGTAAGGCCCATGGGAGACGTCCCCGGTGACCTGGGGTTTTGAGAAGGCAAAGGCTTAAAGGATAAGTATAAATTCCCCCTCACAAGTCACCATCGATCAGAAAGTTCGGCTTATAGCCAATAAAGATAAAAGATAACCGGAAATAGTAACCAAGAAGTGTACCTGCCCGAGACAAAGCAACAAAAAAACTATGCATATGCAAACTTGCTTGCTGGTTAGTACTTCATATAATCAATGAATTTTCTGATAATAAGCAATTGGGCAATAATATTGATGAAGTAAATCAACGCTTGTACAATAGCAATGATTACAATATTACTTTTCAATAAATGCTAAAGAAACCTTGGCATTCAATGTAACAATATCAACACTTTATAAACAATGCCTTAACCAATCGTTCAATTGCTTTAGAAGTAAAACGAAAACTGCACGAAGGTGTTTATAGCACAAGAAGGTGACGACAACAATAGGGTTAGTAGGATTAGTCTAGGTTAGGGTTAGTAAGAGTTAGGGTTTGTTCAATGTTTAGAGGTTTGTTTGTGATCATGTTACTCAATGCAAGAGGTCTTAGACCAGTGCGCTACTAGGGAAAATGGAGTCAAAAGAGGACGCAAAGGCTGAAGGACTAAGTGATAGTGAAAGACCAAAGACAAGAGGGTTAAGTGTTGAGGTGTTGCTAAAGCAAGGCCTCAACAACGAAACCCTAGGGGAGAGAGGCTCACTAAGGTGTAGAAACCCTAGGCCTTAGTGCTCTCTCCTCCTTCTTTAGCTAAATGGAAATAATAAAACGGCTAGCTTGAATAATGGTTGATAAAGTCTAAGACAAGAGAGTTTGTAAGGGATGTGTTGCTAAAGCAAGGCTTCACTAGACAAACCCTAGGGAAAAACAACTCACCAAGGTGTAGAAACCCTAGGCCTTGGTGCGTTTTTCTCCTTCTTAGCTCAACAACAAGGATAAAAATGGCTAGGCTAGAAGAAAAGGATTGAGTGTTTCTATGGCAAGGCTCTGTCTTACTTCAACAAATAAAATGGCTTAAAATCTTGGTAGGGACATGAGACAAGGACATTAACTAGTGCTTGTCACCTAGGGTTTGATTCAACAAATTATAATAACATATGCAAGTAAAATAAACCATAACCATTCAATCAAGAAGTGTTGCAGAAATTCACTTACATAAAACAAGAAATCATATAGCAAAACCCTAATTGTAATACCTTCCACCAAGAGAAATGCCAAAAATTGCAAGAAAAGTCTTCCTTCAACAAGTGCGCCTCACAATTTCAGCCAAAACCCTAAGATAGGGTGCAAATTTCAGACCTCACTCATGAGTGACTGAAAGATGATGAAAATATGAAGGTAAAAACCCTCAATATATATTATACCATTGACCTTTATTAAAAATTAGGTCATCAAAAGGCCGACTAGGCCAAAATACCAAAATCATATTGTTTTACATTAAATGTCTTAAATTGAAACCTAATCAAGCAAAAGCAAGACGTCATGCCCCTTCTAGGGTGACGTTAGCCCTTTCTAGGGAAAATGCAGCCTCCTGGAGCAAAACGTTAGCCCTCCTTGGGCTTCTCCAACCTGCCACACGTGCCAAAACTGCCCCGTCTGTCTGCCAAAAAGTCCATGAAGCAAGGATGACGTCCTAGGCCTTCCAAGGCCAATGTTCCAATGAAGAGGGCACAACCCCCCTAGGTCAGGCTCTGCCAGGGTGCCTTTGTGGAACATCCTCCTCTTCTCCGGTGCAAACCCCTCTATCCTGTCTCTGCCCCCTGCTGGGGTCTCAACATCCATTTGGTGGGCTCTTCAACCCCATGGGGGTCCGAACTAATCATCTCCTCATGTGTACCTGTCCGTTGGGCATGATCCTGCACATCAACAACTACACCCTCCATGGGATCATAAGTCACAGGGATCATAGCAATGTCAATCACATCTCATCATCAATATTATTAAACATGTGCATAAAACCCCTATTACTCCAGTTAAGTGCTCAAAGACATTATACAAGTCTGTAATACAAGTTTGGGGAAAGTGACAAGGCGTCCTATTGGGCTAGTGTCCACTGGAAAATGGATGTTTCCGGAAAAGATTAAATCCAAGTCATGTAAGTGGGTGAGGTGGATAAGGGATGTCCTGACAAGGGGTGCAGTGAAAGCAGGGAAATGCAGGGCTTACCTGTGGGTGCCTTTGTAGAAGGCGGGCTGCACCTGTCTTGGATGAAATTGTTTCCAAGCCCATTCATGCCTTTTATTCTTTATTCTTTTTTCTTTTTTCTTCAAGAATCTTATTAGGGGACACTGCCCTGGCATGGTGACTAGTGGTGGCAATGTTACCCACAAGTATTTTCACAGAAATGAGAAGGTTGGCTCGTGATGAGACCCCCTTTCTCTTGGCCATGCAACCAAGAGCCACTACTCTGGCGTGGTAACCAGTTGCTAGTAGTGTCATATTGCTAGGTACCCATGGACCTAATAGGCTGGCTCGTGATGAGACCCCCTATCCTCTGACTAGGTCTTGTTTTGTTATTTTTACTGGGTTCCTCTTGTTTCTCGCTGAGAAGCCTTTTACGGCTTTCTCAGGGATCCCTGGGTGAAGCATCTCGAGGTTTATTTTTTAGGCTTTTATCTTTTGCCAACTTGCTTTTACCTTCTAGGCCTTTAGACCCTTCTTCCCACAAGGCAAGGTGCAACCCTTAAATGATTGGCCAACCCAATGCCCGGACAAATGTAATGGGATGGATGAGCGGGAAGCAAGATGAAAAGGTGGTAAGTATGACGGGAGCGGACGATGACTTTTTCAAAAACCCCCCCAGTGGCAAACCAAAACCTATGGGCACAGGCTTACTAGGGCATCCTGTCATTCCCCCCAGACATGGTCAAGTGGACAAGTATAAGATCCAAGCATTTGTTTGAAACAAAAGGAATTAAATGCAAATATTCAAAGGTTTTGAGGATCAGAGTGACACATACCATGATACCCGGACTCATTACCTCATGGAGCAAGAACCATCTTTGATATAGGACCGAGCCGAAGGTGATGGATGATGTTGCTGCTTACAAAGTGGAGGTGTTGAAAGGGAGAAAAGATGGGCCTTGTGACCATCCATTTAGCATAGGTGGTCAACTCCATGTGCCATGAAGAGATGCATCATTAGATGCCATGTTGTCAAAGTCTTTTTGTCCTACAGGGCAGTGTTTGGCCCAACACTTTATTTTGTAATTGGAATTTCTGCACCCTTGCGTGGGTTAATAATGTAATAGGTCTGCATGAGTCATGTCTAGGTCAATTACCTTGGGATCAGTTCACTGGGAGAGTTCCTTTCACTGAGGGTTTTTTATCCTTAGGTTATCAGTTGGGCTTTTCAGCCTTACCGATTTCCCTTGAGTTTTTCCCTCACACTTGCAATAAGTCTTCCAAAGTGGTGAACGATGTTCTAGTGGGCTTATGTTTTGGTAACTATTATAGGGAATCATTGTAAATGACCATGCAAGACATCTTAGAAAGTTTCGCGGAATTCCGTCGAGTCTTGGTTAGTTTTTTTTAATTAATTAATTTTTAATTAAATTTCCCTAAGTTTGGAGGTTTAATTATTTAATTAATTAATTATTTTTGAGCAATAATTGTAAGAACTAGGTCTTTGGACTTTTGATAGGGGTATTTGTGCTCAAAAGAAATGGAATAACACCCCCTACATCCATGGACCAAGTTTCARCTCAGTCGGACAACTTTAGCCATGGGTTAGTCCACCCAGAGTGTCAGTCAGTCTAAAACAACAATTTTAATTGCTAAAGTCCAAACATARCAAAATGTAAAAATTGTAATAATGAGTTAGAAGATGTGAAATGTTGAAATGATGTTTAGAGAGAGACCCCCTAAGCATAACTTTAGCCTCCCAACCTTTTCCAACCTTTTCTAACCTCTTTCCCACCTTCCACACTCAAAAATCACGCCCCCCTAGGGGGATTGACGTTTTTCCTTTTTTAATTGATTTGTGACTTGAGTGCGGCCCTCTCTCTTGAACTTTCACTTCATTTAGCCTTTACATCACCCCTAGAGGTGACCCCACTCACTCCACCTCACTCATCCTTCCTTTTTGCTTGATTTTTGACCTTGTGGAGCACTCTCCAAGAGAGTTACGCCCCCCTTTTGTGTCTCTCCAATGGAAAATTCGTTTTTTATTGTTTGAGGCTCTTTCTTTGCCCTAACACGGATCCCACGACCTCCCTCATGAGTTTTGTGTGATCCCAACCTACCTCACTCATCTCTCACCCTTCCTTACCTTTCCCTCATCCCAAGAGGTGCGCCCTCCAAGAGAAGTGCGCCCTCCCTCTTCTTGGAACTGAACCAAATAATTTTTAAAAATTATTTGTGACCTTTCACTTACCTTGGCACAAATCCCATGCCTCCTACACACCCTTGGATCTATCCAAGCTATTTTTCTATTTTTCTACACCCTACATCTATTGTGCAAACCCTAAGGGGTGCGCCCTAGCCTTGAGATCTACTCATTTGCTTGGTGGTGGACAGTTGGCTTAGATCCAAGAGAGGTAGGTTTGCCTCTCCAAGTATAAATAGGTCTCATTTCTCATTCCCAACTCACCATATCTTGAGCTATTGTTATGCTACTTGATTTCCAACTCTCTCTCTCTAGTCATTCATTTAATTTCATATCCATTCTATGCTCTAGGGTTTTGGAGTATTTTCTCTCCAAAACCATTTTTCTTGAGTAATATCAATAAAGGAGAAACATTGGAGGACAACAAGAAGACTAAGGCGTATGCTTCTTTTTCTTATGCATGGGAGGTAACATTGTGATGTTTTCTTTATATGCTTGCAACACTAGATCTTAGGTAAAGTGTTATCTAAGTAGATCTACTAAGGCGTATGCTTATTGGGTTTATCTATCTTGATGTGTTAAATAAAATATAAGCGTCATTTTGTTTCAATACATCAACATATTGTCTATTGTATGCATGTTGTTTGAAGAAATCTTGCAGGTTTATCTCTAGGGTTTCATTGGGAACTCCTTCAAGGAGAAGGGTCACTTGAAGCTCTCACATACTCCATTTTTCTAACTCTATTACTCTTATTCTACCATTGCTTTTCACCCATTCCATTTTCAGCTAGCATATGATTGTTTAAGTAGGTCAATTTAATCAAATACAATCTCTTTTTTGTGGAAAGTTCTTGCCCTAAAAGGCAAGGGTTTTCCTTAACTTCTTTTGGGTTGTGTGTAGCCATTCTAGCAAGCAAAGCTTGCTGATTTTACAGGTTTATCAGATCTGGTTGAGAGGCTTTTGGGCTGCCCAAAGGAGAAGCACACAACACTAGAAGACCCTTTTGGGGATTTGGTAGCTATCTCTCAACCCTACCTTGCATTTCTTAGTATTTTGGTAAGTTTTTGCTTTTTTTTCTTGCTTGTGGTAGTTCACACCTATAGAGGAAGGAGTGGTACGGCCTCTCTCTTTGTGTGAGCTTGTGGGTAGTGTAGATCTAGCCAGGGTTTCAAATTTTAGCATTTTAGCCTTTCTCTCTAGCTAGGACGTGAGGTTTAGAAGGTGAAGGGCACCTTCTCAACCTAGGATATGGGGTAGATTAGTCTCTAGCTTGCTTGCTTGATTTGTTATTTACTTGCTTAGTCTCTCTCCCTTCTTCTCATTTTCTTGTTTGCCCTAATCACTAAACCTTAAAGAGAACCTAACCTAACTAAGCAAAACCATAATAATACCTACCTAGTTGGGAGAGGAATACCCCAATAGGTTAGGCTAAGTGTTAATGCTTGATGATATGATATGATGTGATGTGATCTATGGTTAAATGATATAATTGCTTATGTTTTGGATTTACATCTTAATCTTAAGCCTATTGGGCAACACACTTAAATAATCTAACTAGATCTTGCTTAGTTTCATCTCAAGCTTATCTCTTTCTTTTGCACATGGTTTAAATCTCAATACTTAACATTTTTTTAAAGTGCTTAACAAGTAATTGGTTCATTAGTCTATTTTGCTTATATCTATTGAAAGCCATTTGCTTGGGCTTGAAAAGTGTTGAATGGTTAAGTAGGCAAACACAAATTAAATTTTCTTTCATTCTCTTGAAGGCAAGTTGTTCTTGCCCTAATGCTCTTATTTCATAGCAAGCTCTTATTGTGCGTGTGATAATCTCTCTTTTCAGCCATCTTATTTGTTTTACATGTGTTGATAAACTTCAATTGCTAAAGCTTAAGACAACACATTTAAAAGCTAATTGAAGTGTCGGCCATATCACTAAATTGCACCTAAAAAGTGCCTTAAAATCTTCTAAACACTCTAATAATCACCTAAAAGTCTACCTAATCAACTTATATACTTAATAGACTATTTAGGGTA
>ML808029.1:0-15055 GCA_009831015.1 Picea engelmannii
TGTCAAAAATCTGTTCCAACTTCATGAGACCCTTGGGAGTAGGATTTTCAAAGTGTTCTTCCTCTTCTTCCTTGTACTCATGCCCTTCTTCCTTATAACCAACCTTGAAACCTGAAAACTCTTGCAAATTATTCATAAATCTGATTATCTGTTTATTATCGTTGAAGACTTGCCAATGATCCATATTATCTGGAACTGATGGTCTAAAAATGATTTCCATTTTTACTTGATCACTTAACATTTCTTCCGAAGGATGAAAAGTAGATGTTGAAACTGCTAACTTGTCTGCTAAACTGTTGTGCTCTTTGGGGATTGATATGAATCTAAGGCATCAAAGAGTTCCATAGTATCCCAGATTGCATTTCTGTACTTCTTTAGTCTTTCACTCTTGCATGCAAACTTATTTTTTACTTGGAGAATTACTAAGTCAGAATCTTATTATTTAGAGCTTTGATTCCCATATCCTTAGCAATCTCTAATCCTAGTAAGAGTGCCTCATATTCAACCACATTATTAGTTGCCTCAAATTCCAATCTGAAAGCAAAGTAGTATGACTGTTTAGATGGAGAAGTGAGAACAATTCCTGCTCCTTTACCAGACCTAGAGTGTGCCCCATCAAAATGCATTTTCCAGACTTCATCAATTTTCTCTTCTTTGAACTTTTCTTTTACTGGTGCAAGAAAATTGGAACAAATTGAATAATTGCCAATGTCACTCATGTGATAAACAAACTCATTCATAGGTTCCTTGGGATCTTCCACATGGAATTTTCTTTCTTTTTCCCTATGAAGCTTCACAAATGAGTTTTCAAAGGAAGGAATAATAGCATAAGTCAAATCCATCTGTAGGGTGCCTCCCATTGTTGCAGCCCACTTTCTAGATAGAAGCATACCCCATGCATCTGGCACATCAATAACAAGTACATCCATGGGGAAGGTGATATTGGGATAGGATGCCAATTTCACTTGAAGATTTAGAATAATTCCATGTGTCCCAGCGTCCTTTGAATCCATGGCACATACATTGTGATAAGGCCTAGATACTTTTAAGTTCAACATGTTCATAACATTCTTAGTAATGATATTTGATGAAGCTCCTGAATCATACATGCAATTGTAAAGAAGAAGATCATTTATCATCAAGGATAGAAAGAAAGGTGGGTGATCTTCCTTTGTCCAATCCATACTGTTTATAATCACAGGGGCATCATTATGAGGCTCATTAGACTTATCCAAAATTTTCCCCTAATCTTTCCCAAGAATTAGCTCATTAGATCCCCCTATTGCCTTTAGGAACTTGGTTTTCTGAGAGGGTATCTTAATGAGTTCTGAAATAGGCACTGAAACCTTTGCATTGGATATCCAACTGCCCAAATCAACACTTAAATCTGTATCAGAAGGAGTAGGAGTTTTAGGGATGATTTGACTCAATTTTTTTATCATTCTCTTTTCTTTGATAAGTTACTCCCTTATACTTTGCCATTTCTAAGATCTGCTCAGGTGTAGGCTTTTCTCCATACAATCTTGTCACATTGTCAACCTTTACACTTGCTTCTTTACTTGCTTCTTTATTTTGCTTGAGTTGATCATCTGTGACTTTGTGAGTTTTGCCTACATTGTTGATAAAATCATACCTTCTAGAGTTCCCAACAAAGTTGTTTGTCTCTGGGAGTCCTTGCTCATTAACTTGACAAAAAACTGGGCAAGTAGACTCTTCATGAAAGTCCTCACAAGCTCTGCAAAAAGGAGGGGCTTCCTCATTGACCATGTTTGTTGACTCTAATTGATTAGGAGGTCTTTGATCTTGAGGAGGCCCCTTTTTCTGCCACTTTTCATTATTTTGCCTAGGCTGGAATCTGTTGGAATGACTTCTTTCCATGGAAATTAATCTGTTATGCATTGCATTAAGTTGGGCAGCATGGTTAGACTCCATGGCTTTGATAATTTCTGTTAACTCTTTAATTGGATATGCTGAAGAAGACTTACTATCTGAAGCTACTGCTTTGTCCTTAGGCTCTGACTGCTTAGAATTACCACCCCTTGTGAAACCCGAAAGGTTGGACTTTCCTAATGCTTTCATATTTTTGTCAATCTTAGTTGCCACCTCTTGAGCATTTTTGAGAGTGGTGGGTTCCTTATTTCTTAACTGATATCTCATCTCACCACCAAAGGCCTCAATGTAATAGATCAAGATGGCATTATCAGGAGGTTTGATATTTGTATGCAAGCTTGAAACCAAATTGTTGAACTTCTTATTAAATTCTTCCATTGTTTCATTCTCATTCTTCTTTATAGTGTTGAGGGCAGCTAACAAATAACGATGATCTCTTTTCTCCCCCCATCTCTCTGTGAAGGCATCTAAAAGATCTTTCAAGGTTTTGAACTTGTTATTTGGGCAGTCTTCATACCAGTCTGAAGCATCATCTTCTAAGGATAAAACAAACAACTTCATTTGGAAATCTTCATGATCATGTGCAACACACCATTTATTAATACATCTCATAAAAGATTTAACACGGACTTTAGCACTAACAACATTATTCCCTTTAAAACTAGGTAACTTTTCAATTGGATTGCATGAGGATAACCATTGATATTTGAAAAATCATAAGGATCATAAATAACCATTTCTAAATTAACACTATTATTAGCAAAAAACAAGTGAATATCAGAAAGAGACTCGAATCCTAAATGACTAAGGATTCTACGAGAAGAAGCTTTGGCTAATCTCCTCCTATAAACCTGTTCAGGTTCAGGAGTGAAGTCAACTAGGCCTTCTGAATTCCTTCTTGTAGAATACTTAGTCAAATCGGAATTTAGTGGAGTTGCCAGATGATGAGTCTATTTGTGATAAACAACAAGCATAAAAAAACTAAGTAAAAACAAAAAAGAAAACAAAGTCGTATTCTGGGAATAGAAAGATTTATCCTCGACAACAGTGCGAAAAATGTTGCCGCCTTTATACACACCTGGGTAACGTGGAAGAAATATTCAATCCACTTGGTGTGTCCTTGGGGGCAAGTTAGAGTTAAGGTGTTGTCACCTAATCCTCAACTCCTCCATCTAGGCCAACTCCTAGATTTATTTCTTGTTCTTAGATTAGTTCAAGCCATAGATTATTTTCTTTAGGTACTACCCCCCTTGGCTACGCTAGGAGTTGGCCTAAATGGAGGAGTTGAGGATTAGGTGACAACACCTTAACTCTAACTTATCCCCAAGGACACACCAAGTGGATTGAAGATTTATTCCATGTTACCCAGGTGTGTATAAAGGCGGCAACAACCACCAACCGACCTTTGGCCATTTAAAGAATTAAGTTCTGTTGAATCTATATATATATATATATATATATATATTCCGCTTCTACCAAAAGAAATAATTATTTCCGCTATAAGCCAAATCCGAAGATTAAACAAAAAAAAAGCATCACAAAAGCATTACCATTTACAGTTCAGAAATTTAGTAAAGAAAATTACCGTGCTGCAAATTGGATGGAACTAGTCAATTTCAAAAATTAGTTACAACTGTACTGGTCAAAGTAACTACTGTGCAAATTTGTGTTGAGATTTGGGTACCTTGGAAAGTGGTCCCCTTGTGTTTGTGAGCTTCTAAACACATGTGGGAAGTACTTTGTACCTTGTACTATGTACTTTATGTCTAATTTCACTTTGACTTAGGAGATTTAAGTCAAAAGTGAAACTTGGTCATTTTAGCCTAAAATGACAATTAATTCACTGTGGGTGAATTAGGAGACATAAAGTGAAACTATGGAAACTTAAGTAAAGTGGGTTTTGAGTTGAGATTTACTTGAGATGATCTCAACCATTGACTTAGGATGAGATGAGATGATCTCATCCACCTATCTTTTAGGTTTCTTCATGCATCCTTAAGGAGAGCGCATAGGGCAAGGGATAAGCTAATTATTCACTTGTTCACCTTGAGAGTTTGGTGAGGAGTAGAGAGGTGAGAATTCAGAGGAGATCTCAGTAAGCTAGGGCTCACATGTTCATGGAGGGTGCAAGGCAGGTTTGAGTCTCATTTATTTGTGGTGAGTTTATTTGCTAGGAGGAGGGTGCACTTGAGGAGGAGGGTGCATGTCTACTTGGTAGTAGATTGTGTGGAGCTTTCTTGTTTCTGATTTGTGTGTTGTGGAGAGGGCAAGCAAAGGGCACTTTGCATGCAAGGGTTCTTCAATCAGCAAAGAGACAAAGCAAGGGCGCAAGGGTCTTCAGGAACAGTCAAGGAAGGAGGGGGCACACTCTTCTAGGGGTGCACATCCCAAGGAACCATTGCAGAGCTTGTGTTGAGCTTGCAGAGAATCAAGTTCCTTTGTATTTATCTCCCTTATTGTATTACATGCTTGAAGCACACTATATATATACATTCATCTGAAACTGGTTTTCCCTGGGGGGGTTTTATCCAGGGTCATGTTGACCAAAAATACCTGTGTTCATTGCATGTATGTTAGAGTTTAGAACAACATTATTTCAGCACTAATGGATCTCTAGGTGTGTTATATAGCTTATGGTATGCATGTGCTAACCTTTGGTGACAAAACTACATGCTAGAGCACCCATTTGACCTATGTAACTGTAACAAATCAACGAAGAAGTTACTGAACAGTTTGCTGTCCTAAAAAAGCAGCAAACCATTGTTAGACAGTTGAAACTTAGAGCCAACTTGAGGTCAAAGACAGACCTAGTTGGCAGCTTGATAGGACCTGGAAAATCTTCATGGTATCAGAGCTTGGTGGCTGATTTTTGCTGAGTTTTGGAAAGCATATTGAGGGACTGTTTTAGACATCTTTTGGGCAGATTTTGTGGACAACCATTGACAGAGTTTAGTGGCATCTTGTTGGCAGAATTTCTGTGGAGAGTTGTAGAGAAGTCAATGGACATTTTCGTCCGTCTCTTTTCACACCTACGTGGTAGGAGTGAGGCTAATTTTTCATGACCTCTTTTCATACCTATATTTCTAGGAGTGAGGTCGATGTTCGTTTGCCTCTTTTCACACCTGTGTTGACAGGAGTGAGGCGACGTTCCTTTAAAGTTGCAACATCAGTTTGAGTGCAGAGGGCAGTGATGTCAGCATCTCAGATGCGTGTGGAGGATAGGCTAGCTGGAGCTAGCAACTGGTCGCCTTGGAAGGCCAGGATTGTCTTTGTCTTGGAGGACCTCGAACTATGAGATAGAGTTGAGGCAATTGTTCCTGTTCCCCCTGCTACTACTCCCATGTTGTTAGCAGAGTTCAAGAAGAGGAACAACAAGGCAAATAGGACGATATGTGATGCAGTGTGGGATCACATCATTCCACACTTGAATGGGAAAGCTTGGGCATTTGAGATGTGGGCATCTCTATGCAAGCTTTATGAGAGCTCTAACGAGAACTGGAAGATGGTTCTTCATGATCGACTCTGGGGCATTCACATGCTCTAGGATGAGTCGGTCACTTCTTTCCTTAGTCGATACACCCAGATTAGAGACGAGCTTGGAGCCGTTGGAGAGGTGGTGGACCCAGATTCTATGGTGAGGACAGCCTTAAACAACTTCACCAAACCATGGGGTCCATTCGTTCGTGGCATTGTTGCCAGGGAGGTCATGCCCACATGGGAGAGGATGTGGGATGACTTCGTTCAGGAGGAGACTAGACTTGTAGTAGAGGCTTCTGAACAACAACAACAACAGACAGTGCAGGGTGATGAGGATCTTGCTCTTTGGACAAAGGGCAAGAAGAAGAGTGGTCGGGGAGGTTGGCAGGGTCCCAAGTTTGGGGCCCCACCACAGGGAGGAGAGAGCAGCAGTGGGCTGAAGAGAGACTTGAGCTCAGTGAGATGCTTTGCTTGTAGGGAGATGGGTCACTATGCAGGACAGTGTCCCAAGAAGAAGAAAAAGATGTAGGATGTTTCAACAGCGACAACAGAGGAGCTTGAGTTCGATGAACAGTATGCGAGAGAGTGTGCATTCATGACTACTTTGTCTATTGTTACACCATCTAGCATCAGATGGGGAGATAGAGTTGAGGATGACCTATTGACTCATAGTAGTGATTCAGAGGGAGATCAGACTCAGGTTTCATGGACACCATCATCAGGGGTGATTGGTCCACCCGGGACAGCTTCAGTTTCAGAGTTGCCAAGACAGAGGGTTGGTGCAGGGGCTTCAAAGCATCAAAGATTGATGAGGAGGAGCGACAGGGCACCACAGAGGCTTAAGCCTCACTTGGCTACAGAGACGGGCAAATCAGGTTCTGGATCCACTTCAGGTGGAAGCTACTTGGCGAGAGGCCAAGTTGAGGATCTTAGTGAGATGCCGAGATCCAGGTGCTCTTGGTGAGATACCAAGAGGGGGAGACTCTTGGGGAGATGCCAAGAGAGTGACTCTTGGTGAGATGCCAAGAGTAGTGACTGTTGGCAAGATGCCAGGAGATAGAAATCCTTGGTGGGAGACCAAGGTGGAGATCTTTGGTTTGATACCAAGATCTATGTGATCTTGGATAGGTGGAGAGACACTTCCATCTATGGATCATGCAGATTGAGCAGATCTGTGTCAGACTACTTTCATTGATCAGGGTACAGCCATACTCACCGAGTATTTGCCAGTAGGCAACCATATCCACTGCAGGGATGAGATTGGGGGTGAAGGGCACTTTCCTCGGTAAGAGGGAGTGTTGAGATTTGGGTACCTTGGAAAGTGGTCCCCTTGTGTTTGTGAGATTCTAAATACATGTGGGAAGTACTTTGTACCTTGTACTATGTACTTTATGTCTAATTTCACTTTGACTTAGGAGATTTAAGTTAAAAGTGAAATTTGATCATTTTAGCCTAAAATGACAATTAATTCAGTTTGTGGGTGAATTAGGAGACATAAGTGAAACTATGGAAACTTAAGTAAACTGGGTTTTGAGTTGAGATTTACTTGAGATGATCTCAACCATTGACTTAGGATGAGATGAGATGATCTCTTCCACCCATCTTTTAGGTTTCTTCATGCATCCTTAAGGAGGGTGCATAGGGCAAAGGAGAAGCTAATTGTTCACTTGTTTACCTTGAGACTATGGTGAGGAGTAGAGAGGTGAGAATTTAGAGGAGAGCTCAGCAAGCTAGGGGGCACATGTTCATGGAGGGTGCAAGGCAGGTTTGAGTCTCATTTATTTGTGGTGAGTGTATTTGCTAGGAGGAGGGCACACTTGAGGAAGAGGGCGCATGTCTACTTGGTAGCAGATTGTGTGGAGCTTTCTTGTTTCTGATTTGTGGGTTGTGGAGAGGGAAAGTAAAGGGCAGTTTGCATGCAAGGGTTCTTCAATCAACAAAGAGATAGAGAAAGGGCGCAAGGGTCTTCAGGCACAGTCAAGGAAGGAGGGGGGGCACTCTTCTAGGGGCGCACATCCCAAGGAACCATTGCAGAGCTTGTGTTGAGCTTGCAGAGTATCAGGTTCCTTTGTATTTATATTCCTTATTGTATTACATGCTTGAAGCACACTATATATATACATTCATCTCAAACTGGTTTTCCCCGGGGGGGTTTTATCCAGGGTCATGTTGACCAAAAATACCTGTGTTCATTTCATGTATGTTAGAGTTTAGAACAACATTATTTCAGCACTAATAGATCTCTAGGTGTGTTACATAGCTTATGGTATGCATGTGCTAACCTTTGGTGACAAAACTACATGCTAGAGCACCCATTTGGCCTATGTAACCGTAACAAATCAACGAAGAAGTTATTGAACAGTTTTCTGTCCTAAAACAACAACAAACCATTGTTAGACAGTTGAAACTTAGAGCCAACTTGAGGTCAAATACAGACCTAGTTGGCAACTTGATAGGACCTGGACAATCTTCAATTTGTACCATACGAATTAAAGTTACAAATTTTATTTATGGGCCAGTCTGTACAACCATCAAATAATTCAACCACCATAATTCCGTACTATTGTTCGTCCATATCGCTGCCAAATTTGTACAACCGACAACCGTCAAATTTAATTGAAAAGTCTGTATGCCGCGTCTGTACATCCGTACGATCGTGTGAGTTCAAAAGAATTAAATGAGGATTCAATTTGTCAAGGTGGAGGTGAATGATTATTCACATATCATGTGAGTTCCTCCAAACATCAAGGTTAAAGGAGGTTATGCAATGTTCAAGGAAATGTGCTTCAATATAGTTACTGGAAAGAATAATTACATAAAAAATAAATTACCTTTTCATTAAGATTAAAAAAATAAATATAAATATAAAAAATAAAAAATAAAATTATAGGGGAAAGAAAATATTCAAGCTCAAAATATTTATATCAAATATAAATAATATTTATGTTTATATAGAATATAAAACCAATATAAAAGAAGAAACTTTACAAAAGGGTCCATACAAAATTTTAAATCTTCGGAAAAAAAGAGTATATAAACTTCATAACAAGAAATTAATTGTCGCAATTATCGATGAAAGCAAAATGGAGTCCAATATTGAGGAACCAAGAAGATTTCTCAAAACTTTTAGTAAAACTATTTATGCGTTATTTCAAATCAAATGAACACTTGCAAGAAAGGATATTATTATCTCTATTGCTCCTATTCAGGATAATAATTATGTTAGTACTGAATGTGCTAACCAATTAGTGATTCCTGAGTCAAATATTATTGAAACGATAGACTCAATGGGTGAAAAACAATATGACATAAGCAATTTACAACTTAGCATTGGGGACTATACTTTTGTATCGCAATTCGTTGTTAAATATTTTTTTCATGATGATAGTGACATAATTCTAGGTTCATCCTGGATGGAAGCACTAGGATCCTTCATCCTAAACACGAAGACAAAGTTTTTGACATTTTCATATAAAAATAAAAGGATAACATTACATGACTCTACATTGGAGTCAGATCTAGTAACGTCAGAATACTTTAAAGATATCTCTAAGATAATACTTCAAGAAAATAAAAAATCAATGCAAAATATGCGAAAAGAAATTGATAAAATTATCACACACAAAAACAAAGAATTTTCTCGCCTCAAGAATCATAGTCAAAACTTAATCGCTCAAATGAAGAAGTTAAAAGGTGAGAAGAATTCACAACCATAATCATTAAAGCAACTTACCAACAAGAATTCACTGATTGATAAGGAAACAATGAATGATCCCATCGAGCTAAAGAAATTATCATCTATAAAGATCCAAGTTGCAAAAAAAGGAACAAATACAAGTCCAATTGAAGTCGGGACTGTTGCCTCCTTATACACACCTGGGAGACGTGGAAGAAATCTTCAATCCACTCGGTGTGTCCTTGGGGGCAAGTGAGAGTTAAGGTGTTGTCACCTAATCCTCAACCCCTCTGTCTAGGCCAACTCCTAGCGAAGCCAAGGGGGGTAGTCCCTAACAAAAATACTAAGGCTTAAACTAAGTTGAGTACAAGAAATTAAATCTAGGAGTTTAATTATTCATTCAACAATCAACCATAAATTGAAATACACATAAACCAATTATTCATCCACGATATAACATCAAGCATATACTTGCATAAAAGGATACTCAGGTACGTTTGTTATATGCAAGTAAATTTAAAATTGCTTCAAAGAAGATAACTAATATATAAAAGGAAGCGTGTGGCTTTACTGAGTGTAAAATGAGACCAATGCCTTAAAGTGAATCGTGGGCAATGTAGTTCGTGTGTTTTATTAGGATAAATTGATGTTGAGTTAATGAAATGGTTTGGGCCTCCTTATGTATCATTCACCAATCTAAAACTTGCCGATCGGGTGTGCCGTAGATCCAACACGGCGAGTTGTCAGGTGATTTGACACACGCCACCCAGGGTAGAGGTCTTAGACAAATGGTACCACTTAGAGATTGTCCTAATTAATCTATCAACCACTGACCAACTTAACGTGTATGAAACTTACTTACAGCAGATCGAGACTAGCTCGCAACTGGAAGGGTCAGGAACCCCACTAAGAGCTGAGGGGAATTTGTTTATTTTAAACAAGAAGTAAATAATTGAAATTGAAATGTTATGCTAATTACTAATCCACACTGACCAGGCCTCTTTCGAGGAGCTGAGGGGATGGTTTATTTGCCAACTTGAAAATGCAAGAAGTAAAGCTAGTCTAGTAATTAAATGTTACTTCCCAAAATGAAATTTAATCTATGTGAAGACTGCAGTGCTTTGTGATGAATTGAAAGATTACTTTAGCTTATCTTTAGTTATGAAATTTGAATCTAAGCTAAAATTGCAAAAAAAAATGAGACAATCACCAAAACACCGTTCTCCAGGGGGGATGAAGAGTGAGAGCTTGTAGCCCCACTGATTTTATTAAAGAACTTACACAACTCTTTATGGGAGTGACTTGTGACCATTCATTAGGGGGGTCACAAGTCTTTACAATGTTTAACAAATGCTTATTGTAGAAAAGGGGTGCCCTCGGGGGTCCCTAATGTTCCAAATCCGCCCAAAACGGACATAATTTCCTCTTATCTGTTCGCAAACCTGCACAAAGCAGCAAGCAAACAAAGACAAAAGATGCCCAAAAACACTTTGGAAGTGTCTTTGGTTATTAGTAGGAAAGCCCCAAAATTGACTAAGTAAACTAGCGTAAAAATTAGCAAAATGAACTAAGAAGAGAAAACTAAAGAGCTTGTCTCCTTAGGGTCTTTTTCTGCTGTTTTAAAACAACAATATAAAGGCACTCTAATTGCCAAATATGGAATTAAAATCTTTAGGAAAAGAACTATCCTTTAACTTCTAAAATTTTTGAAAGAAAAACATGCTAAGTAATTAGATAAAACTTGAAAGTACAAACTTGGATCTAGTTTATCTTATGCATGTACACTTAGATATTCAAAATTTGAAATAAAGGTAGATCTAAGCTACTTGCATTTCCAACAAAGTAACCAAAACTTTTAGATTTTCTTTGAGAAAGAGTGAAGGGAGAAAATTGTAGCCTTGGAACCCTTGGGCAATGGAGTCTTTAGATGAGCTAAGGAGGGACTGAGTCTTTAGATCTTTGAAGTTGTGAAGAGACAAACAAGTTTCATCACCACTCCAAGCTATTAGAACTATAAGCTTTAAAATCTTGCAAATGAATTTGTTAGCAAAAATGGTGTCACCTACACAAGAAACTTGAAGAGTATGTTAGTTAACGAAAACATGCATACACATCAAAATCTTTAAATATAAATGAACAATAGGATTAACAACAAGCTAGATAAATCCTATCCTACAAGATGATAGCATCCTTTCAAAGGCCAAGATAACAAATCCAATGAAGAAATTAGGCAAATATTACCTCATAGATTAAGCATAAATTGACATCAAGCATCCACACACATGTATAACACACCTTCTTGACCTCAAAAGTCTCTTTATTCCAAATGAAAAGTGTTACAATAGTATACAACTACAAGCAGCAATCCCCAAACTCCAACCAGATTGCAATGGGTGAATGCCTATATAAATAGCAAAAGGTAAAAATCCCCAAGAGAGGAGGGCGCACCAAGTGTACATGAGAGGGAATCCAAGTGTAAGAAGTGACAACCAAGTGTTGGGGAAATAGCAGCCAAGTGTCCCCACAACTCCTTGTTTTTTGCCCTTTGCTGATTTTTTTGATTTTATTTTGACTTTTTTGGGTTTTTTTGAGCAAAAATGATTTTTAAGTGATTAAAATCACTATTTTTGCTCAACTAAGTGGGTAATTAGGTAATATGGGTGCTCTAGGTCCAAAAATGAGCACCCCCATGGCATATTAAGTCCCCTAGTACCACTTTTTTTAATACATCTTTATTTTTTAATTAAAAATTGTCGAATTCTGACAATTTTTTAATTCACTGAAAAAATTAAAAAATCCTAAGGGGGACTTAGTACATTTCCATAAGACTCTAGGAGAATTTTTAGCATGGTAATGTACATTAGACACTAGGCTTAGATCCATGCTTAAGCCTAACCATGGGCATATACTCCGACTCTGGAGGGATTGAGTGAAAAAACTCATAAATTATAAATTGCCTGAAAACGACAAAATATAATTAGTAAGTAAAAAAAACACTCCAGAGTATAACTCACGCTTAGGACTTAAGGTGGCTAAGACCTTTTTACAAGTTCATCATGCAACATCTCTTATTACAATTTTTTATGGAAATGTAAAAAAGAAAAAGGTTGGTCTTAATGACCGGCTGAACTTCTGAACTCTGAATTTGAATATGAAAATGTTCAATCTTTGGCGTCTCGCTGGAAATTCACCCTAGTGCAACTTGGTGGATAACAAGGACAACGTCATATGTTGGAGTACAAACGATAGAAGCTCCAAGTGTATGTACTAATAGAAGTTCATCAATTAACCAAGAAACAACAATGCGTGAAGAGAATCATATATCGAAATTAAACCAAGAAAATGCTATAAGGGAAAATCATGTTATAAGAACTCCTTATCGACATCCAAATCATAAGAGCAAATATCTTAACCAGTTAGAATATCAATGTCATTCAAGACAGGAACGACTAACTTATCCTCCAAAAAATATTGATACCAACACAATTAAGTCTCATGATAACCATTCATCATGGAAGTGCAATGTTCCGCTAAATATTGAATTAGGATGGTTTGACCCTTTCACAATTCGATAGTTCTGCTCAACTCTTCGTCACTCATATCGTCTCGTATTGTCAATCTTGACAACGCCAAAAACATATAATTATGCGAAGACATTGCTAGCCAAAACGAAGATGTAAGCCTCTCCATAAATATGCTTTGAGGACAAAACATTTCTAAAGGGGAAGCATATGTAACAAACATAAATATATATAATATATAAATATAAATAATAATGAATAACTATTAATTAACAATTAAATTACTAATGAAGAGACACCTTATATGAAAGGTCACGTCTCTTATGAAAGGGCACCCCTGTGTGGGTATATATACAACCCTCATTTCTTATTTGTATTCATCTCATGTCTCATATTATTTATTCTCATAAACATTTATGTTGTTTATTGTCCTTACAGATATCTTTATATTGCAAGTATTTTGGATATTTACATAGTGAACCAGGTTGGTTCACCACAATCACTCATTAGTGGTTTCTTATTTGATGAAGATATGGTGGTCCCATAGCCACCTTTTTGCACAAATTTCTAGGGCACACCTCTTTTAAAGACTATTTTATATTATATGATTCAATCAAAAGGTTTCTTGCAGAGCACCCTAGCTAGCATGGTGCACACTTGGCAAGGGAAAATAATGACTATCTTGAGGAGCATTCCTCTTTTTCTTGATGGATGATATTAATTTAATGGAATTTGTTTTCTTGATGAGTGCTCCATAGGAGGAAGTTACAAGTGGCATGAGGAGCCATTATGCATGGTCAAACTAGCCCAAGCTACTAGAGCATCTTGCATGGAGGAGGTGACATGTGGCATCCCTTTGTTATGGTTACACTATTTTATTGTTATGGGTGGCATTTTGCCTTAGAGAGCCCTCTTACCCCTCATGTTGCATGAGGTCGGACCTATGATTTTCATCATATATGACAGACATTAGTAGACTTAGATGACGTTTTGGATCATTTACAGATTGGGGCATTATCATGGATGCACACCCTTTCCTTGGCACTTCCCATGTGGCTTGTTTCGACCACTGTTCAGCAGTGGGTGCATGGTGTTTAGAGGAAAAGGGTTGTAGCACATACAATTGTTTATTACCCCTAGAGTACATCAAGATCTCTGTTGGTTGATTACTTATGTTCCATGGTTGATGATTGAGCACTTTCATCATTATATCTCATCTTTGTAGTGACATGATGGATGTGTTGGTGTATAGGAGGGGTGTTCCACTTGTTCCCTTTCTCATTTTGATGTTATATTTATTACATGACTATGGTTTAGATATGTTGTGGTGACTTGGTAACCTAGGAGATGTATTTCCTAGCATATGGTGATATATTGCATCTATTCTGGGGTGTGTTTTGGTATTGTGTGATGTGGATTAGCTTCTCTAGTGTTGACGCCCTAGAATGTTGGTGGTTTTGTGGTGCATACATCACTTTATCACAATAGTAACCACCTTTTCTCATGGAGTGTGTATGTTATTTCACTGTTTTAAATTATTTCTAGCCCTCCAACGACTAGTTTGGCCCTCCCTTGACTTCAATAGATACACTTCTATGGAGCATTTGGGTTGATTTGACATATTTTCACACTTGGAGGGGTTTCTTTTGATGACTAGCCCTTGATTAGGTGGAGTGCTCACCTTGTGGCACACATACTGAGGCACCCTTGCATATTTTATTGTTATTTGGCTTGGTTGATGGATCGTCCCTTCTCTCTATGGGATTAGTTGGCCTATTACTCATGTAGTTATGATGGTTTAACATGGATAGGATTGTTGGAACTTGGTACCTATTTGGAGTGGTTACACCTTGGAGACCAAGTTTTGGATAATTTTATGTTTATCTTGTTGGGACGTCCACATTGAGGAGTCACACTGGCCACCTTGTGGATGTTTTACTTGGTCTTTGCACACTCTCTCTTGTACACTTGATCATTGTTGAAAAAATCGGCATTGACAAAAAGTCGGTGAGGGTCCAAAATCCATCGTTTCGGAAAAAGCCGGAAAAAGTCAACAAAAAATCGGAAAACCATGACAAACATTAAAAAATACAAAATATATTCATTTTTTTCAAAATTTTAAACATATAAAGCAACAACAACATCAGATAAACACATTGGCACATAAATATGGAGATTGATATATATGATGTAGAGGATGCCAAATAAAAGATGATACATCAAAGTCGATTTGGAATCCTGAACCCTGATAGTTGTCCAATCAAGGACTCAAAAGTGGAGAACCAATACAAAATGACCTCACATATATAAATGTATCTCATCATCATGAGGTAGATGTACAATGCAATGTTTTAAAACTCGGACTCAGCCTCGGAATCGGTCGATGGTCAACTCCGACTCGAACTCGAACTCAGATTGACTCGGACCGATCTTATTTCAATGACTTGATTTACTAAATATTACATAAAATATTTAAATTTTAATGAAAAAA
>ML808029.1:41242-55174 GCA_009831015.1 Picea engelmannii
CAAAAGGGGATTTGGTCTTTTACAATAGCCGACATGATCAATCCGCAATAGGGGATTGATTTAATGAATAATACAACAATAATAATTAGAATACACTTTGCAGTTACATTATTTCAACACTTAGCAATCGTTGCTAGAATTTGTGGTTCACTGTCCTCACCGGATCCTTCCATTTCGACCTCTGTTTCAACTGTTTGTTTCCTTCTTCTACCCATATAAATGCCACTGAACTTGTTCATGTGCTAATCCTCACGGGCTGGGAGGATCAGAGCTCTGATACCACTGTAATGTTCCCAAGCCAATTTTTTCGCTTGGAACACTAACTGACCACTGATTTACTTGTTTATTTGTGTGTGTTTGCAGGTTGGCCTCTCAAGTTTCGGCCTTATGGTTATATTTAGTTATTAAGCACAAATATGAAGATATACTCAATGGAAATACAAGATCTAACTAGTGAACAAGATATGGAACCAAATAGCATAGATCTGACCTTTATTATTATGAAAAGCAAGAACTTGATACAAAGTGGATGCAGATCTGGAATAACATCAGATGGCTCCAAGAGATAATATATGAGTTGCTACAAAATGCTCTTGATAAGAAGATGCAAGCCTCCAAAGGCTAGATATACAATGAAGGTCAATGCAAGAAGAACCAGGGTCAAGTGCAAGCCCCCTTGGATGATGGCACGTCCTGTTGCAGAGATAAGAAGACCAATATTTCGGCCCAGTTGAAGGAGATCTCCAAATAGCACCAAACTCCACAGAAAGATAGATAGGGGCAAGTAGAATCCCTCCCTGGAGTCTCAAGTCAACATGCCAAGGTCTACCCCTCCAAATTGTTGAAACCCTAAGCAAGGTTGCACCCAGACTGTCAAGCTCAATATTTCGGCCCTGATGGATGAGGCCTCCAAATGCCCTAAAAATCTCTAGAAAGACAGATCGGGCCACCACAAATTGTTGGGACAAGTCTCAGGGTCAGATATGAGGTGTAACCTCTCCAAACTGAGCAGATCCGAATCATAGTTGCGCCCTCCTCCTCTCAAAATCGTGCCAAAGCTTCAAATAATAATATAGCAAGAGTAACCCTCTCAAAACACTCCAGATCTGATGAACAAGGCCCTGCAAGTAATACCCAGGTGCTAGAATATCGATAAACCTTGTCAATAGTCTAGATCAAACTCCTCTCCAAGGAATGATGCACTCCCTGCTGGAAAGCCCTCAAGGGTACGACCTGCTGCTCTCCTGAATAGATGATGGTACCTGTGAATACTGTAGAATGGTGTGGGTGGAGTATTTCATCCCCGAGACCAAGCTTGGAACAAGGTGAGTGGAATCTTTCACCACTGAGTTGTTCTCTAGGGTTTATATTCTCAAAACCCTCAAAACTGTGTGCTCAAGAGCCCAATAACCAAATGCATAATAATCCAAGATGATCTGAGAGGTGCGCCCTAGTCTTTCCTTTATACCTCTTTCTATTCTTTTGTTGAGTTAAGTTAACCCTGAAGTTCAACTCCTAACTCAACCTCAAGTGCTCTAATCCTCCAGTGAGTTACTTTTTACCTTTTCAAGTCAACTTCAAAATACAACATTGAGTTAGCTGACTTTTTCCCCATGTTGCATGAGACTATGGTCTAGTGGGGATGACTAGACCACTAAGTCTCTCCAAACCTCTTCATCAAGAGGTGGGGGATTTTACATCATGAGTCCATCTCTTGTCTTCCCTATTGGGTGAGGTCAAGGAGGGGGGCTTGGCTCGTTTTCTAGGGTGTGCATGAGTTCTTATGGGACTTAGCCTAGAATTGATGTTCATTTCCAATCGAGCTTCTTCTCTGTGTCATCATCTACCCCATCTCTCATAGGTTTGCTCAACTTTGAGAGGCCATCACTCCCTAAAACCTCAACCACCTCATATTAACAAGAGAACCTTCAGGAAGTGTAGTGGAGCAAGGAATTTTCCTAATCAACACATAATAGGTGTTTATACCAACATATTTCATGAAGACCCTAAATAGGCTTAAAGCCATAACTAAGTGATCCTTTTGACACCCGAGACATCCCCTTCAAAGTTACTTTGAGTCCATCATGGGAAGAAGTTGTAGAGCCATCTAAGAAATCCAAGGCTATAATGGGGGAAATGGCTTGGGTGAGAGAGGTTCCTCCTACTACCAAAAGTCCCATCTCTTCCCTCTCTCCATGTCAAAATGTGTGACATGTCAGGTTCACTCACTCCCCCCTGAACTCTTGTTGACATCCCATCCGAGACAATTTATTTATTTTATTTAGTTTATATAATAGACCATTGTAATAAACCTTAATATGTGAATCATTTTGATAGAATATAAAAGATTCATAAGAAAATTACAAATAACAATGCCTAAATTTAGAGAGAATTTCTTTCAAATATTTAGAGACTCCATCGTTGTGATGTGTTGAAATTTCATAGTGGTATGAATATTTTTTCATTTTTCCATAAAATAGGTGACATGTATTTTGAAGAGATTAACTTTAGTTCGTAGTGCAAAAAATATATAAAATTCATGTTTATATATGTAATATTAAATACACAACTACATATAAATTGTAGAATGAAGTGCAATTCAAGTTTCTATTCATATGGTTTTTTCTTAACTATAGGGTAGGATGTGAAATAACAACCTTTGTGATTATTAAACTTAATTATATGAACATAAGCTTTAATATTATTAGTGCTATTATAACTCTCTATTATTGTTCCAACTCTTCATCATTTCAATATCATTACTATATTTGTCACCAAGGTGCCCATGTGGAAACATGCAATGGCTAGGATCAATTTTATTCGTGGAAAGATCAATGGATCTTAGGTTTCAAAGATGGATTTGTATCCATTTTATTCAAAATATGCGAGCAACATATCTACAAATCTAATGACTTTTTACATTTATGATGATCTTGGAAATTAAAAGAGGCTCACCATAATTGCATCGTCCATTGACAATTAGAACATCAAAAATCTTGTTTGTTAAACCTCTTCTCAATGTCACCCCTAGTGGAAGGTATACTAATGGAGTGTGGATGATATATATATATATATATGGAAAACCCTCTGAGTACTTCCCCATGATCCACTGATTGTAAACATGGTAAATCATCAACCTTGATTATAGAGCCTAACCTTGAGGGGATCAAGAGAGGTAAACCTGTGACTTCTCCAACTTTGGGGAAAGATCTCACGTTTGAGTCATAATTGCTTGAGCTAATCCCCAAGGCTATGATAACAACTCTCTCTCTCTCTCTCTCTCTCTCTCTCTCTCTCTCTCTCTCTCTCCATATATATATTCTTTCTTGACAAAACTCAATTATTTTTCTACTTCACAAATGAAATTCTTCTAAATGTAATTATTGTGTTAATTAGTAATAAAAGGGATAGCTATGTGAGCTAGCACTGATCACATATTACTTGGTCACTTAAGTTTATCACGAAATCATGTGTTCTTTGCACATTATGCCACCATTAGGTAAAGTCGCATGTTTAAGTTCTAAACCTCCTAATGAGGATCGGGTCGTACTCCAAAGGTTGATGCCATGTTTCAATTAGTGCTCATCAAAAGGGTACATAAGTCCATATCCCATCATATACCAATGGGGACATAATGACTACCTTAGTCACCTTTGATGTCTTTGAACCTTTTAACAAAATAGGCACTACAATAACAAGTTGTTCCCAACAACGCAACTCCTTTATCCTAGTCAAGAATTTATATTACTTGTTGTTGGGAAAACAAAGGTAATGAAATAACATCACATACAAAAAAAAACATATTGGAGGTAGAAACTACATGATCATAATATTGATGGAGTCTTTAAACTTCTTGATAAGTAATTGTTAGCATTTCAATTCCTTATGCTTGAACCATAATCATATAGTAAAAAAAAATCTACATAATTAACTAGAAGAGTGATTTTCAACTCCTACATTGTATACATAATGAATGACCATGCAATATTAATATAAGTTATAAGGCCAACTCCTAAAGCTCCTAATGGGCACTTGAAATTGAAGGTCAATTCCATATCTTTATTGCTACCTCATCAATGAAGTACCTTGGTATGACTCCAGACCTTGCAATATAACCATGGGCATGAAAAAAGACTTATTACCTCAAAGCCTATTACTACAATAGAGCTATGATAACTAGGATTGTGTCCAATGACATGACTAATCCCTCCAACATAATTGGGATTTCATATTGTATTTATAATTTTGTGTTGCAAGCTTGGGTTATGAATGAACAAAATATCAACCATATGCACACCAAATGTAGACCCTAGACAATCATTGTGGGAACATGTATGAAATAAATATTAAACACCAATTTCCACTGGTAAGCATCCTTGTGACCAACATGGATGTTTCCACTAAAAATTTGATGTTTGCAATGCATTTTGACTTCAAACATTTCTCAAGGACATTTTATCCATATTGCATAATAATAAAATATTTTATGCGATAAAAATAACAACCACATGAACCAATATGTACCAACATTAGATACCTCATGAATGCATCACCATTGATTGTGTCAACAACCATATATGACACAAGATATGGGCTACAGATGTTGCGTGATTGTTCTTTGGACAATGAAATTCATTCCAATCTCATAAATTTCAATGAAACACAAGAATAAAGGGTACACGACTTACATTGTTTGTGATCTTAGTGTGTGCTCCAATGTTAGTGTTTCACCATACCATATAGGACATGAATAATGGACTATAGATTTTGCACAATACTTCTTTATGCAAAGAAATTCATACAAGTCTCATAAACAAGAGAGAAAAAAAAGAATGCAAGATACACAAATCAAACTTTTTTTGTTCTTGGTCCTCTCTTTAATGTCAATATTTCACCATACCAATCCACTATGAAAACATAGATCACAATGAAATTTGCAATAAAAAGAAAGTCTTCAATAAAATATATGCTATAAATTCACATATCCTAAAGAAAGTCTTCAATAAAATATGTGCTATAAATTCACATATCCTAAAGAAAGTCTTCAATAAAATATGTGCTATAAATTCACATATCCTTATTAGTAATGATGTAGGGTTGTAGTGAATTCCACAAAATAAAATTGCCTAGATTGCTAAGAGAATAGGGCCATTGCACTATTTGAGGTCACTAAATCTATTTCATACCACAAAAGTGATAAAAATCAAAACCCACAACATTAAAATGAGATTAGTTCCTTAACACAAATTTGGCATATCATGTGATATGATTTTGGCTCTTAATGATCATGCTATAAGTGTTCAAAGTTAATGGACCGTGAATACTAAAACTTTGCAAATTCCTATGGAAGTGCATCCAATGTCAATAAGATGGATGAATGAGAATGATTAATAAATTATAAAATGAGGATTTGATGGGAGTATCCATACTACTTCCTTATCAAGTACATATCTATGACTAACATGAAACTATAATAAAGGCAACCTCTACATGGCCTTGTTATGTTGTGTTATTTAACTCAATCGACTTGTCCACACGAAGGACACTTTCTTTGACTTTTATTACTTCATTTTAACCTTCATTTACTATGTTTGTTTTACTATATTTTTTTCTTGTCAAAGTGTTAATGATAATAATTGTTAATTAATAGTGCTGCAACTAAGATAAAACTTTGTAATTTTTTTGAGAAATATATCGTGGATCATCATTACCCATTGGAAATTTCTTTGTGTAACCATGAAATTCCAGTAATAATGGTTGTTGTGACTATTTGTTTAGTGCATGTTGATTGCCTTTTTTTTTTTTTAATTATTATGATGCGTGGTAGTGGTTTATTCTCATTTTCATGTCTTCTTTATATGGTAAAGTTCTTTTGTTATTTGTTTTTTTAGCATTATTATTTACAAAATATACTTTTTTTATCTTTTTATTTATTTTTATCTTTTTATATATGTATTTTTTTTTTCATTTTTAAAGTTTCATATATGTCTAGTTATGGATTTACAAAGATGAGATCATCACTTTATTTGTCAAGAATCTCTAAGTATACACTATAAATTGTCGTAGTCTAAACGTTTTACGAAATGATTTTTCTCTAACGATTTTTTCCAAGAACATTTGTCCGAAATCCGGTCAAAAATTGTTAGGTCCATAGATTTGAGTGATTATTTATGTATAATCTGAGTGCCCCAAAGGTTTTTTAGTGTGTTGAATCCATTTTTGCAATCATAAATGGATTTTATACAACAAAACATAGTAATTTCGTGCAGATTTATATCGCTGGAGTTCGGTGAAAAAAACCATTTCGTAGAACAGTTAAAAACAATGCCCTATAAATTCACTATAAATTGTCACTATCATATTTGGTTATTTACAATTTATTTTTGTAGTTTTTTGTCATGATCAACAATTAAACATGATGGATCGAAGAACTATATTACTCATTGTAATACAAGGGGAATAAGGACAATGGGCTAAAACATGTGCACTAATAAGTCAAGGATAACATAGATAAAGCTTCGCTAAAATGAAATATGTGCAATGAGCACATAATATGCATAGATAGAGGAAAAAATGTAAAATGACTGAAATGGTTTTATGAACATCTCAAATGATTGTTGATACTATGTGTGGAATAGAGATGAGTGTGGAGGATGGTAAAGTATTTGATAAGCAAATATTAAAAATGGTGTGGAAACAAACAAAATAAAATGAGAGGAAGTTGATAATGAGTAGGAACATATAATGCATGCAAAAAGGAAATGGATTAAAGATATGTGGAGAACTAGGTGACAATGGATTATAAAACTAAGAGGAGAATATATTCCAGAGTCATTTTCAACATTTAAAAAAATTATTTAGGTAAATGTTTGTCCCAAGTTGGCCACTTCATTATATTTTGTCATGTAGTCTATTTTGTATTTAATAACTTAAATATTTGGTAGATTTATGTATTATTATTATTATAATTTTGACAAGTTACTTCTTATTATCATTGTGTAGCAAGTGTTCCCTTCCCCAATATTGAGTATTATAATGTAATTTAGTTGTATTCAACACTCTAGAAATATACCATGGATAAGAAGTTGTGGGTAGGGAATATATATATTTCCTAGCCCCTGTTATCCCCTAGCCTAGGGATAACTAAGGAGATCACGTCTCGAGGCCCACAGGTCCTAGACATGGAGTACTGAGAGCCAACCGACTTGAGCATGGCCCTAGAGGGCCCCTCTTTTCTTCAGTGCAATCCACATATCATCAACAATGGTATCCATCACACCAGCCTGGTCCTGAGGTAGTAGTGAGTCTTGCTCCATGAGGTAATGAGTCTGAGTATCATGGTATGTATCACTCTAATTTTTGAAACAGTTGAACATGTTATATCAAATCCTTCTTCATTTCATGACGTTTGCTTGCAAATTATGCTCTTTGCCTCGTTCAAACCTAGAAGGGTGACACAATGCCCTAGTAAGTTGATTTCCCTTTAGGATGGGTTGATACTAGGTGGATCTATGAAAAATGATCGTATGTTCCCTCCATACTTACCATTTTCCATCTTTATTCCTTCCATCTCCCCTATCTTTGTTTGGGCATTGGGATTGGCTATAGTAGGAAGGGTTGTACCATACCTCGTGGGAAGAAGGGGATAAAGGACCAGAGGCTAAAAGTAACTAGAAAGAGTTAAAAACCAATTTTGAAACCTTCGAGATGCTTCGCCTAGGGATTCTCGAGAAATAAGTGAAAAAATTCTCAGTAAGAAAAGGGGACCCACAAGATAACATAAACACTCAAGGTACTAGTTGAAGGATAGAATGTCTCATCACGAGCCGACCTATTATGACCATGGGCATGTAGCAGTATGAAATTACCACCTATATGGTCACCAAACTAATGTAGTGGCTCTTGGTGGCATAACCAAGAGAAAGGGGGTCTCATCATGAGCCAACCTTCTCATTTCCGTGAAATGTTTGTAGATAACGCTTTCACCTCTGGTCATCAAGCCAGGACAGTGGTCCTCAACTATTTCCTTGAAGCACATGAGCAAAAGATCAAAAGAAACAAAGCTAAAAATACAAGGCAATGAATGGGCTAGGAAACTATTGCATTCATGACAAGGTGCAACTCGCCCTCCACAAACACACCCATAGGTAAGACTCTACATTTCTTTTTTATCACATGCAACCCATGCCCAAATATTTACCCCATGCCACCTCATACAATTACATGACTTGGACTAGATCCCACCTGAGAAACACCCCAAACTTAAGAGAGGTTAGCCCAATAGGACACCCTGAGACCCTCTCCAAAACTAACTTATCAAATCACATAACGTCTTTGAGCACTTATTTGGGGTTAAGGGGGGTGCTATGCACATGTTTGGGTAATTCAATTATTGGATGTGATTTACATGTTATGATCCCTGTGACTTATGAACCCATGGAGGGCTTATTTGTTGTTCTTGAAGGACCTTTCTTGGTGGACAGGTACATTGAAGGATAGTACATGAAGAAGGAAGTCATTTCCTTTGGAGGCACTTTGGTAGGCCTTAGACAGATGATCCCTACCTTCATTCACTTGGACGATGGACTTGGGAGGCCTAAAGACCATCCATCTAGCCCATGAAGTCATATTGGAGGGGCTAGGGTTCCATGCAGTGATGCTCCAGTGAAAGAAGGGGATTTGCATGAAATTCTAGCAACAAATGGTGAGATTAAGCCCCAGGAGGGGAAAAATTCCATCATTAGAGGCATGATGTCCATCATGAGAGCTCAACGTCAGCCTAGAAAGGGCATGACGTCACCCTACTAGGTTTTTGTTATCACATTTTTGTAGTGAATGTTCAGGGTCGACCTTGATTTTTGACCTAAAATAATTAAAGGTCATAATTTTGGTATAAATAGACATAAAATGACATTCGTTTTCATTAGAACTCATCACACACAAGTGGTGGTCTGAAATTTTTACCCTCTTTAAGGGTTATTGGATGAAATAACTAATGCGTACCTCTTGGGAGAGCTTTATGGTGGTGTATTTTAGCATTTTTCATTGTGGAATGGTCTTAAATTGTTAAGGATTAAGCTATTATTAGGTTTCTTTTCAACTTACTAGATAACCATAACATAGATAGGATCACTGAGAAATACACAATCACAAGTGAAACATCATTTATCCCGGGAAACCTTCATGGGGGAGAAAACCCAACAAAAACTTCCTTAATATAGATGGCCAATACAATGCCAAGAGAATAAACCAAACAAGACAAAAATTCCTCTCCCAAGTAGTGTGCCTTTCTCTCTCTCTCTCTTCTTTGAGAGAAAAGTTGAATGCTTTCTCCTCTTTTTCCATAGCTCGAAATTGTGCTCTTATAGCCTCCAAAATGCAACTGAAGGGCCGAGTCGGAACGTTTCCAGTATATGGAAGGTCAAAGATTAGAGATCTTTTGTTGTGACATGGAAACCAAACACCATTTTTTATTTTCTGGCACAAATCCCGATATATGCGAGTTGTAGTGGAGCATCAAGCGTATACGCATTTTGCAAAGAAGTTAGGGAGTGTATATGTGGAAAAATATATATTTTTGGCTCTGGAATTGTCAAAAATGGGTTGATAAGTCTGCATAGGGAAATGGAAAAAGGCCCTCTGTGTAAGATAGAAATGGTGAGGAAAATCTTGCTATAACACTCATATAATATGTTGCCTTCAACAACCTTCACTATAGCTTCCTCAGGGTTATCACCTGTGACCTAAAACAAGGTCAACAAGCAAGAATAATACTCTTTTGATAATAGTAGATAAAACAATAGCACGGATAATCATCACAATATCTCCTTTAGAGCTATCACTTGTGACTTGTTTGAAGTAAAGATAAAAAGTAAGAAATACAATACAAAATGAGGTCAACACTCTTATAGTGTTGTGATCAAACATTCCTCCATGGCAACCTGGAACTAACACAAGAGATTTCTCCTAGAGGAGATGTTAGTTTGTATCAGGAAAATGATTACATTAAGAATTTATCTCAATATGCTTACATGCTACCATGTATAGTACTTTTCAAAGACTAGTTATCAACTTGTCATGTGAAACTTTGAATCTTATCAACTTAATTAATCAAACCTGGAACCTAGAGACTTGTCCTCAAGAATGAGTGTGTTGCTGCATTTCTTCCAAGTCTCCTTCACTCAAGATGACAAGTGTTTTCTTCAACCTGTCTTTTGTACTAGGACAATATGCTATCTTGACAAAAAGTTGGGTTAGAGAATAAACTCTATGATCTCTACTTTAATCCATCTAATACCTTGACTTAGAGTTTGATCAAAGGTTAGTATGATGGTCATAGCTACAACATGCAACACTGATCAAAATAATGTCATAACAGATAGATTCATATCTGAATAATCACACCTGGGTTGCATAATTCCTCTGTATGTGTTGGATCTTGAGATCCTTCTAGATCTATGGAAATAGATCCCTTCTCCTGCAAAGACCCTTTAAATATTAACAATTTAAACATATGTGAGTACATACCTCTGATAACATTTGCAAGTAGTGGTACCATCTGGTAGCAGCAGTAATGATCACCAACTCTTAAAAACTTCAAGGGTGACTGCAACTGGTACTACAACGGATACTTCAACTAGTACTGCAACCACAATTGATACTGCAACTAGTTCTGAGACTGCAACTGCAACTTAGGGTTTTATGAGGAAACCCTAATTTTTCAAACTTCAAATTTTGAAATTATGATCCAGGGGATAGATGCGCCGAGCTGAGGTGAGTAGGCTGGTGCGGTCAGATTTCTGAAAATCCAAATTTTACCCCCTCAAACTTGACCAACAGATTTCTAGACTGGTACTTTTGGTTTTTTGGTACTTCTGGTTTTCTGGTACTTCTGGTACTCTGGTACTTCTGGTACTTCTGGTACTTTGTGAAAACTAGGGTTTCATTTTTGGGAGATCTACCCATTGAAAAGGTGTGTCGAAGGTGCCAAATAATTCCTTGGGTTAGGAAACACTTTTAAATATGGTTTTGAGGATGAAAATCTTCTTCAATAAAAAGCTCTAATTTTTATGTACGACAATAATGATGTTTTTCTTCTTGTTGTGAAAGATGCTCTCTTCAGCTTAGCTCTGATACCATGTTAAGGTTTAAGCTATTATTAGGTTTCTTTTCAATTTACTAGATAACCATAGCATAGATATGATCACTGATAAATACACAATCACAAGAGACACATCATTTATCCTGGGAAACCCTCATGGGGGAGAAAACCCAACAAAAACTTCCTTAATATAGATAGCCAATACAATGCCAAGAGAATAAACCAAACAAGACAGAAAGTCCTCTCCCAAGTAGTGAACCTCTTTCTCTCTCCCTTCTTCTCCAACTGCAGCTCCAAACTTGCGCTCTGATGAATAAGTGAGTGAGTGAACAAATGAAGCACTGGCCTCTCTTATTTATACAATCTGACAGGTGCTGAACTGAGGTGGATTTTCACTGGCAGGGCCGGCTTCTCATTTTGGGTGGTTATAAACACTTTAATATATTATGGGGGTCGACTTCTCATTAAGCTTATTAAAATTAGGGCTTGACCACTAGTACATATGACCAAATTTGCGATGGTTTTTCGTTGATATTGCCACACTTATCTGTCACAATTTCCACGAAAGCCGAGATTTTTTTCGTTGAAATAATTTTGTCGCTATATCCATGATCCAGGTGTGCATGGAAACATCGACGAAATTAGCGTTCCATGTGCCACCACCTTCAATATCGGTTAACCCTATGAATCGTCAGAATTAGGATGAAATTACGTCACAATAACAACAAAGAAGTGTGGCAATTATGACAAAAAATCGTCCCAATTGCGACGAAAATTTATGCCAAGCCAATAACTTACGACGCAAATGTTGAATGTGCGATGCAAAATCGTCGCCACTTGCGATGAAAATTTATGGAAATATTGACGAAAATATATCTCAAGACCAAACTTACGACGCAGATGTTGTATGTGCGACGAAAATTCGTGGCAAATTGCGACGAACTTTCGTCGCTATTGCGACGGTTGTGGTAAAATACAAAATCTGTTTCCGACGAACTATCGTCGATATTGTGACGATGGCTTTAAGTTAAAAAAAAAAAAATTACATGAGATATTGTATTACCATATTACATTGTAATATGGTATAGCATATTGTATGCCATATTACAATGTAATATGGTAATGCCATATTACCTTGTAATATGGGATTACCATATTACATTGTAATATGGTAATTCCATATTACAATGTAATATGGGATTACCATTTTACATTGTAATATGGTAATGCCATATTACATTGTAATATGGCATTACTATTACATTGTAATATATTGTAATATATATATCCCCTACAAATAATCAAGGCACTAATCAACCAAATGTTGGAAGCATGTGTTATCATGAAGTGGGATTAGAAGGATACCAATATGACAATATACACAATGAATAATTTGGAATATTACTTTCAAAAAAACACATGGATTGCATGAGTGAGTCATTATGCAATTTATATTACACAATACTATAACAACACTTCTAAGATTGCACTTCTAAGATTGATGGATGATATCTTAAGACCATTTCTCAAACATGTTTATTGTAGCCTCCTTGGATGATATTTTGACTTTTAACAAGATTTGTGAAGATCATTTGAAACATTTCGAGAAGATATATTTTTAACCCTTCAACACAATTAATTACAAGCCAACATGAAGAAATATGAGCTTGTAAAACAATTATTGTTGTGTATGGATTTTGTAGTTAGAGGATGTGAATTGTGTATTGACCTCAGAAATATAAAATTTGTTGTAAATTGGTTGATCCCAGATAATTTAATTGAACCAAGGTAATTCATGGGCTTAGCAAATTATTCAGGAATGAAGTGTCTCTTCAATGTGTTAGAATATAGAAGGTTGTCCTCGTTTTACCATTGACGATACCCTCGTCACCCAACCATAGGCCGAAGCCACCCTACGAGCACCTTGACCTTGACAGAGAAGAGAATCCTGGTAGCAATCCAATAGCCAAGAGAGGCTAATGCACTAGGCAAGAATAGAAACCAAGCTGATCAGATAATACCACCCAGAGGTTAGCGCACACCTTCCCAGAAACTTGCGCACAAGTTTTTACTGCACCTGCGCAGATCCAGTTCTCTCTGCAACTGCTAAGATGTGAATAATGAGAAATAGCGCCCTGTATTTATAGTAGTTTGGGCAGTTTTACTGGGGCCGAATTCTCCTTTTGGGTACTAATAAATTCATTTTAAATATATTTCTATAGTCGACAACTTGTCTAGGGTTTCCTTCATTTCTTTGCTTCCTTCCGAAATATTCTAATCTTGTCATGGGTCACAATAGAGGTTCATACCTCCTGAAGATACCATAATACTAACACTCCCTCCTAGCTAGGGAGGTATGGTCTTGAGCACAACAGACCATTCAACTGGTAGCAACACGAGCATTGTCATTATTATCCAACTGGATAATCTCCTATGACAACTGGTACAATATCAATTGATAGAACACACCTGTGTTTATTCAAGGTAGTACGCAACTACTCAAACCGTGACACATAGTCACAAACAGTGGAACAAATCCACCACTGTAGTATATCTCTACTATCTGGAGACAGGCAGTCTCCATAACAATCATTTGATGCCAATCTGCACAGAAAAATATTGTTAAAATAAACTGAATCATTTGGGCCAATCTTTCACTCACATCTGTGAGATATGAAAGAATATTTTCCCTCAGTATAGAACATCAACAATGGGCTATCTTCCCTATTCTTCTCAAACAAGGAAGAAGGATTGTTTCTGATTTCTGAGCCTGGACCATTCCTCACCCTGGGCCATTCTTCCTACACTAATCAAAGTGCACCCTGGACAGA
>ML808029.1:69903-81944 GCA_009831015.1 Picea engelmannii
ATCTAATGGAATAGGTCTCAAATAATGGTGAAAATATTTCCATTTTTTTTTTTTTTTTTTACAGCTGCGGGGTTATACTTTGGTCTGAAGAATGCTGCAGTGCTTAAATCCCCAAATTTTGAACCAGGGAGTATTTACTTAGCAACCCAAACACAGATGTACGTCAATAGATCTTGTCGATTTAATTTGTTTATGTTGTTATTTATGTTCCCCAAGGGTTAGGTATTCAAGGGTTCTACAGACAAGGGTTTGCCCTGTGCTATAGCTCTCTGATATATGTGTGGGGTCCAACAGTATTACTCGGCCCAATATCTCAGGGCACTAACTAAGGAGGATAGACCGTACCCTTAGCCGTACTACCCGACTACCCAGGTACTAGAGAGTATCTTCCCAAGTGTTGTTCTCAGTGACACTATAGCAGTTCGGTGGCCGATAGGTTTATCTAAAGAGGGCTTCAGGAAATCTAGGTTGATTCGTACATAGGTGTTGTCTGATGCGCTACCACTCGAAGGGGTACCAACAGGGGTTACAAGGGTGGCCAACAGATGTGCGCTTAAGAACCACTTATATTTCCTGCATGTATGAATCCCTCAACCGCGAGTTTATGCGTGTAACGATAGATCTCTGTGGCTTAAAGACGCCGGAATACGTCTCTACCCTAAAAACAAATACCCATAATTTCTGCCAAGGAAAGTGCTCTGATACCACTTGCAAGATAACAGTTATATAAAATATGCAAAACAGAAATAAAATGCTAGAAATGGCAGAATAACAATAAAATATCCAGCATAATCTTCACAATACACATAAATGATATACAAAATAGTAATAGAAAAAAAAATTTGATTCAGAAAGCAATGTTCACAGGCCTCTTCGAGGGGGCAACCTCCAGTCGAGCAACGCTCTGTTACAATAATCTCCAAGCTAGGGTTCTCATACCCTCGCCCCTTATTTATACTAAATATGTCTATTAAGAGAAGCATCTAGAGGAAGATCCTTCTAGAAGTGGAAGCTTCTATTAGGTATTCTTACATCCGCCTTATTCTATTTTATTGAAAGGCCTTATTAATATTGACCTTTATTACATCTGAATACATTGATCTACCTATGTACGGGTTAGGACCTTAACAACCTGTCTCTGTAGCTGGGATAGTTGGTGCGTTAATTTCCTGTCCACTTGGTTGCTCTCGCATTTCACCCTCCTGAGCTACATGCTCTTCGATTTTGAGAAGATAATATACAAGTATAAGTCAGGAAATAAATATCTACAATCACAGTAAATATTTCTAATTCTAAAGCATACATACCGAAATGGGTACTCTTCTCTACACTATCACTGGACATGTGGATCCTTGTATGACGTGGTGTTTGTTGAATATCGCTTGATTCACTACTGTGATAGCATTGTTTATTGAAAACAAACATAAATAGTTATTTAAGGGTGATATAATAAAATATGAATAGACTTTACAAGCATGCTATTGTGGTTTCCTTATTCATTTGATTTACCGACGTGGCTGGGGAGATAGGAGTCTGGCCCAAGATTTTTCTATATTCAATCACACTTTTAAAACCATGCTTGTAACCAAGCTTCAGGTCCTCCTCGATGGAAACAGTGTCGAACATATTTAACTGCAATGCATAACACCATTAAAAATACCAATAACAAAAACATATATTTGTTCGCTACTGTTAAATAAATATTAACCACAGTTAATTATTTAAATCTTACTATTTGAGCTTTGAGTTTTCCGTAGCCACCTGATGCAGGAGCATCTACGACATCATGAAACGAGTAGCACGGGGATAAAGAGAAGAACAGCTGGACAGCACCAGCGCATACTTTTTTTGAATAACTTGAAGATTGTTGCACCGTCGTTTGAATGAATGCATTCATATGAAGTGCACTTGTATTGTAATGTAGATAAGAAGGCATTTAACAGTTTTAAATGCTGGTAGATAGGGTTAGTTGTAGATTAGACAATTTCACTTCTGGGAGGGAAAAACGAATATAGGCACCCTCCTTGTATAATTAAAAATTATTATTCAACATTGGCATAGAGAAGCAGGAGGAGAGAAACTCAGAGAACTGGTGAAGGATCCCCATGTACAGACATTGAATTAATAGTAAAGCTTTGATTCGATTTCATGGCTGTGATTATTCTCTGTGTGTTGTTAATATTATGCTGTTGCATATTTGCTTCTTGTTTTGCCTATTGTCTATATGCTGCATATGTGATTGCATGGCAGGTTCGAAATCTGAGGGAATGAAAGAATGAGTCTAAATTGGTTCTCTGTCTAAGCCAGGAGATTCATGCATAGAGTGCAGTGAAATTCCTCCGCATAGAGTGCGTTGAGGCGGTTGGACATATTAACTCTCATTCTCATTTACCCAGAAGTTGTGTGGGTTTATTTAAACCGTGCAGGTGAAGTGCAGGTTGAATTGAAGACTCAGAGGCAAGCCTGGGAGGAGGAGAACAGGGAAGCCCTAATTCAAATTCATGGACGTGTTTATTTTCTGTGTGCTGTTGGCATTGTGCCTTTTCATATTGGCTTCCTGTTACTTACTTCTTTCATATGCTGCGTATGTAATCTTATGGAAGAATTGAACCCAGAGTGATTCCGAGTGGAAAGCTGGTGAAATCTCAGGAGGGAGAGTTCCTTACAAGTATTGTGGAGCAGACCCAGGGGAAGCCCGAACGGGAGAAGTTTCGGAGCGAAGAACTTTTCGAGAGGAAGAGAATCGACGACTTGAACTCTTGGGAAAGAGTTAACCTCCAAGTGCAGTAGAACTCAGTTTCCATTGCATTTCGGCATATCGGGTTTGGTGTGTGCAAGAGTTGCATGCACGTCGAAATCGCGAGTTGCGATTTTCCGATTTAATCGGAGTCGTCGGTCATCGGAGGGACAGGTGGCACGAGATCCCGAGGAGTCGGGGTTCGGCAATTCGGCATTTTCGAAGTCGAAGGGAGCACGGAGAAAACAGTGAAGCCCCGAGTTACGACGAGTCCCGCGGAGACGGAGCGGAGGACAGCACATGGCATCGCACATCGGCGTTCGGGGTTTTGGAAGGTGAGTAAATCACCACCTTTCATCTGCCGATTTCCCGATAGGGAAATCCCCGATACACAAAAGTGTTGACCGTTGACATCGGGGATCGGGATTCGGGGTTCCATATTGCACGGAAGGTGCACACAAGGTTCGCAAATCCGCGAAACCCGATTTCCTGACTGGAGGAAGGGAGATCACCGAGAAGTATACTGTGGGTAAAAGACTCCTGAGGGAGTTCGAAGAGTTGTTAACTCTTCGGGCCGAGTTGTTGAAGGTCCTGGTGAGAGCGACTGCGTCGTCGAGGGCACAAATAGCAGCGCGGGCGAAGCCAGAGTGGTATCAGAGCCGGCTACGAAGTTCTCTTTGTTCAGGTAGCAGAGAGAAGCAGATACACCATGCCACCCAGAAGAGAGAGGCAATCTCCTGATCGTGAAGACAGGGATGCCCGAAGAAGGGGTAGGCCAGCAGGAAATGCTGAGATAGAGCGAGAAATGAGAGATCTCCGAGCCAGACTTGAAGAAATGGAGACCACCCAGAGACGTGGTGTTGGTGCAACAGAGTTCAGTGATCCCGAGATTGAAGAGGAAGCTGGACACGATGCTGAGGAGGTCACAACAGAAGATGCCTCGACATAAAGGTTGATTAAGGCCATTTCGAGGATGAGCTCGAAGATGAAGATGGACATTCCCGTCTATGAGGGAAGTCTAAATGCAGAGGAATTGTTGGATTGGATCCGAGCATTGGATACCTACTTCGACTATGAATATATCAAGGAGGACAAGAAAATAAGGCATGTTGTTACCAAGATGAAAGGACATGCAACCTTATGGTGGGACGAGCTGTAAGCGGACAGGCGTTCCAAAGGAAAACAAAAGATAAAGAGATGGGATCGAATGATCGCCAAGATGAAGGCAAAGTTCATCCCGAGAGATTACCAGATCACACTTTTCAGGCGCATGCAGAACCTGAGACAGAAGCTGATGACGGTGAGAGAATACACCGAGGAGTTCTACAGGCTCAACATCAGAGCGGGTCATCGGGAGAGTGATGACGAAAAGGTGGCCATATACCTAAATGGTCTTAGGTATGACATTCAGGATGAATTGAGCATGGTCACCATCCAGACGGTTGAGGATGCGTACCAGATGGCTCTGAAGGCCGAAGAGAAGCTGAGCCGCAAGCAGGGACAGCGAGGGCGAGGCAGGAGCCAGCCTAGAGGCAAAGCAGTTGCCCAAGAAAGAACTCAGAAGCCTCAGGGCAGAGTTGAAAGAGGTGGAACCTCACAGCAGAGGCAACAATATGCTGAGCCGATGAGGCAGCATACTGAGCAGGGTGGCGGATATGCTGACGCCAACGTAATTCCTCGTACCCAAGGTAGAGGAAGGGGTAGAGGAGGAATTATCACATGTTTTACATGTGGGAAAGACGGACACAAAGCCGTTGACTGTCCAGAAAGGAAGATAGACAGAGGAAAAACTCACGTCGCTAAGGCGCAGAGGCGAGACGTAGGGGATGAAAACACTGGAAGTGGGGAGTCACTGACAGTGCACAAGGCTCTCTTGAAACCTGAGAGAGAGGTGGATAGCTCAGCGCAAAGATGCAGACTGTTCCGGACGACTTGCAAAACCAAGGGCTGGAAATGCAAGGTCATAGTGGACAGCGGAAGCACCGATAATCTCGTTTCGACCGAGATGGTGGAGAAGCTGGAGCTGAAAACGAACAAACACCCGAGTCCATATAAAGTGACATGGCTGCAGAAAGGACACCAGGTATGTGTTACGAGACAGTGCTTGGTCAATTTTAAAATGGGTGAATATAAGGATGAAATCCTGTGTGATGTCATTCCCATGGATGTTTGTCATGTTTTATTGGGTAGACCTTGGAAGTATGACCGACATGTTGTTCATGATGGGAGAATGAACACATACAACTTGGAGAAGGATGGGAGATCACATACATTGCATCCGGTAAAGGATAAGGAAGTGAAGCCGGAAGTGAGCAATACCATACTTCTCATGAGTGGAAAGGAACTCCTCACAGAGCTGGAGAAGGATGAGGATCCACAATTCTTCATTGTCAGGAAGCCGAGAATTGTCCTGACAAGCACAAGAGTGGACGACTTGCCAGAAGAGATTCAAAAACTACTTGGAGAGTTCACTGATATCATCGTGGACGAACTATCTCGTTCGTTGCCACCGATGAGGAGTGTGAGTCACCACATTGACCTCATACCCGGAGCAAGTCTACCGAATAAGGCAGCGTACAGGTTGACACCTCAGGAGAATGAGGAAGTCAAAAGGCAGGTACAGGATAAAGGACTGGTGAGAGAAAGTCTTAGTCCGTGTGTCGTTCCAATGGTACTGAGTCCGAAGAAGGATGGAGGCTGGAGGATGTGTACAGACTCCAGAGCGATAAATAAGATTACCATCAGGTACAGGTTTCCACTACCGAGAATGGATGACTTGATGGATTGCCTGAGTGGGGCAAATTACTTTTCCAAGATTGATCTCAAGAGCGGATATCATCAGATCCGGATGAGAGAGGGAGATGAGTGGAAGGCAACATTCAAAACAAATGAAGGTTTGTACGAATGGCTGGTCATGCCGTTTGGTTTGACAAACGCGCCCAACACTTTTATGAGGCTGATGAATGAAGTCCTGCGGGAATTCATTGGCAAATTTGTAGTCGTATACTTGGACGACATACTAATATTCAGCAAGACCAGGGCTGAACACCTGAGGCACTTGGCCATTGTAATGAGGAGGCTACAGTAGGAGAAGCTGCTGATCAATTTGAAGAAGTGTTCCTTCATGCAGATAGAGCTCATTTATTTGGGTTTTGTAATCTCGGAAAATGAATTGAAGATGGATCCTGAGAAGGTTGAAGTAATCAGGAATTGGCCATCGCCGATAAATGTTTTTGAGGTAAGGAGTTTTCATGGAATCGCTAGTTTTTACCAAAATTTCATTCAAAATTTCAGCGGAATTAGCGCAGTAATGATGGATACCGTGAAGAAATGACATAAGGTTTTCCATTGGACAACAGAGGCTGAAAGAAGCTTCAATTTGTTAAAGCGAAAAATTACTGAGCAGCCAATTCTGGTGCTGCCGGATTTTCAGAAAACCTTCCAGGTCAAGTGTGACGCTAGTGGATATGCTGTAGGAGGGGTCTTGAGTCAGGATGACAGGCATGTGGCATACTACAGCGAGAAGCTGGATGATGCGAAGCTGAAATACTCCACGTACGATAAGGAATTCTATGCCATCATACAGGCATTGAAAAAGTGGAGGCATTACTTGATACCCAAAGAATTTGTGCTGTACAGTGACAACCATGCATTGTAGTTCGTGAGTCAGCAAGAGAAGCTGAATCAGAAGCACGCGAAGTGGGTAGAGTACATGAAGAATTTTACATTTGTGATAAAGCACATTTCGGGGATTGCAAACAAGGTGGCTGATGCCTTGAGCAGAAAATGTTTATTACTGCAGGAGTTCAGAGTCAAGACTTTGGGTTTTGAGAATCTGAAAGATATGTATGCAGGTGACGCAGACTTTTGCGAGGCATACGAGGCAGCCGAGAACCCAGTTCTCAGGGATAGGAGTCCATGGATTGACTACCTGATTCAGGATGGATTGCTGTTTAAAGGCAATCAATTGTGCATTCCAGATTGCTCCATGAGAGAGAATTTGGTGAAGGAAAAACACAGTGGAGGTTTAGCAGGTCATTTTGGACACGATAAGACCTTCGCCAAGCTGAGCGAATCTTATTATTGGCCTGGCATGCGTGATGATGTAAAGCAATTTGTTGACAGGTGCAGGATATGTCAACATGCAAAAGGTCGAAAGCAGAACACAGGATTCTATCAGCCATTGCCTATACCCGAGAGGCCATGGGAAGCCATTAGCATGGACTTTGTGTTGGGTTTGCCAAGAACTCATCGAGGAGTTGATTCCATCTTTGTGGTGGTGGAAAAATTTTCGAAGATGGCACATTTCATTCCGTGTCATAAAACCAGCGATGCAACCCACATCGCAAATTTATTTTTCAAAGAGATTGTGCGACTGCATGGATTGCCGAGAAGCATAGTCTCAGATCGGGATACCAAATTCATAGGTCATTTTTGGAGGATGCTATGGAAGAAGATAGGGAATGAATTGGCATTCAGTTCTTCTTACCATCCGCAGACAGATGGGCAGACCGAAGTAGTCAACAGAAGCCTAGGGGATCTGTTGAGAAGCCTGGTGACAGAGCATCACATCAGTTGGGATCAGATTCTACCACAGGCAGAGTTTGCGTACAACGATTCTGTGAATCGGAGTACAGGTAAGAGCCCATTTCAAATTTTGTATGGGACACAACCGTGAGGAGTATCTGAGCTCAGGGAGTCAGAACAGGCTGAAACGAGCAGCGCGAGAGCTGAGGAATTCGCTGAAGCAATGCAGGAACTTCACACGCAGGTGAAGCAAAGACTGATGAAGGCGAACCAGGAGTATAAGCGTAGAGCCGATCAGAGGAAAAGACAACTTCAGTTTGAAGTTGGAGACATGGTTCTAGCGCACCTGAGGAAGGAAAGGTTCCCAAGGGGGCCGTATAACAAGCTCACGATGAAGAAGATTGGACCATGCAGAGTCCTGAGGAAATTTGGTGAGAATGCATACGAGCTTGAGTTGCCAGAGGGCATCGGGATATCTCCGATTTTCAATATTTCGGACTTGTACCCATACAGGACTGATACAACAAACACTGGAACCGAGGAACCAGTGGTCCAGTGGCATAAACAATTTCCAGTTGCACAGAAGCCAGAGATGGAGTGCATACTGGATAAAAGAATTGGAAGGAAGACCAGGAGAAAGCAATATTTTGAGTACTTGGTGAAATGGAAAAATCACCCAGTGGAGGATGCGAGCTGGGAAACAGAAGCCGTAATTCAGAAGCATGGGAAAACCGTGCAGGAGCTCATGGACAGGAGCCCATGAAATCTTTCGAGCCAAGGAGTATGATGCAGGAGCATCTACGACGTCATGAAATGAGTAGCGCGGGGATAAAGAGAAGAACAACTGGACAACACCAGCGCATACGTTTTTTGAATAACTTGAAGATTGTTGCGCCGTCGTTTGAATGAATGCATTCATATGAAGCGCACTTGTATTGTAATGTAGATAAGAAGGCATTTAATAGTTTTAAATGCTGGTAGATAGGGTTAGCTGTAGATTAGACAGTTTCACTTCCGAGAGGGAAAAACGAATATAGGCACCCTCCTTGTATAATTAAAAATTATTATTCAGCATTGGCATAGAGAAGCAGGAGGAGAGCAACTTAGAGAACTGGTGAAGGATCCCCATGTACATACATTGAATTAATAGTAAAGCTTTGATTCGATTTCATGGCTGTGATTATTCTCTGTGTGTTGTTAATATTATGTTGTTGCATATTTGCTTCTTGTTTTGCCTATTGTCTATATGCTGCATATGTGATTGCATGGCAAGTTCGAAATCTGAGGGAACGAAAGAATGTGTCTAAATTGGTTCTCTGTCTAAGCCAGGAGATTCCTGCATAGAGTGCAGTGAAATTCCTCCGCATAGAGTGCGTTGAGGCGGTTGGATAGATTAACTCTCATTCTCATTTACCCAGAAGTTGTCTGGGTTTATTTAAACCGTGCAGGTTGAATTGAAGACTCAGAGGCAAGCCTGGGAGGAGGAGAACAGGGAAGCCCTAATTCAAATTCATGGACGTGTTTATTTTCTGTGTGCTGTTGGCATTGTGCCTTTTCATATTGGCTTCCTGTTACTTACTTCTTTCATATGCTGCGTATGTAATCTTATGGAAGAATTGAACCCAGAGTGATTCCGAGTGGAAAGCTGGTGAAAGCTCAGGAGGGAGAGTTCCTTACAAGTATTGTGGAACAGACCCAGGGGAAGCCCGAACGGGAGAAGTTTCGGAGCGAAGAACTTTTCGAGAGGAAGAGAATCAACGACTTGAACTCTTGGGAAAGAGTTAACCTCCAAGCGCAGTGGAACTCAGTTGCCATCACATTTCGGCATATCGGGTTTGGCGTGTGCAAGAGTTACATGCACGTCGAAATCGCGAGTTGCGATTTCCCGATTTAATCGGAGCCGTCGGTCATCGGAGGGAGATGTGGCACGAGATCCCGAGGAGTCAGGGTTCGGCACTTCGGCGTTTTCGAAGTCGAAGGGAGCACGGAGAAAACAGTGAAGCCCCGAGTTACGACGGGTCCCGCGGAGACGGAGCGGAGGACAACACGTGGCATCGCACATCGACGTTCGGGGTTTTGGAAGGTGAGAAAATCGCCACCTTTCATATGCCGATTTCCCGATAGGGAAATCCCCGATACACAGAAGTGTTGACTATTGACATCGGGGATCGGGATTCGGGGTTCCATATTGCACGGAAGGTGCACACAAGGTTCGCAAATCCGCGAAACCCGATTTCCTGACTGGAGGAAGGGAGATCACCGAGAAGTATACTGTGGGTAAAAGACTCCTAAGGGAGTTCGAAGAGTTGTTAACTCTTCGGGCCGAGTTGTTGAAGGTCCTGGTGAGAGTGACTGCACCGTCGAGGGCACGACTAGCAGCGCGGGCGACGCCACCACCCTGGCCTAATTTATGCTGGCCGTGTTTTTTCACTCTGGCCTTTGTTGCTTTGGATGTGTCTGGTAGCCTACATATGGAATTTTTGAAAAAAATTAGATATCGGAATTGTTACTTAAAACATGAAAGAAAAACATAAATGCTCATATTTCATTGATAATATGACATGTGTTGTACCTTGCTTGACCAACTCGTGGTTGTCCTCCTTGTTTTTTAAACAAGTTCTCCTTTGCATCCTCTATTAGGGCCTTCCACTCTTTCTTGGGAACCATGGGAGGGTGCTCATGCTTGAGGTCTATTTGCAATTTATCCCTATACTAGGCCCTGGTGTATTTTAAATTCTCGCCGGCCAACTTTGTAACCACTTTCTTGTTGAAAGTGTTTCTGAACAAGTTTACCATGTGATCTATTAAATCATCTTTCTTTTTTCTATCTTGGCCATTCCACCGTGTGGGAATGGTGGGTCCAAACATATCCAATGCTTTGTCATGTAAGTTTCTATAGAAAACATTGTTTCTTGTAGTAACGTGTTATCCATTAATCAATTAATAATGTCAACAAATGTCCATTTCAATTTCATGAAAAAAATTAATCAATTAATGGGACAATTACCCGCAATCTTCTAAATCTTTATCGGAACACATGCGTCGTCCACCATAAAGGTAACATCTAGTGATTCGGTGCTTTTAATTCATTCTTCTCCATGCAGAATAGTATCATGTGCACCTACACTATGTTCCTCTTCGGAGTCATCATGTGGAGTCCTAGGCTCCGGCTCATCATGCTCTCGCATGTCATGCCGGTCAAAATCGCCCCACTCATCAATGGATTCTAGGGGAACCTCAGGAGGCTCAAAAAGCCTCACTTTCACTTTGCTATGTCGACCTTTTTTTTGCATTGGACCCTCACTTCTACCTATAGCAGTTGCAGGATCGACAGGTCCCCCACGCACGGGGTTTAAAAACTCCTACAAACATAAAACTTTTCTTTATCAGATCATATACAAAATATAAAACTAAAAGACGGATATGAAATTGTCATAGCTAATAAAAATATGTAAAGATGCCACTTACCCCAAAATTATTTATTATAGTTTGTAGATCTACAATTCTTTCCCTGTCCTCTTATGTCAGGGGTCTTTTGCTAATCAAACCTGGATATTCCATGTTAGCCTTCTTCAAGGCCTTCATTACAGTTGTCATTAGGTTTGTCGAATAATATATTTCTTCCTCATCAATATCCTCTATGGGAGCCTGGACAAATGTTGACAAAATAAATCAATTAACAAAAGTTATGAAATTCACCTCTAACATAAAAAAAATGAAATATTGCAGTAATATCAGAAAAACAATAACAAAATTTCATAAATTTAGTTGTTGTAGTCATAAGTTGTTACTGTATTTAACATTTACCTAGTGAGGCACTATGGGTGCCTTTCCACGGTCACCCTGGAGAGATGTAGCGGGTGAAACTCGGACACGGTCACCCTGGAAAGAGGTTGACACAATAAATCAATAAACAAAAGTTATGAAATTCACCTGTAACATTTAAAAAATGAAATATTGGAGTAATATCAGAAAAAAAATAATGAAATTTCAGAAATTTAGTTGTTGTAGTTATAAGTTGTTACTGTATTTAACATTTACCTGATGAGGCACTGCGGGTGCCTTTCCATGGTCACCCTGGAGAGATGTAGCGGGTGAAACTCGAGCATGATCACCCTGGACAGAAGTTGACACAATAAATCAATCAACAAAAGTTATGAAATTCACCTGTAACATTAAAAAAATGAAATATTGGAGTAATATCAGAAAAAAAATAATGAAATTTCAGAAATTTAGTTATTGTAGTCATAAGTTGTTAATGTATTTAACATTTACCTGGTGAGGCACTGCGAGTGCCTTTCCACGGTCACCCTGGAGAGATGTAATGGGTGAAACTCGAACATGGTCACCCTGGACAAAAGTTGACACAATAAATCAATCAACAAAAGTTATGAAATTCACCTGTAACATTTAAAAAATGAAATATTGGAGTAACATCACAAAAAAAAAATGAAATTTCAGAAATTTAGTTGTTATAGTCATAGGTTGTAATTGTATTTAACATTTACCTGCTGAGGCACAGTGGGTGTCTTTGCACGGTCACCCTGGACATATGTTGACACAATAAATCAATCAATAAAAGTTATGAAATTCACTTGCAACATTAAGAAAATGAAATATTGCACTAATAACAGAAAAAAAAATGAAATTTCTGAAATTTAGTTGTTGTAGTCATAAGTTTTTAGTGTATTTAACATTTACCTGCTGAGGCGAAGTGGGTGCCTTTCCACGGTCACCCTCTCCATCTATTCGATTTAAGTTGTAATCGATCAACAAC
>ML808029.1:98221-110217 GCA_009831015.1 Picea engelmannii
ATATTGACTAATATACACCATGCATTGATATACCATATATCCCTCAACCATAGAACCCTCTGGACGTGTTCTTTGTCTAACAAAAGCCTTCAGTGACTTCAACTGCCTCTCCACCATCCACATCGACCTTGTGTGTACTGGTCTACATAATTAAATCTCCTCAACTTGGTGTATGAGGTAGTGTTCTTATGCATTGAAAAATGCTGGAGGTAGATACTGTTGCATTTGACACATTAGTCGAGGAATTTCTCTCTTCCAATACCTTATATCTTCTTTATGGATTTCTTTTGATGAAAACCACCTACAAATGTCGATGAAATAAAATAATATAAAACATACATAAATTTGCAGATAAAAGATAATATGTCAATAAGTTCCACTACAAATCACATAAGAAGTACATTTTCCTTATAAAACAATACTTACCTCATGTATTTTCCAAGTACATAAATGATTTGTTTTATGTTGTTGTCAAAGTCGTCTGGGAGAGATAAAGGTAGAACATACTATAACAAAAAACAAATAATTATTATTTGTTTCCAAAAAATGCGTACCAATAAGCAAATATATTATAACCTACTAATTACCTTAATGAATGTATGCCAGTCATGTGTTTTAACCCCGCCAAAATCACCTTTTTTAGTTAAGATATTTTGTATGTTCGATGAAAACCCCATCGGAAACCTAATTTTTGGAATGACCTCTTTTACAATATTGCTCTTTTGCTCCATCAATAACCAAGGAAGACTAGTATTTTTTTCATGACCATCGCCATTAGAATTAATAATAACACTTTACAAGGCGTGATTAGCTTCTTGGATGTCACAACAAATCTTTCCAATTCTTTCTTTGTCTGTCCTTCTATCTAATATTCACCATAACAATTCTGTTATGTTCTTCTCAATATGCATTGTATCAAACAAATGAACTATTTGTAGGTGTTTGTAGTATGGAAATCTACTGAATTGCATCGGGTAACTTTTCATTCCTCGTGGAAGCCCATTCGTGCCTTAATGACATTCATGAAACATCAACAAATTGAAATTAACACTAATTAATGGGAAAAAATGAAATTAACCAAATATTTATATAATAGGTCATACATAAATAATTTGCGTACCTTGACGATTTCTAATATATTCCAACTTCCATAGTCGAGGTGTCATTCTTCGTGGTTTTTTTCTATTTTCTTCTTTACCATTGAACTTTGCTTTGTTTTTAGTTCGATAACTATGGTTCTTAGGTAGAGAGTGCCTATACTCATCAACCACTTCCTTTGTTAACTCCTTGAACGATGATATTTTATCCTAGGACCACAAACTGGGCATGCAAATTTACCCTTTGTTTTAAGGCCTACAAGATATATGAATAAATGTAGCATCAAATTAGAGTTACAATTTAAAATAATGCATGATTTTTTTAAAAACGATATATAATATTAAATCACAAAAATAAAGTAACAATATACCACAAAAATGTGTTAACCCAGGAGCATCAAGAACTGTATATGATAGTATTCCATGGAATTGAAATCGTCATTGCCCTATTGGTCTAGAGATGTCATACATAGTGATTCCAACCCATAACTTCAACAACTTATCGATAACAGGATCAATATATGCGTTCATATATTTAACCTGGTACCTACCTGATTGGTTCAATCTATTGCATGATTAGTTATACTTATCTAGATGTCGTGATATATAAAAGAAATAATTACCATGCACGAAACAAATAAATGAAATATTTTGTCATGATTTAAAGAAAATAAAAGATAATTAAATACCTGGAACAATCATTGCCAACATTGTGTGCTCTCTCTTGATCGAAATACAAGGAGGAAGGTTATTGTTTATAACAAAAACATGCCACACTGAGTATGTAGAACGAAGCTCTCCAAATGGATTGACACCATCAGCTGCCAACGAAAGTCTAACATTACGAGGTTCTTCTTTAAAAATTGGCCACTTTTCTTCGATGTAGTTCAATGCAGAACCATCTGCAGGCATTCAAAAAACATCGTCTTGACTTCTGTTCTTTGCATGGAAATCCATAAACTGTGCTATACTTTGGCACCTGAACAACCGCTGGAAATGTGGAATTATTAGAATATAACAAAGAACTTTGTGAGACACCTTCTTTGATTCTTTATCGGTTCGATATATACTTATTTGACATTGTGGGAATTCATTTTCTAATGCACATTGTCCATAATATATGATATGATCATTAGGACATGCATTAATATCCTGATAGTCCATTCCAATTTCTTTCATAATCATGGATATTTCTCGATATGTGTGTGGAAAAATATTTGACGTCGGTAATAGGATATCACCTAACAATCTACAAAATTCTAAACAATAAGTCAATGTAAACAATATTAATCATCAATATATCATCGAATACACTAATTTACAAATTAGAAAACAATAGCAATATAGGAAAAAATTGAACCTTTTAAGTATTTTTGAACATGCATGCATAAATAATTAACAAATTAAATACCTTAGTATTTGTGTGAGACATGTGTTTGATAAACCATTCAAAACCTTCAGGTTCACCAACAAAAATATAGCAGATAAAAGATTTGTTGTTGACCCTTCATAAAGAGGTTGACGTGACTTCTCGAGTAGAGGATCAACATCATGACTATCATCCTGGTTGTCCTCATCCATTGGAGCAAATGTGTCTTGGATCAATCTATGTATCTCATCTTCTTGATTTGAATCACTAACGTTATCTCCATCCATATCATCATTAATAATTTGATCAACAGCTTCAATATTCTGATCTCGAAGTTCATCTCCATGTAAATTAGTATTTCTGCTAGTACTTGGCAAATAACTCTCTGGAGGTCGACACTTTGGGGGCATCATCTATATATTTAAAAACAACATAGAAAAGTTAGTGTGTATAGAAAATATAAAAATCCCCATAAGAAATATTACTAAAATTCATGACATATTGGTTATTATAGAGAATACATTAAATATTGAATCCTCTTACCAAGGGACGATATTCATAACCCCCTTCGGCGTGCCCCTTCTCCCTACAATGTCTTTGGGCTGTTGTTATTAAAATTCTTCTATTTTGCAAGCCTCTGCAATCATAGCAAGGACAATAAAATTTTCCATCACCCCTCGCCTCTAATGCTACTCTTAATCGAGCAAGCTTCCTATCATTTTCATTCATTGTGACAAATCCTTGTCCTGACAAGTAATTGTCTTACCTACACCATACCAAACATCAAGTTGCCAATTTTTTATATCTTGGATACTCCTTTCGATTATGATATGTTTATTTACAGTGACCTACATATTTATAATAAGGTCAACATATTTATAATAAGGTGATCATATGTGTAGAGTATCAATATCATGACGACATAGATAACATGTTTATAATAAGGTCATATGTGTACAAATGTTTTCTTTATATAATAACGACATATATACCTAACATAAGTTTAGGGTTAGTGTTTATGTATCTTATTAGTCCCTTCTAAAGCAGGGAATATAGAAATCAATTACTATCATTTCACCGATCAGGGTTGAGTTTCAAGAGCAATTCCATATCTTTATCAATGAAAAGAGAGAGAGATTATAGCTACAATTGAAGGGAAAAGGGTATGTGGATTCCATAAACCTAGAATATTATGGAATCCACATACCCTTTTCCATAGAATATACTAACTAGATCCAAAAACCAAAGACATGAAATATGGTACTACACATATTATAATATATTATCAAGGAAAAACAAGATAAATGCAAATTGGACATTTGAAAAAAAATTTACAAGTTAAATGAGTACATCAATAAAAAATAACATACTAACCTTGCAAGTTCAAAATCCGAGCTATGTAGATTGAGAATTGGATTTATTCAACCGGTGGGTGACGAAAAAAATAAACAGTTCAAACAAAATCCAAGAACAATGTCGCAACTATAGCAATTGTGTCGCAAAGTCTCTTAAAGTCACTTATATATAGATAAAATAGTCAACTAGTCGTTAACACCGACCAATGAGATAGGAAAAATTTTCCTCGCTATTGCCACAAAAGTTCGTTGCTATAGAGACAAAAATCCCGACTAGGTTAAATTAAGACTTTCGTGGATATTGCGATGAAATTTCGTGGCAATATCCACGAAAATCCCACCCTCTTTAAAAAAATGATGAAACTAGTGGAAGCGTGAAAAATTTTCGTGGAATAATCCGCCCATATGTAGTAGTGGACCAATCCGCAAAAGGGGATTTGGTCATTTACAATACCCGACATGATCAATACACAAAAGGGGATTGATCTAATGAATAATACATCAATAATAATTAGAATACTCTTTGTAGTTACAATATTTCAACATAAACTAGGGTTTGACTTGATTAATCTTGGTGAAGTAAGTGGAAAATATGCATTTTTATTCATCCTATGGATGTTTGTGGTAAAATTTACTTGTTTCATGCCTAAGATTATGAAATTGCTTCTTTAAACCCTAGGGGAGAAACAACAAATTCTTCTTTTTCTCTATAACTATTCTACTAGATTGATATTTCCAATTATACATTTTATTGGGAGTGATTATTAGATCCCTAAAGCGTTGTCTCTCTACTAATCTCATTCTTGTCACCAATTAAATTGTCTTTCAAAAGCTAAGGAATGAAGGTACGCTTGTTGGTTTTTCTTCATATGAGATATGATCGATGTATTATTACAATGATGAGTGTTCCATATATAAAGAACATATGGTGACCATCCATGAAAGGATGTGTCCCTTGAATAATCACTAACTATTTATTATTATCATTTACTTATTATATATGATATTTAATAATCAATAATTATATTATTAATTATTATTCTAAGAGAATTCCTTCCCGATGTCGTCCAAACATCAACACTCCCTCTCAATGAGGGAGACATTTTGAAACATGCCAAGCTTGTATTTGAAGTATACAAACTTCACCCTAGACTCATGACACTTGTCTATCAATCTTGGGATACATCTCTCTCCCCCCTGAACCAAGGAGAAACTCCTTCTACGGTTCTCCCTCTGAGTCAATTAACTCTATCTAATATTAGGCTCACTTTGGGTCTACATGTAATAACATATAACATCTTGAGTCTTTATTATTCCTCATCAAATCACCATGACTAGGACAAATACCACACCAGGATCTTTCACCACAAGTACACACCTGTGAGTGAATGTTGGTATGATGCTAACTGGCACTTGGAAAGCACTTCAAGCACCTCAAGTCCATATTATTCCTTGTCATGATCAAGGAAGGACTACGTCTGGACCCATTTACCATAAGTGCATCTTTGTGATAAATGTATCCTATCTCCCTTGGTCTGTAGCCCAATCTAGGAGAAGGTCCACCCAATGTTGAAACATCAATACTCCCTCTTAGCTAGGGAGGTATCTTTCCATAGTAGTACACAACTATTGTCTAGAGACACTCAATCTCCGCTAGTGGTACATAACCACCATAGTAGAAAAAGGTTTATCACACATGGCACTCCCATGTGGAATTCTAGAGGCTACTCCCTCTAGGAACACTTAGGTTCAACTCCCCATAGTGTGCGACGTTAAGGGTCAACTCCCTTGACATGTACTCATGTGATCTCCACATGGGACGTTGTGATATAAGCCCGAATGCACTTATCCCTTCTCGAATAAGTGTCCTCATAGATCAACTCAACTCAATCGCAGAGGAGTGTGATCTGGAGAAAGTTTGTCACACATGGAACTCCCATGTGGACTTCTAGAGGCTACACCCTCTAGAAACATTAGGGTCAACTCCCTTGGAATGTACTCATGTGCTCTCCACATCAGACGTTGGGCTATAAGTCCAAACACACTTATCCCTTCTTAGATAAGTGTCATCACAGATCAACTCAACTCAGTCACATAGGAGTACGATATGGAGAATGTCTCAGGAAGATGAAAACATCAACACTCCCTATCAGCAAGGGAAGCATTCTCTGCCATGCTAAGTCTGTCACGAAAGTACTTGAACTCTGTTCTGGTTTGGTAAGAATATCAACAACCTGGTCATTTGTAGGAAGATACAACACCAGTACTTCCTTCATCTGCACAATGTCTCGGATGTAATGGTACTTGATCTCAATATGGTTTGATTTGTCATGAAACATTGGATTATCTGATATCTTTACACAACTTTGGTTACCATAATGACTAATGGTGGAATCCATCACATGTTCGGATAAATCTGCAAGGATATTGCGAAGCCACACTACTTCACAGACTGACATACTTAATGCAATGTACTCTGCTTCTGATGTGCTCAAAGACACATAAGTATGTTTCCTTCTACACTAGGAAACCATGGAATATCCCAAAGTGAAGCAACACCCAAAGGTGCTCTTTTTGTCCACTGTGCTCCCTACCCGATCAGAGTCAATATATTCCTGCCATATCATATCAATACTGGAAGTATATCTCAAACCATGTCTAATTGTGCCTCGTAGGTATCTCAACACATGCTTCACAACAATCCAATGTGTCTATCTCAGTTGACTCATAAACTGGCTAAGTGCACTCACTGCATAGAAAATATCTGGTCTAGTGTTATTCAGATACATCAATGATCTAATAAGTTGTTTGTACAGGGTCAGATCAATTTCGTTGGAATCAGAAGAAGACACACTTAATTTCTTTGGATTCGTCACCATTGGTGTAGCCATGGGATTCATGTCCAACATCCCAAACTTATTCAATATCTCAACTGTGTACTTCCCCTGAATCAGGAAGATCTCATCAATTCTCTACCACATCTCTAGTCTCAAGAAGTAGTGCATCATACCAAGGTCCTTCATCTAAAACTTAGAGGCCAACACATATGTGCATTCTGTTGGAAAACTGAGGAGGGGGGGGGGGTGAATCAGTTGTTACCGTGCTTAAACAATTATGCTTCTTTTAACATCTTTACAAGGCACTCAATGATGATCACAATAATGCAGTGAAATAAACAAAGGCACATTCAACATTAGTCACATATATGAGAAAGATAGAGACAGATAGTTCCCGAGGAAACCCATACAGGGTAAAAACCTCATTTTCTTTATATGATAAGTATTATCTACATTCTTTACATTATCATACATATGAGAACCAACTCATTGTGAGTCTACAACCTATGTTTTTGCAAGTTGCAACTTGCTGAGAGCACCGACTCTTTGTTTTCTCTAGCACCCACTAGAAGGAAGCACCAACCCCTTGGTTTCTCTAGTACCAACTAGAAGGAAGCACCAACTCCCTGGTTTCTCTAGCACCAACTAGAAGGAAGCACCAACTCCTTGTGTTCAAGCACCCACTTGAACCTTTGAGGACACTAGTCCTACCTAGCACCTCCCAACCACCCTGATTAATAAATTCTTTGTTACTGAAACTCTACAGCGATATGAAATAATTCAATGGCTTACCAGCCCTGTTGTTGTTCTGTTACGCTGCTCTGCCATGTCTGCATCAGTGTCTTCTGCACGCCACTTGCACTTTCTGTTCTTCTGCCTTTTATACTCTCTGCACCATATCCCTTTGATGCAACCTTCCTCTACCATGCATCTCTACTCCTGTGCTTTGCCTCCTTGCTCACACTTGAATCCTCCACCATGAACACAACCACCATCTCTTCTTTGTTCATCATTCTTATAGTACCTGTGCTCCTTGTGCATGCAATATTCGCAATGCCTCTGCATCCACACTCCGCGCCAAATTCCTCCGTAACTTGAGTGCTCTGTTTGATCATCATCGTGACTCTTCAGCTTCTCTGGTCGTTTTACACCATGCGTCCAACATCACTGGGTGTTCTACTAAGATTTCTCAACCTCTCTGGCAGTCGAGACTCCTCGTCTTCTTTGGTGCAGTCAAGCTTATTCCTTCCTAAGTTTGGGGTGCAAATGCACCTTTTGGATATGCAGCGAGCAAATCTGGACTGCCAGAATCTGTGCTCCCAGATCTACAGTCGGGATTGGATTCTGGAGCCCCCCTGCCATTCTACCTTTAAGCGGAGGGGGGGTCTAGAATTGGGCATGCATCTCTCGAGCGGTCAAGATTAGAGTGCCCAGATCAATGATGCTCAAGCGATTCCGGACCCCCCTTTCCTTTCTGCGACCCCACTCCTGTCGTGTCACCTTTTGTATCTTTCTCCACCTGACCGTGCGAGAAGGATCATTCCCTTTAGCCCCTCCTCGTCCTCCGACATCTGTCCATCTCCTGATTTCTGAAACTCTGAAGTGGTGTAAATCTGCTGATGTCACACGTGGATTGACACATGTTGAATACTGCCACGTGTCACTCTGATTTGTGACTTACATGTGCCTGAAATGTTGAATCAGTCTGACACTTGTCATTACCTAGTTGTGCCATGTGTTCCTAGCTGACGTGAGTCAGATCGACGATACATATCACATCTTGATCTAACGGTTCAGATTCAATTGGGATTTCACACATCGCGATTTTGACACTCTTGACGTTCAGTGTTTTTGTCACTTCAAAGTCCCGATCCACGAAACTCCGTAATGGAGTCGTATCAACGGTCCATATCACATCTTGATCTGACGACTGCGATTAAATCGCAAGATCACATATCGTGATTTCAGGATTCCTGTGGTTATTGTTCTTTGACATCTTCAACTCTCGATCTGCAAAACTATGAAATGGACTGAGATCGACGGTCCAGATCAGACCTTGATTCAATGGCTACGATTAAATCGTGATTTTGTAATTCTTGTTGCATTGTTTCTTTTCCCTCTCCATGTCGCGATTCACGAAACTCCGATATGGAGTTGGATCAATGGTCCAGATTTGATCTTGGTTCAACGACTGTGATTAAGTCGCGATTTTGCATATCGTGAAATCGGGATTTCTGTGGATGATATTACTTGACATCTCCAACTCTCGATCCCCGAAACTCTGACATGGGCTGGAATCAACAGTCCAGATTCAACCTTAATTTGACGGCTAAGATTAAATCGTGATTTTAGATATCGTGATTTCGAGAGGTTAGGGAACATTGTTCCTTTGACTCTCCAGTCAGCGACCCGACGATCTATCCCCACATGTCCTACCTGTAGATGGACGGTCCTCCTTCTTTCAGGATTTTGTGAGCCCTCTACTCCTTGCACTTTAAATAATGTGCAGGTTCTCCTCGATCCAACGGTGGTTGGACCCTGCTCTCGAATCTAACGCCTGAGATCTATCCTCCATATCTGCGCGCTTCTCTTGTCTACATTGATATCTGATGGTCATTGGGAGTTTGGGATGGGATCCAACGATCACTGACGCTTCTCCTCCAAGCTTACGCATCCTCCTTACTTGAAAGAATTTCTAAGTGTCAAAGGCATCGATCTTTGATCCGCCTGTGATCCTAAGTATGCTATCTTCCTTGAGCTTTAGCCATGAGTTAACCTCATCCCTGGTGCACACCTACGCAATGCATTCGACTCTACGCTAATTCCTCCTAAGCTTACGTTGTTCCTATTTTTCCATCGATGCACACTCTGATCCTGCCATCAATGACAAGTGCATATTGCTTATAAACCATGCCAACCATCCTCTGCAGTGTCTTCCCAAACTGCTTCTGATGCCCGTTTGTTACATTCTCCTTATACTCATGCTATCTTCACTGTTGTACTTGCCATCAATGACAAGCATGCGCTACCTGTTAAACATTTGCCAACAATCTCCCCCTTTGGCATTGATGGAAATTGAGGCACCCAAATTCTTTTCTCCCCCTTTGACATCAATATCAAAGAGGAGACATGCTCCCCCTGAGCTATTGCAGTAATTTTAGGAGGCATTAGATATTCAACCAATACAAAACTCCCCCTAACAAGATGGACTCTTTAGGTGTGAAACGAAATGACACCCAACTTCTGTCTGAGATATTCAAACTGTGTCTTGGCTAGGGATTTAGTAAAGATGTCTGCAATTTGTTCTGTAGTGGGAATGTAATGGACCTGAACAATATGATTGGTGACCTGCTCTCTCAGAAAATGATATTTTATGGGAATATGTTTTGTCTTGGAGTGGAAAATAGGATTTTTAGACACACTGATGGCACTAGTGTTATCACAATGAATTGGGATTGGTGCAGTGTATTTTACCTCTAAGTATGCAAGTGTCTGAATCATCCATAATACCTGTGTGCAACAGGTAGCAACAACAATGTACTCTGCCTCTATGGTTGATAAAGAAATGGAACCTTGCTTTTTACTAAGCCAGGCTACTAAGGAGTCACCCAAGAAGAATGCTCCTCCACTGGTGCTTTTTCTCTCATCAACACAGTTTTCCCAATCTGCATCTGAATAAGTAGTCAACTGAAGACTTTGATTTCTGGGATACCATAGACCATAATTCATTGTTTCTTTTAAGTACCTGAATATCCTTTTGACAGCTTGCAAATGACTTTGTTTAGGTGCAACCTGATATCTTCCTACCATTCCTACAACATGCATTATGTCTGGGCGAGATGCTGTGATGTACAATAGACTTCCTATCATTGATCGATATGAGCTTTGGTAAACATCAGGTGAATCATCATCCTTGCTTAATTTACATCCAGTTACCATAGGTGTACCCACAGGTTTAGAATCTTCCATCTGAAACCTTTTCAACATTTCTCTTAGATATTTTTCTTGAGAAATGAACATCCCTTCGGGCCTCTGAGTAATTTGCAGACCAAGGAAAAAGGATAGTTCTCCTATCATAGGCATTTCAAATTCAGACTCCATGGCAGGAGCAAACCATTGTACCAGTGAATCCTTATTACATCCAAAGATGATGTCATCTACATAGACCAGTACGATGAGAAAATAATTATCCTCTGTCTTAATATACAGATTGCTGTCAATTGTTCCTCTCTTGAACCCTTTGTCTTTGAGATACGTATCCAGTCTGTGATACCAGGCTTGAGGGGCTTGTTTTAAACCATATAAAGCTTTCTTCAACTTGAATACTAAGTCAGGGTTATCAGACAATTTGAAACCTTCTGGTTGTTCCATATAGACTTCTTCACTTAAATCTCCATTGAGAAAGGCCGACTTCACATCCATTTGGTATACTTTAAACCTTTTATGACAAGCATAGGCAAGAAACATTCTAATAGCTTCTAATCTTGCTATGGGCGCAAATGTTTCATCAAAATCTAGTCCTTCTATCTAAGCATATCCTTTACAGACTAACCTCGCTTTGTTCCTGATAACTTGTCCTTGCTCATTCAACTTATTCTTAAAGATCCATTTGGAGCCAATGACATTTTTTCCTTTGGGTCTTTGAACCATCTCCCATGTATTGTTTTTCTCAATCTGATCAAGTTCTTCATTCATTGCTTTAACCCAGTGATCATCTTTGCTTGCTTCATTAAAATTCTTGGGTTCCAGTATGGATATGAGAGCTATATGAGATTGTTCGGTGGTTTTGACTAGCTTTCTCCTGGTTTTTACACCTTTGTCTTTTTCTCCAATTATCTGACTTGCAGGATGATTCTTTTGAATGATTCTGGAGGAGGAATTTGTAGTTGACTGCTGATTTGAGTCTGTTTGAGTGTCTAAGTCTTCATCTGATTCAGAGTCTTTGTTTTCTGATTCTTGGACTTGTTCATCTTCAGCTTTAGCTGTGTCTTCTGTAGAAGATTCATTACTGTACACCTCTCTTGTTGGGATTCCTTCATCAATTTTTACATCAATACAATCAATCATTTTATGTAGCCTCTTATTATAGCATTTGTATCCTTTACTGTTTGTAGCATACCCTAAGAAAATACATTCATCTGCCTTGTCATCATATTTGCCGAGTTTCTCATCATTATTCTTTATGTAGCATTTATTCCCAAAGACTCTGAAGTGTTTGATTGAGGCAGGTCTTCCAAACCATAATTCATAAGGTGTCTTGTCACTTTGTGGTCTGAGGTGAGCTTTGTTAAGCACATGGACTACTGTGTGTATTGCTTCTACCCAGTAGGTTTGACCA
>ML808029.1:114491-126856 GCA_009831015.1 Picea engelmannii
CCCACTCTTGTTGTGTCACCTTTTGTATCGTTCTCCACCTCACCGTGCGATAAGGCTCATTCCCTTTAGCCCCTCCTCTTCCTTCAACATTTGTCCATCTCCCGATTTTCAAAACTCCGAAGTGGTTTAAATATGTTGACATCACATGTGGATTGACACATGTTGAATACTGCCACGTGTCACTCTGATTTGTGACTTACTTGTGCCTGAAATGTTGAATCAGTCTGACACTTGTCATTACCTGGTTGTGCCACGTGTTCCTAGTTGACGTGGTATGCTGACATGAGTTGGATCGATGGTCCAGATCACATCTTGATCTGACGGTTCATATTCAATCGGGATTTCACACATCGCGATTTCGACACTCTTGACGTTCAGTGTTTTTGTCACTTCAAAGTCCCGATCCATGAAACTCCGTAATGGATTCATATCAACGGTCCATATCACATCTTGATCTGACGGCTACGATTAAATCACAATATCTCATATCGCGATTTCGGGATTCCTGTGGTTATTGTTCTTTGACATCTTCAACTCTCGATCCGTGAAACTCCGAAATGGACTGAGATCGATGGTCCATATCAAACCTTGATTCAATGGCTGCGATTAAATCGCAATTTCACAATTCTTGTTGCATTGTTTCTTTTCCCTCTCCATGTTGCGATTCGTGAAACTCTGATATGGAGTTGGATCAATGGTCCAGATCTGATCTTGGTTCAACGACTGTGATTAAGTCGCGATTTTGCATATCGCGAAATCGAGATTTTTGTGGATGATATTACTTGACATCTCCAACTCTCGATCCCCGAAACTCTGACATGGATTGGAATCAACAGTCCAGATTCAACCTTAATATGACTTCTGAGATTAAATCACGATTTTAGATATCGTGATTTCGAGAGGTTAGGGAACATCATTCCTTTGACTCTCCAGTCAGTGACCTGACGATCTATCCCCACGTGTCCTGCCTGTAGATGGACGGTCCTCCTTCTTTCGGGATTTTGTGAGCCCTATGCTCCTTGCACTTTAAAGAATATGCAGGTTCTCCTTGATCCAACGGTGATCGGACCCTGCGCTCGGATCTAACGCCCAAGATCTATCCTCCATATCTGCGCGCTCCTCTTGTCTACATTGATATCTGACGGTCATCGGGAATTCGGGATGGGATTCAAAGATCACTGACTCTTATCCTCCAATCTTATGCATCCTCCTTACTTGGAAGAATTTCTAAGTTTCAAAGGCCTCGACCTTTGATCCACCTGTGATCCTAAGTACGCTATCTCCCTTGAGCTTTAGCCACGAGTTAACCTCATCCCTGGTGCACACCTACGCACTGCATTCGACTCTGCGCTAATTCCTCCTAAGCTTACGTTGTTCCTATTTTTCCATCGATGCACACTCTGATCCTTCCATCAATGACAAGCGCATACTACCTATAAAGCATGCCAACCATCCTCTGCAGTGTCTTCCCAAACTGCTTCTGATGCTCGTCTGTTACATTCTTCCTACAATGTCTTCCCAAACTGCTTCTAATGCCCGTCTGTTACATTTTCCCTATACTCATGTCATCTTCATTGTTGTACTTGCCATCAATGACAAGCATACACTACATGTTAAACATTTGCCAACAAATTCAACAATAAGGTTCTCTACATCGATGAGGTATAAATCATCAATGTAGAGGACCAAAATCAGGGACTCACCATTAACAATATTGTAGTACAGGCTGGTATCAGTAACACTTTTGTTGAAGCCAAAAAATCATAAGGTGTCCATCAATCCTCGCATACCAAGCTCAAGGTGGTTGTTTGAGTCCATATAAGTCCTTCTTCAACCTACACACATGAGTCTTTGTCTCATGTATCATGAAACCATATGGTTGGTCGATGTATACTTCTTCCTCAATCTCTCCATTGAGAAAGGTTGTCTTTACATCCATCTGATGTACTCTCCAACCCATGGATGTTGCAGGGGAAGTAATCATCCAGATAGAAGTGTATCGATAAACATTAGCAAATGTATCCTCATAATCTATTCCCTCCACCCGAGAGAATCCTCTAGCAACAAATCTCATTTTGTGCCTCTCGATGCTCCCTTCAAATATCTGTTTGATCTTGTAGATCCATTTGGAATTCATTGTAAACTTCCCCTTGGGTCTTGAAAGAGTATCCCACACATCATTCTTCATGATGGATTGATACTCCTCCATCATGGAATCTCTCCATACTGGATGACTATATTCCTCCTCATAACAAGAAGGCTCATAATCAATGATGTGGCTCATAGCTGCAACATAGCATGAATATCTCTGAGGTCTCTTTATCTCTCAGAAGGTACCATGAGGATTTGCATGTCCTTCTACCTCCTGCAAAGTCTAACGATCCCATGAAAGTATCTTCCGACCTACTACAATATCTATGGAAACATTAAATGGAGCTACAAGATCAATATGATCAATTGGCTCAATTGTCTCCCTCTGAAAGGAAATTCCATCTTGGACCTTATTTGACATATAAAGGTTTCGTCATGAAACCAATGTCTAATACATATCAAGGTTCCCTCATGGACTCAATGTCTCACAAGACATATCGAGGTTTTCTTGTGAAACCAATGTCTTGGTTCATTCATCTGACCATTTGAGGCACGTCAAGATGAAGTCTACACCATCTTTCATGTTTGTGTGTTGAAGCCTGGTTGCTTCATTTGCACCATGTCTCAGATGAAATCCTGCGAGAAGCCTCTGAAGCCTCACTGCTTCCATGACTTGCATAATTGGCTATGATATATTCTACCTTTGCAGTATTGAGTGTTATAGAATTGTGCTTCCATGAATCCTGACTGATCTCAAGATGAGGCAACACCCTTTGGTGCGCTTTCTATCAAATGCAATCTCTTCCTAGTCAGAATTGTATATCTCCGCAATGTTTCTTGATCTCCTGAGAAATATCCAACTGTACCACACTGGTACACTTGCTCTGATACAACTTAGTCTCTTTCAAATATCTGTCTGGCTTATTGCCTTTTTTTCTACCCTTGTCTTTGGCTACTCTTCACTCTATGAATAGTCTTATAGTGCCCTTTGTTCTTCTCTTTCTCATGATCGACGCCATGAACTCCCATGGGTTCTACCACACCCGAGATCCAGCTCTATGCCCACCATGTTTTTCATGGTTGGCCTTTTGGCACCTCTGCGATACATTTGGCACATCTGCGAACTGGTTATGCTCATTGAAATAAATTTGGAACCTATTGATAATGAAATTAGAGGGAAACTTTACATGTTCACAAGAATTATAGGTCCCTTGGATGCAATGAAAACTTGGGATATGAGTTGTTTTTATGGCCAGGTAACAACAAAATCATTATGTCTGATCTCTCTACCTCCTTTTTTTGTAATCATTCTTATGGATTTGATCAATATCATCCACTAGCGTGGGAACGAGATCCCTATCTGTTATTATCCCAACATCATCACCACAAATATGGGAGACATGGCTGCTTAAGTGAATCAAATATTTGACCTCCGCTTTCCCCGCCTATATGTAGGCATACTAGTGGTGTTTGAGCGTCCCAGACTCAGGCCTTCCATCATCACTCCCACCCATAGTTATTTAACAACTGGAGATGTAAGCAATGTTATGGACACATAAAAAAATTTGGCCCAAATGAATGGGAAGGGTTCATTGATGCAACTGAGAACGACCTTCCTCCATTATATTTTCACCCACAACCAGCACTCTTAAATTGCATAATCGATCGCCTGGTCTACAATGAGGACACTAACATTGTTGACCCTTATGCATACAACCTTTTCAAAGTTCCACAGATCATACTACCAACTTGTTTCTCTGGACTACGTCTCACATCCATTCGATAGAATGGACACCTTCTTGAATGGTGGGGTCGATGGGTTGCTTGTCCGTTATCACTTCTAGCAACACCATTAAATACATCGGACCCCCTTCTACTCGGGGTTTGAACCCGTCTTCTTCATCTCCCTCTCGCTTATTTACATCACAACGATTAAAACCCTAGGCATCATGGATTTGTAGCAACACTTTCATCTTTAGCTTGCACAAATGTTTTAGGGTTTTCTCCACCCTTTTCTTCCTCCACATTCGCTAATAATGACTCTCTGACTTGGATTTCTATATCTGAAAATGGAAATTCGCGACCACACAATATCTAGATATCACAACAATTTTATCAAAACTAACAACACAACTTTACCAATTCCATCAGCTCTATCTTGATGCTGATGGGATTTGTCATGCAGTGGAGGAATTCCACGTCTCTACTATAACTGCTTCGTGCACATTCTATGGATTGCAGAGCAAACTCACCAGTTGGACAACGTGTCGATTCTCACAAAACATCAATTTGCAGATTGGGAAATCCCCTCATTGCATCTCCTACACTACTAAGCATACATAGGACGACATCCTTAGACTCTCATTGTTACTGGGCTCTCCCGTGAGGGAGTCAAAACCACTCAACCTGCTCTGATACCATGTTGTTTTTTTCTTCCTATGAGATATGATCGATGTATTATTACAGTGATGAGTGTTCCATATATATGGAACATATGGTGACCATCCATGAAAGGATCCATCCCTTGAATAATCAATAACTATTTATTATTATCATTTACTTATTATATATGATATTTAATAATCAATAATTATATTATTAATTATTATTCTAAGAGAATGTCTTCCCGATGTTGTCCAAACATCAACAATGCTAGGGCCTAGAAGTGCCTACTCTCTAGCAAAACCTCCCTTAAAAGGGGAAAATGCTTGAGGCCTTGAAGTTCCAACACCTCTTGCATTTACTTCTTCCCTTAGCTAAACATTATCATTATTTTATTTCCCACGTGATATTGTTACTATTATTGACTCCATAAGCCCCTAAAAGGCATTGATTTCTACACTCTTGTGGATGAATGAGACCAAACAAAATTTCAAAACATCTTCTTGAAAATTTCGCTAACAATAAAAGCCATATTACTGGTGCTATGATTGTTGTTACAACCCTTATTTAGCAGCCTTAATGATCATACTAACCTCTAAAACTAACCCATAAATTTTCATTTTCCTAAGTGCTATCATCCCAAGGCTCTAGTCTTCCTTTTGCTATTGTTCTAGGTACAAATTTATGAATTTGTCCGAGGCTGTTGCTGCTGTTGTAATTACTATTACGGCCATCATTTTATCCCCTTAACAGCCCTCAAATTGTTTATAAAACCACCCAACACTTGTACTAGGAAATCTACTATCATTATATGCTAAGTGTTTGTTTAAATTGCCTAATTTAAGTACTTTCTGAAGTGGTTTTGTTGTTGTCATAATTATTATTTTAATGTTGTTGCAAATACTTTGATAGTATATTTAAGTCACTTATTGACTTGCTTCAAATCTTGAAATTACAAGTGACAAGTACTATCAACCTTGCAAGGTATTTATATCATTCTTGTCATCATAGCTTGCAATTTCTAGACATATTTGTTGCTTCTATGTTTTTTTATCTTTTGGTGTTTCAGTGGCATATTTTTATCTTGAATTCACTGATTTTAAACATTGATATCATTGCTTACTGTTAATGTTTATTGTTTCTGTTGAAATATTGTAATTGTGAAGAATATTCTAATTATAATTGAGTTATTTTTATATAGATCAAATCCCCTTTTGTGGATTGGTCATGTCGGGCTTTGTATCAAACCAAATACCCTTTTGTGGATTGGTCATGTCGGGCTTTGTATCAGACCACATACCCTTTTGTGGATTGGTCAAACCATAGTTATATGGTGTTATTTGTAAATTCTCCCCCTATGGATAATTAAAGTGGTTTTAACCACTAGCTTAATTATAAATAAATAAGTGATGATGGTGCCTCAATTGCTCACTCACTCATTCACTCAACAAGTGCACATATTTTGGAGGTAGCTATAGTTGCAAGAAGAAGGAGAGAGGGGCACATTTCTCAGTCTTGGATATTCTTGGTGGTTTGGTCTTTTATCTTGACATTGTATTGGCAATCTATATTAAGAAAGTTTTTGTGGGGTTTTATCCCCCACGAGGGTTTCCCAGGATAAAATGTTGCGTACCTTGTGATTGCGTTTCTCTCAGTGACCTTGCTTATGATATTATTGTCTAGTAAATTGAAAAGAACTTAATAAAAACTCTAAATTTAACATGGTATCAGAGATAAACTGAATAGAGCACCTTTCACTAGGCAACCAAAAACGTCATTGTTGTCGTACAAGAAAATTAGGGATTTTTATTTGAAGGGAATTTCTGACTAAAAACCATCTAGGGAAGTGTGCCCTAGACTAGTGAACTCATTGGCATCTTGAACGAACCTTTTCAGTGGCCATAGCCTTCGAAAAGTGAAACCCTAGTTTTGACTGGTACGAGAAAACCAGGAAACCAGAACCAATACCAGAAGTACCAGTCCAAATTTGCGCAAGTCAAGTTTCAAGGGGTAAAACTTGAAATTTTTGAAAACAGACAACTCCATCCTACTCGCCTCAACCCAGTGCATCTAGTCCCTAGATCATAATTCCAAAATTTGAATTCTGAAAAAATTAGGGTTTCCTCATAAAACCCTAAGTTGCAGTTGCAATGGAAGTACTAGTTGCAATATCAGTATCAGTTGCAGTGTCAATTGCAACACATTTGATTTTTTTAAAGGTTTGTTTCCACTACTCCCGGATGGTGCCACTACCTGCTGATACTATCAGAGGTATGTACTTACATATGTTCAAAACTGTATCATTATTCTAAAGGGTACTTGCAGGAGAAAGGATATTTTGTCTAAACAACAATCATAGATTCAAAATAATCTCATATCCAACACCCTAGGTTTGATTGTATTGATATACATCCATTTGTTATGACATTATTTTGAACATCTAGGTTGTATGTTGAATTTATGACCATCATACTAACTCTTGGTCAAAATTAAAGTCAAGGTATTAGATTGAGATTAGATTTTATTCTCTAACTTAGATTTGTGTCAAGATAGCATATTGTCTTAGTATAGAGGATAGGTTTAATAATCACTTGTATCTTGAGTGAAGGAGACTTGGAAGAAAATCAACACACCAATTCTTGAGGACAAGACTCCAGGTTCAAGGTTTGATTGATTAAGTTGATAAGATTCAATTTTACACATGAGAATTTTGATAACTACCTCATTACAAGTAAACACTATAGTTCAAATAACAATCTTTGAAGAGTATTATACTTGGTAGAATGTTAGCATATTGAGATAAATGCTTATTGTAATCACTTACCAGATACAACTAACATCTCCTCTAGGAGAAACTTCTTGTTGTGCCTCCAGGTTACCATGGAGGAATAATTGATCACAACACTAGAAGAGTGTTTCTCTCATTATTATATTTCATACTTTTAACCCTTATTTTAGGCAGGTCACAAGTGATAGCTCTAAAAGAGCTACTATGACGATTGTTCTCACTATTTCTTTATTATTACTATAAATAGTATTATTCTTGTCTTATGTTGTTCCTATTCTGGACAGGTCACAGGTGCCCTAAGGAAGCTATAGTGATGGTTGCAGAAGGAGACATATTAGATGATACATGAAGCATATTGTGTACATGACTGTATACATTCATGTATGAAAGAAGATGAAGAAGAATATATTTTTGATATGCAAAATATCTCACATGGAGACTGATTGTAATGAGTAGAAGGCTCCAAAGATGAACAAACATTAAGTAGACTTGATCAATGGATAATGAAGCCACCTTGACACAAAGAAGATTTTGTTTGAAGTCTGACTACCTGACTTAGCTTTTCATATTAAGACTTGGTACTCTACACCAAGAATATCCTGTAGAGATGATGAAGTCCTTGTAGACTCAGAATAAATCAAGACTTAGAATGAGCCCGATCTCAGAGATGATCAGATGGGAAAAAGAGACATTTTCTAGGACTAACAGATAGATGCCATGAGTTGAGAAGACTAGATCGTAGCTTCAGAGACCGCTAGGAGATATGAAATATCCTGAGAAGATTCCTTTGTTTCAGTGAGAGATAAAGAATCCAATAAGAAGGAATGGGAGATGGATTTTTGGTGAGATGAGAGGGGAAGTCAGTGCTAACTTCCAAGATTGATTTAACAGATCAAGCATGTTACAGATAACAATATAGAGATGTACAGAGACTAAATTTTGTCCAAAGGATTCTACCATCAAGAGGGAGAAGACTATGATAAGACACTTACTCCAGTAATTGAAGAAATAGTTCCAGTATTCATGAAGACACCAAGAACAACCATGATTCTGTGACAGTATGAGATTCAGGGGGAGAAATCCCTATATTTGAGATTGAGTTATCTCTAGTGCTTGTTGGTGTAGTACTTAGTTGGGTCATGAATACATGGCTACAATAGAAGATAGAGTTACCTCCATGAAAGAAGAAGAGATACCTTCAATATCAATTATTGAGCCACTCTCAGATGAAGTTGTTGCCATGATAGAATATAGGAGCTACCCTCAGAGTTCAACAACTACAGTGAGAATAGAACAAGTCATTCTTATCTTTAGAAATAATAGCTGCAAGTGTAGAGTCTCAGTTCCATAAGGAATAGTTGTAGATAAAGTAAAGAACATACTCTCAGATAGATAGTGCTTTGTAGAAAGCACATAGAGCTAGAACATGATTGTGTAGATTGAGTTGTAGTTTAACAAGTGTACCGGTTTGGTACAAAGTGATGTGAAAATTTGATTTGAATATAGAAATACTTATGTCTGTATGTTGAAGAAAGCCCTATACTGGTTAAAGAAAGCTCCTAGATCTTGGTATGATAGAACTGATTGTTTCCTGACGAGCTTAGGATTTACCAAGAGTAAAGTTGATTCTAACCTTTACTTCAAGGTTATGAATGATGATCCAGTTATATTGCTACTGTATGTGGATGGCTTATTCATAACAAGAGAATAAAATCTCATCATAGACTGTAACAAGAAGCTCACTGCAAAATTTGAGATGAAATACCTAGGCCTAATGCATTATTTCTTAGCTCTTGAAGTTTGGTAGAGCCCAGAGAAGATCTTCCTTAACCAAGGGAAGTGTGCAGTTGAAATACTGAATAGGTTTGACATGTTGGAATGCAAATCCATGCACACACTCATGGAAACAAATTTGAAGCTCCTGGTTGATACTTCGTCAAAATTGGTTGATGCTACTCTATATAGACAAATCATTGGAGCATTGATGTATTTGAAAAATACCATGCCAAATATATGTTTTTCTGTGAACACCTTGAGTCAGTATTTGGTAGAGCCCAGATATGTTCACCTTGTTGCTGAAAAACATGTGATGAGATACCTTAAGGGTACATTGGAATTTGGTCTTTGTTACACTAGAGATCATGACTTTAGACTGGTTGGTTATACTAATTCAGATTGGGTTGGAAGTGTTTCTGATAGAAAGTTCAGGATGTTTTTTTATTCTGGGATCAACCATGAATTCATGGCAGAGTAGGAAGCAATCCAATATTTCTCTCAGCATGACAGAAGCAGAATACATTGCAACATGTTCTGCCAACTGTGAAAGCCATATGGGTTCAGAAGTTGTTGACAGGTCTATTCGATATGGACATGGAATCCACCATGATTCTATGTGAAAACCAAAGTTGTATAAAGATGACGAAGTACCCAATGTTCTATTATAAGTCGAAGAACATAGAAATACAATATCACTGCATTCATGATATGGTGCATAGGGAAGATGTAAAGCTCCAATATGTTGGCACAAATGAGCAAGTTGCAAATGTGTTGACCAAGCCTCTATCTCGTGTAAAGTTTGAATACTTTTGAGACAAGCTTGGTATAGTCCGAAAGGACCTCCCTCGAAAGGGGAAGTGATGCTAATGATACTATGGTATCTTGACCAATAGTAGGTAGCTCGATTAGGATTTTATATCCTCGGGGATTGATCATCCCTGGATAGAGCTCGAAGGTCCAGTAAGGATGGTCTGTCAGAGTACCTGTGCATGTATATGCCAACTGTGGTTAGTAGTGGTAGCTTCGTTAGGATTTTATATCCTAGGGAATATTTTGATTCCTGGGTAGATCCTGAAGGTCTGGTAAGGATGGTCTGTTAGAGTACCATGTGGTACCTCTGTTGGAATTTTATATCCTAGGGAATATTTTGATTCCTGGGAAGATCTCGAAGGTCCGGTAAGGAAAGTTTGTCAGAGTACCACAAAATTTTGTTTCACCTACCTCATTCTGTTTCCATATGATGTTGTTATCTCAACCTTGTGTTGAAGATGTTTTTGTCTCAACCTTGTGTTGATGATGTTATTGTCTCAACCTCGTGTTGATGATGTTGTTGTTTAAACCTTGTTATGATGATGATAATTGTCTCAACCTCGTGTTGATGTTGTTGTTGTATCAACCTTGTGTGTTGATGATGTTATTGTTTCAGCCTCGTGTTGATGATGGTAATTTTTTCTAGCTGCATGCTATGAATGATGATGATGATGATGTTATTCCAGTTCCATGCTATTAATGATGATGATGATGTTATTCTAGATCCATGTTGTGAATGATCATGATGATGTTATTTCAGCTCCATGCTATGAACAATGATGATGATTCTACTCCAACTCCATTTTATGAAAGATGATGTTATTGATGATGAGAAAAAATTTCGATGATTTATAGATGTTCCAGTCAATGTACCAGATGTTGATGAGGTTGTTGACCTCTCTCTTTCCTGATGATGTTGTAGAATACCCTTCTTGTTAAAGGGGAGTGTTGAAATATTGTAACTGCGAATAATATTCTAATTATAATTGAGTTATTTTTATATAGATCAAATCCCCTTTTGTGGATTGGTCAAACCATAGTTATATGGTGTTATTTGTAAAGTTGGCCCCTAGGGATAATTAAAGTGGTTTTAACCACTAGTTGAAGAAGTCATCCCAGCTTGGTGAAGAGACACAACCCTAGCACCTCCCAACTAGTATAAATAAGTGAGGATGGTTCCTCACTTACTCACTTACTCATTCACTCAACAAGTGTGCATCTTTTGGAGGTAGCTGCAGTTACAAGAAGAAGGAGAGAGAGGCACATTGCTCAGTCTTGGATATTCTTGGTGGTTTGGTATTTTCTCTTGGCATTGTATTGGCATTCTATATTAAGGAATGTTTTTCTAGTTTTTCTCCCCCATGAGGGTTTCCCAGTATAAAATGTTGTGTACCTTGTAATTGTGTTTCTCTCAATGATCTTGCTTATGCTATTATTGTCTATAAAATTGAAAAGAACTTAATAGCAACTCTAAATTTAACAGTTTAATTGGTAAAGGGAATGCACCATTCATTCAATTTTCCTTTGCCCCCTTAAAACTTTACTAAGTGATTTTTTTCCTCGAGTGGACTAGAGAGAGGGGTGAGTTTTACCTGGTCTTTTTACCCTTCATCAAGCAACTAGGTCTTGGGATGTCTCCCTTGGAGTGAGTTTCTTCTCCTCCTAAATAGAAATATGTATCCTACCTCTGTGGTACGTCAATCAAGGCCTACTTGCCTTTAGGCTTTGGGAAAGTATAGATTGTGCGATAAGATCCCCAACACTTGAAACAAACCACTTACATAAGTAAGACAACCCTCAAGGAGCCAAATGTATCTTTGGGGGATTCAATCCTTGTCGGGGTGCCAAGATTAATGCACAACTTTCCTTTCCAACAACAGAGAGCCCAAGGTATACCAATACATCCAGATTAGTTTCCAGTCTCCCCACTCTCACCTATTTCCATGGATACTCACCTTTCCAGTAGAAAAAATACTGAGACTACTATCTCTATCTTGTTCTACCAGAACAAATTAAATACAAGAAACAACTGATGCTCTCTCTTGATGGAGCCTAAATTATTTTCAGGGGTCGGTGTTTGATAGTGTGATTCAAACAGATCCCTTATTGACCTCCACAAACACCATCAAAGGTAACATGTCGAACATGAAACTGTGTTGTTTTTTAATGTAGTTTTCTTAATGTATACTTGTGTGTTATGGAATGGAAGGAATAATAAAGTTGCAACAATTTTGATTTATCGTGTGTCACTCATGTGTTACTTGAATATGTGTGTGTATTGTTTTACATATTGATAATAGTAAAGTGTTATTAATGGTTTGCAGGAATGTTGTCCTGGATATATACCTGTGTATTTAATCCTTAATCCATGTCACCCCCCTTTGACATCAATGGCAAAGGGTATGGCTTCTCCCCCTGAGTTTAATGGAAAAAGGTAACCTTCTTCTTTGGGGCTGCTCCCCCTGAACATGTGGCACTCAATAATACTTCATCCTTATTTTTGGTCTTTGGGACGTTT
>ML808029.1:131349-144779 GCA_009831015.1 Picea engelmannii
AATGGATCCATTGAAGAGGATCCAAAAATTGTTGAGATGAGGTGAGGAATGGGATAGATGGAGGAGTAGAGAAGAGAGAGAGAGAGAGTTGAAAGATACACAAGAAGAGTTGAGATAAGAAGGAAAGAGGAGCAGGGAGGTGAAAAAAAGAGAGCAAGGGGGTGCATGATGAAGGGTCAGGACCATGATGAAGAGAAAAGAGACCGCACCAAGTGGAAGTGAGGAAGAATGTCTTGTTCTAGAGTGTATCATGGACACATATAGGCCCATGAAGAGGCATGGTGTTGAGAGTAGGGTGTTCAATTTCTTGATGCAAGTGTGATTCTTGTTGTAATTGGAATCTTCTAGTGGCATGAATAGAGACTTCTTGATCAAATTGAGTGCATAGATGGGATTGTTTGTGGGTGATATATTGGTGGAATTCCCCCATTTCATGCATCATAGTAGAGATAAATATTTGTATTTCAAAAGTAGGGACTTGTTACAGGTCAAGTTCTATCCTAGCCAAGGCTGTGGGGATGACAACGAGGGGGTCGACGCTTAACACTCTGCATTGATTGAATCCAAGAGCATCAGTGTCTTGGTTTATCAGGGGTGGAGATTCTGACAGGGAGGGTAGGTCCAATAGCTAGTCCGAAATATCCACATGTCACATCATGTCATTTTGAAAGACTTGTTGTCTAGCCAACTGCGCACAATTTTCCTTCATCAACTTTTCTACTTGATGAATTTGAGTGGGGAAACCCACCTCTTTTATATTTTGGGACGTTGTTCACCAGTGTTTTCTAAGAATAAAATGGAGTTTGTATTGGGTTGAGGGAAGGGTAACCTCTTCTTCAACAAGGGTCTCCCGTGGTGGAGATGAGAAATCTCTTTTTGATCCAGAGTCAATGTCAATATGAGTTGTGGCTTGAGTTTTGTTCGCTCGCTTTCATTTTTTGGCAGTTGTGGAATTGTTGTTAGATATACTAGTGCGTTGGTTGTGTTTATATGAATTGGAAGACTCCTGATCTTTGGATGGATTTGTGTTTTCATAATTTGGGGCAGTAGTGGAAATCCATTTTTGTTCCTAGAAATTATTTTTCCTTAGCTCAAATTCAGATTGAACCTCTAATAAGGGAGGATTATATTTGACTGACCAATTAAAAAACCTCTCTATGATATCCCTCTCTGTAATACATAAGGGGAGAACTACTTTCATCTTTCTTGTAGTTGCATGGGGAAATATTAACAAGTTATGGAAATTACATTTAAATTGAATATGATGCTCATACCTGTCGAATATGTGGGATGGGATGCAGACCATTTCAGTGGAAGAATTGATCAATTATGTACCATTGATGGAAGGATTTAGAAATTATAGTATGGACATGAACATTCTTGGAATTATGGAGCGGTAAGAAAGAAGGAGAAAGAAGTGAGAGGGAATTTTCCATGTCAATTTCAAAGTCGAGGGGTGGTCGCCACAGTACGATACCCAGTAATAGGAGGACCCAAATGTAGTGAAATTATTTTCCCTCATCATGAGCGATTAAACAATTAGTGAGGAATTCCTTGAATAAGTAGGGGGCCCAAGCTATCTGAATCATGTCATCACAGTGCTCTACTGTGAGAATGACCCTGATAATGCATCCATCCTTCTGACATTTATGAATAAGTTTGCATGCAAGTAGTTGTGTTGCAAACCTAACAACCAAATTGTTTATTTTTGGGATTACAGCCCATGATTTCCCTTGCGTGTGTCATATTTGGATTAAAATTCCTCTCATGGTGCATCCTTTTACCTAAGACGAGTCATCAGATCTTTGTCGGAAAGGGGAAGGGTAAAATTCCTATGTATAATGGCTTGTTCGATAAGATAGGGTTGGTCCCACCAAAGGTAACTCCAATGCACTCTAGTGAGGAGGAAATGAACACATGATTGAACAACCTAGGCTTGACAGAAATGAAAATATTTAAGGAGGGAGAGAATTCCATATTTCTTGAGGGTTATCGCCCATTCTTGCATCATTTCTATGTCAGATCTGTCTTCTCATTGGATGACCTATGTGTATTTTTCAACCTAGATTTCAGGGAATTGATGGGGATCCCGAACGTTATATTTGACACACTTGAGCAGGGACACCTTTTCAAATGTATGGCCTTCGAATGGGACGTCATAGGGTAGCACTGGATTGGGAATCGATCGTTCCTTCATGGCCTTAGCCTTTGGTCATGTGTGAGGAAATAATAGAGATGGTGAGAATGATGATAGAATGTCACGAGAAGGAGATGATACTAGGAGTTGTGAACACTTTACTACGGGGGATGAAGGAGAACATAAGGAATGTAGAGAAGAGGTAAGGAATTGGAATGCAGTTCTCCTTCTTAAAAGGATGAAGGAAAAATGACACATGGGTTGTCATGCATGCATATTTATTGTCTCGTCTTTTCTGTGATATGTCTGGTTCCATGTCCCATTATGGCCATTAGGTTGGTCATACTAGATGTTTATCAACATGGTCACATTAGTGCCAAGATTTTTTTCAGTCCCTATGATTAACTTCAACTTTACTTTGAATTGAGCGAATGGTCCTCCTATCAACAACATTAACGAGCCTATATTCCTGAAGTGGGAGGAAGTTGATGTGGTAGAATTACATGTCACATCGATCATTATGATTACAAATATTTTTTCGTTGAAAAATCTTCTAAATTAATGATATCTTAGATAACCCAACACATTCATGAGTTTTAATATTTGGGGGTTCCGCGCATATTAATGTGCCCCCCCAATGATATTTAAACTATGGCTCATGTGGATGCAGTGTCCCTTGGTGGATCATTGTGTTTTTGCATGCGGGCTCAACCAATCAACTTCCACCAGGGACATACGAGAGTAGGTTTCGTTGGTTCTACTAAGATCCATTGATTAACCAGTTCCTCTGCAATGATTCCCAAGTTGTTTGTTGGCTCGTTGGGGTTGGGGAAGAGTAGTGTAGGGAACATATCTTTGAGAGGTATGGGTAGAGTATCCCTATCCCTTTCTAGCTAATGTGGTCGCTTGATCTTCTCAATGGAGAATAAGGAAGTCATGGATATATGTTGCTTCTTTGGAAATATGTGTTATCCATTCATATACTGACTGCGTACGTTGCGCCATTTCTTATCTATCCATAGTATTTCACACAGGCAAGTGTATCTACGAAATTTTATATTGAGTCGGAAGCTTTCCCGCATGGATGCCTCGAAAAATTCCCATTCACGATAAGGTTCTCTATGTGCGAACCACCATTGCATAGGAATTTCTATGAGCACTATGTCAAGTGCGCGAGCCTTTTGATGTTCAAGAATGTGTTGAATCCATGCAATAAATGTGTCCAACGGTTTCGATCCATCGTATTGATAAGATCCAAATTCTTCCTAGCGCACTTCTACGAAGATATGCATGCACCTCCAATACATCCAACTTAGTTTCCATGCTCCCTACTCTCACCTATTTCCATGGATACTCACCTTTCCAGCAACATAAAGCATGAGACTACTATCTCTATCTTGTGTTACTAGAAAAGAAAGACAAGCAACGACTGATGCTCTCTCTTGATGAAGACTAACTTATTTTCAGGGGTCGGTGTTTGATGGTGTGCTTTAAATAGATCCCTTATTCACCTCCATAGACACCATCAAAGGTAACATGTCGAGCATGAAACTCTATTATTGTTGAATATAGTTTTCTTAATGTATACTTGTGTGTTCTTGAATGAAAGGAATAATAAAGTTGCAGTAGTTTTGATCTATCATGTGTCACTCATGTGTTACTTGAATATGTGTGTGTATTTTTTACATATTGATAATAGTAAAGTGTTATTAATGGATTTCATGAATTCCATCTCAGATGGATACATGTGTATTTAATCCTTCATCCCCGTCACAAGAACAAATGGTCTCTATGATCCTCACTACGTCTTGGGTGAGACCTTCTTCGGCCTTGGATGAAGATTTATATGTTGATGCTTTGGGGTTTTTGTTAGTTGAATCTAGACAAACCCTGGGTATAAACTCCCCGACATTAATAAGGACATGTGAAAGCGTTAAATGACACCAAAAAATGGTTTTATTGTCGGGACTGAAAGTCTTGTAGGGAATGATGAAGGCAAGAGATGAGGTGGTATCTGTCTCTGGAGGAAATTCAAGACTGGATAATTGCAAAGGAGCTTGAGTTTGTTGTGCGAGAAACTAAGGGTATGAGAGTGAATGTGGAGAGATGGAAAGATAAATATATTTATACTGATATGCATGAGACATTTTTTTTGAATTCCCCTGTTTGTTGTATGAATAGCTAAAAAGGAAAAATTCTACCAATTCTACCATGTGGAATGTTGGTTGTGGAGCTTGATTATCTACCAGATTAAGAGGTCTTTGTTTTCATCCTCGTTTATACCCCATGAATAATTTACACCCTAGAATAATGTACACTCTTCCATGCGGGGGAGTGCAGAGGGGGGTTACCCCCTCTGCGGGGTTCGAGGGGGCTATCCCCCTGGTTGGGGGGTCCAGGGGCAAGCGGCCCCCCGAAGGAAAATTTTCCTTGGAAATCTATATTGTAATTTCGTTGTAAATATGGCCCATTCATTATAAGGTCACAAATCTAATGGTAGAATTTATGTTAGGGTTTCTTTTCCTAGAAGGCAACCCTCTTTTATGAGGGAAATGTATTATAGCTATGTATTATGGTGAATATTGTATTCTGAGAGAAGAGACTGTGAGAGAAAGAAGAGAAAGTTACAGTGGGTGTGATGTAGGTTGTATCCCTTCATTTGCTGGATAATAATAAAGGAAGGACCTGGAAATATCTTGGTGGACGTAGCCCACACTGGGTGAACCACATATATATGTGTCTCTATTGTATTGTGTATCTTCTGTGTTTTATTTCCACATTTTTTTTATTTTATTGCTCCGCGATCCTGTTTTTCTAGCAACTAGTATCAGAGGAAAAGGTAACTCGCAGGAAAAGAGGGTTCCTGGTTCGAGTGGGAGCAATGTCGGAAGATGGAAAGTTTAGGGTCGGAAAATTTAATGGACAAAACTACTAGTTATGGAAGATGCATATGGAATATTATTTATATCAGAAGGATCTATTCCTACCATTAGGCAGAATAGTAAAGAATCCAATGACTATGAAGGATGAAGAATGGGAGATTCTTGACAGGAAGGCTCTAGGAATGATACGGCTGAGTCTGGCAGCGTCAGTGGTTTTCCATATTTCGAAATAAAAGACAATGAAGGGTTTGATGGACACATTGGCTAAATTGTATGAAAAACCCTCGACCTCCAATAAGGTATTTCTAATGAAGAGATTATTTAATATAAAGATGTCAGAAGGTGGGTTTGTTGCAGATCATTTAAATGAATTTAATACGGTTACTAATCAACTAAGTTATGTAAAATTGGACTTTGATGATGAGGTTAGGGGTCTTCTAATCTTGTGCTCATTTCTAGAAAGTTGGAATGACTTGGTCATGGTTGTAAGTAACTCTGTCTCTGGTTCAAATACTTTAAAATTTGATGATGTTGTTGGTGTTATGCTTAGTGAGGAAATGTGACGGAAAATAACATGTGAGACATTAGGTAATGCGTTGAACATGGAGAGCAGGGGAAGACAAAAGGATAGAGGAAAGGGCTCAGGGAACCGCGAGAATTATAGGAAGGGAAAATCCAAATCCAAACTTGGAAAGATAGAGTGATGGAATTGTGGGAATAAAGGACATCTGAAGAAAGAATGCAGAGCTCCAAAGAAACAAAGAGATGGACAACAAGAGACAAATCAGGAAGCAAATGTAACAGGTGATGTGTTACAAGATGCTTTGATTCTTTTTGTAGATAATATTTTTGAGTCTTGGGTGGTAGATTCAAGGGCTTCATTTCAAGCCACACCCCATAGGAAACATTTTATAGATTATGTTAAAGGTGATTTTGGACAAGTTCATTTGGGTGATGATGCACCATGCAAAATTGTTGGAATGGGAAAGGTAAAAATAAAGAAAAGAAATGAAAACCAATGGTTGTTGAAAGAGGTAAGACATGTTCCATATCTAAGGAAAAATCTAATTTCAACAAGACAGTTGGCAAGTGAAGATTGTATATCCATATTTAAAGATAAGAAGTGGAAGGTCATCAAAGGATCATTGGTGGTAGAAAAAGGAGAGAAGGTAGGTACATTGTATTTATGTACTAGTAGTATTGACTCTTTTATCTCTTGAGCTTCTACAAGAGTGGATACAACACTGTGGCATCATAGGCTTGGACACATGAGTGAGAAGGGGATGTAGATACTTCACAAAATAAATTTGTTTCCATATCTTAAACAAATTGATTTGGACTTCTGTGAGCATTGTGTTTATGGAAAACAAAAGAGAGTTGGATTTCTCAAAGTCGGAAAAGAAAAGAAGAGTGAAAGGTTAGAGCTTGTGCATACAGATGTATGGGGACAAACTCATGTATCATATCTTGGTGGCTCTCATTACTATGTTACTTTTATTGATGATGCAACTAGAAAAACTTGGGTTTATTGCATTCGACAAAAATCTGATGTTTTGATACTTTTAAGAAATGGAAAGATTTGGTTGAGAATGAGACAGGAAAAAAGTTGAAGTGTCTTAGATCAGATAATGGAGGTGAATATTGTAGCAAGGATTTTGATGATTACTGTTCATACCATGGGAGTCGTAGAGAGAAGACAGTTCCAAGAACACCACAAGAAAATGGTGTGTCAGAAAGGATGAACAGGACAATCATGGAGCGTGCAAGGAGTATGAGATTGCATGATGGTTTTCCCTTACAGTTATGGGAAGATGGTGTAGATACTGTTGTTTACTTAATAAACATAGGACCTTCAAGCTCTTTGGATGGTAGAATTCCAGAGGAGTAATGGACAAAAAAAAATGGTAAACTATTCTTTTTTGAAGACTTTCGGTTGTGAAGCATTTGTCCATATTGATAAAGAAAATAGAACAAAGCTTGAGGAAAAATCCAAGAAGTGCACCTTTATTGGATATGGTGTTAATGATTTTGGTTATTTCTTATGGGATTATGAAAATAACAAAATCATTAGGAGTAGATATGTCATATTCAATGAGAAGGTCATGTACAAAGATCAGTTGCATGGAAAGAAACAGGAAAAAGAAAAACCAGAATACATAGTGCTTGATGAGATCACTGGAAAAGAAAATCCAAAGGAACCAGAAAATAAAAATGTACAACAACATGAGCAAAAGGTACCTCAAACTCCTGCAAGTGTAGTTAGAAGATCTACCATGTTAAGTATACCCCTTGAACGATACTCTCCTTCATTGCATTATTTATTGTTGACTGATTCTGGTGAACTAGAATGTTATGAAGAGGCAATGCAGGTAGACACGAAAAAGAAGTGGGAGAAAGGAATGAAGGAGGAAATGGATTCCTTGGTAAATAACTAGACTTGGGACTTGGTTCAGTTGCCTACAGGAAAAAGAGAATTGTAGAATAAATGGGTTTACAAGTTGAAGGAAGAATATGGAGGATAAAAGCAGTACAAAGCTAGACTTGTTGTAAAGGGGTTTGCACAAAAGAAAGGTATAGATTTTGATGAAATATTTTCTCCTTTTGTTAAAACGACTTCAATTAGGACTATTTTGAGTTTCGGGGCAGTAGAAGATTTGCATCTTGAATAGTTAGATGTAAAAACAAATTTTCTCCATGGGGATTTGGAGGAAGAGATTTACATGCAACAACCACAATGGTATGAGGTCAAAGGGAAGGAGAATTTTGTATGCAGGTTGAAGAAGAGTTTGTATGGCCTAAAGAAAGCTCCAAGGAAGTGGTATTTGAAGTTTGATAGGTTTATGGAATAACAAGGTTATAGTAGATGTCATTCTGATCATTGTGTTTATTTTAAAAAGATAGAAAATCGAAGCTATATTATCTTGCTATTATATGTAGATGGCATGCTTGTTGCAGGGTCTAATATGCAGGATATAAATGTGCTCAAGAAGAAATTAGATAATTAATTTGCAATGAAGGATTTGGGTGCTGCAAAGAAAATCCTTGGTATGTGAATAACAAGAGACATGAAAAATCACAAATTGACATTGTCTCAGGGTGAGTACATAGACAAGGTGTTGGAAAAGTTTAGAATGCGAAACAAAAAACCAGTTAGTACACCTTTGGCTAGCCATTTCCAATTAACTAAGGAAATGTGTCCCAAGACACAGGAGGAGATAGAATGCATGTCCAGGGTCCCTTATTCATCAACAGTTGGAAACTTGATGTATGCGATGGTTTGTACAAGACCATATATTGCACATGCAGTGGGAGTTGTGAGAAGGTATATGAACAATCTAGGTAAAGAACATTGGGAGGCAGTAAAGTGGATTCTAAGGTATTTGAGAGATATTGCTACTCATCCATTATGTTTTGGAGGTTCAGACATTGTTCTACAGGGATATGTTGATTTAGATATGGCAGGTGATAAAGATAGCAGGAGGAGCACCAAAGGGTATGTTTTTACTATAGGTGGAACAACAGTAAGTTGGATTTCAAAACTGCAAAAGGTTGTTTCACTTTCAACAACAGAGGCAAAGTATGTTACTGCTACAAAGGCTAGTAAATAAATGATTTGGTTACAGAGGTTTATGGAGGAATTGGGAAAGAAGCAGGAGAATAGCAGGTTGTACTGTGACAGTGAGAGTGTCATTCATCTTGCAAAGAACTCAACCTTCCATTAGAATACTAAGCATATACAACTGAGGTACCATTTCATACGATCCGTCTTGGAAGATGGACATTTGAATTTGGAAAAGATACACACTAGCCAAAATTCTGCAGACATCTTAACAAAGGGAGTAACCAGGGAGAAACTAAGTTCTTGATCAATTTTAGTTGGTCTTCAAGCATGAAGGTGAAGATGAGAAATTTTCCAGGTCCAAGAAGGTTCATAGTCCAACAGATACAACAACAGTGGAGTTGTTGAGATCAGTCTCCAAGTGGGATATTGTTGGTTGTGGAGCCTGATTATCTTCCAGTTTCAGAGGTCTTTGTTTTCAGCTGTGTTTATACCCCATGAATACTTTACACCCCATAAGAATGTACAATATTCGACGCGGGGGAGTTCAGATGGGGGTTACTCCATTTGCGGGGTCCGGGGGCAAGTGGGCCCCTGGAGGAATAATTGCCTTGTAAATGTATATTGTAATTTCATTGTAAATCTGGACCGTTCATTATAAGGTCGCAGATCTAACGGTAGAAGTTATGTTAGGGTTTATTTCCCTAGAAGGAAACTCTCTTTTATGAGGGAAATGTATTGCAGCTATGTATTGTTGTGAATATTGTATTTTGAGAGAGGAGACTGTGAGAGAAAGAAGAGGAAGTTACAACGGGTGTGTTGTAGGTTGTATCCCTTCATTTGATGGATAATAATAAAGGAAGGACCTAGAAATTTCTCTGGTGGACGTAGCCCACACTGGGTGAACCACGTATATTTGTGTCTCTATTGTATTGTGCATCTTCTGTGTTTTATTTCCACATTTGTTTTATTTTATTGATCCACGATCTTGTTTTTCTAACATGGAATTTAGAAACAATGGTTTAAGATCAAGCCATGCTTAATAGATTGGAGGTGTTGGACAATAAGTGGACTCATACCATTGAATTCTGGTTTCTCATGTAAACGAGGGAGATATTATTGAATTTTCTATAGATTACACTGATTCATTCAGCGAGGCTGAAAGAAATTTTGCAAAAGGTTCGAGGAAAATAATGCTACAAGATATTCCACTTTGGATAAAGATGTTTTTCATGGAGAAAGGGTTGATTCACATGGATCCCAATATAATAGTTGAGTAAACTCCCCTAGTTAAGAGGGGGTTGCAAGAATGAGGGAAAATGAGAGAGGAAATGGATCCGTTGAAGAGGATCCATAAATTGTTGAGATGAGGTGAGGATTGGGATAGAACTAGAGGAGTAGAGAAGAGAGAGATTCGAGAGATACACAATAAGAGTTGATTTAAGAAGGAAAGTGAAGTAGAGAGGTGAAAAAAAGAGAGCAAGGGGGTGCACGATGAAGGGTCAGGACCGTGATGAAGAGAAATGATACTGCACCAGGTGGAAGTGCGGAAGAATGTGTTGTGCTAGAGTGTAGCACATACAAATATAGGCCCGTGAAGAGGCACAATGTCGACAATAGGGTGTTCAATTTCCTAATACGGGTGGGATTCTTTTTGTAATTAGGATCTTGTAGTGGTATGACTACATAATTCTTGATCAAATTGAATGCATAGTTGGGCTTGTTTGTGGGCAATATCTTGGTGGAATTCCCCCATTTTGTGCATCATAGTAGAGATAAAGATTTGGATTTCAAAAGTAGGGACTTGTGATAGGTTAAGTTCTATTATGGCCAAGGATGAGGGGATGAAAGTGAGGGGGTCGACACTTAGCACTTTGCGTTGACTAGTTCTAGGAGCATTGATGTCTTTCTTTGTTGGGGGTTGATATTCTGGTATGGAGGGCAAAGCCAATTTCTAGTCAAGAATATCCACCTGTCGCATTATGTTGTTTTGAAAGAACTGTTTTCTAGCCAACTACGCACAAATTTCCTTCATCAACTTTGCTACTTGTCGGCTTTGAGTGGGGAAAACCACCTTTGTTTTCTTTTGGGACATCATTCACCAGTGTTTTCTAGGACTAGACTGGATTTTGGATTGGATGAAGGGAAGGGTAACCTCTTCTTCAACAAGGGTGTCCCGTGGTGGAGAAGAGTGATCTATTTCCGAGCCAGATTCAATTTCAATATGAGTTGCAACCTAAGTTTTGGTCGCTCTCTTTCACTTTTTTGCGGTTGCAGAATTGTCATTAGATCAACTAGTGCACAATGTTGACAGTTAAAAATGCAACAATGATATGCTCACAAATGATTTCCAATCTCTATTAATTATTTATATTAATAATAAACTAGTAGGCAGGACCCCCTTGTACACTTGTGGCGCTATGATGGATATTTTGCGCTTATATTTTGTTTTCTATTGTGATGGTACCAACACAGTCTTCTACAATTCGTCGTTTTGAATAATGGTTAAAATGTTGTGGTGACATAAGATTATTGGTTGAATGATACATAGCACTGATAGTTTTGATAACCACTCACAAATTATATTAAGGCTTCCCTATGGATGAAAGGATCATTATCAATTTTGTTTTGATATTGCGATTTAATATGGAATCAATTGGTTTAATATGATCTTATTAAAAGGGATAATATTGGGGATCTTTTAAATTAAAGGACTATATGCAAACTCTAATATGGTATTATTGTGACAAATAAGGGTGTACAAACCCTTCCTTCAATAGTTATGCACCTCATTGGATGTTATATGTTGAATTCACATGGGTTAATGTTATAGCACCTTGTTATTTTTAAAAGGTTTGACATTACCAAAGGTGGCACACTATGAAATTGGGATATGTCAATGGTTATGTGGTTGATTTAATGCTTAGTGTTATGGTGAATTGGTTGGCTCATACGTTGAATTGAATGAGGTTGGAGGGATAAGTGACGTGCATTTACTGCACGTCACTCAAACAACCCTCGAGGCACGTCACCCTAGTCATACTTGCATTTTGGTTTTTTGGCTTTGGTGGTTGTTGATGCTCCACATTTTTTGGTTGGGAAGGATGCATACAATCTAACTCTCTTCCTCGTGCGATATTTTCAAGGTATGGTTCCTCACTCCTCCATCCATGAAGGCTTTTCTTCCCTTCGAATCAATTTTTGGCTCAGGATTGCTCACAGTCTGTGTGTTTCTTAAGATATTATTGGATGTTTGAGTTGTGTAATTGGTATTGTGTCCATGGATTCTTCTGGTGATTATTCTGGATTGTTTTTTTTTTTTTAAAGGGAATGGTTATGCTCTCCTTGCTATGGATAATATTTGTATGAGTTTATTAATGAAATGAAACTGAAGCATGTTCGATTGGATTAGGTTTTGGGTCTGGTTCTTTGTGGAAATTAATTATTATGTTTGACAAGCTTTGAGATTTGCGCATGGGTGTTACAACTAGTCTCTGTGTTTAATATTTTCCACTCCATTTTTGTCTCCCTGGTTGATATTTTTCGATACCCTGGGTTGCAATGTGAACTGTTGAAGCTTTAAAGTTTTTTTCCTTGGCTTGGCAAGACCCCAAGCTATTAGCTATCATATAATTTCTCTCGATTGACAATGTTTCTTGGAAAATGGCACAGTTGGGTTTGACATCACCCATAAGTTAAATGGAAGCATTATATATTCTTTTGGTTGGGCATGGGTTGTTCTTGGACACTCACATTACTGTGTTGTTTAAGATTTTACCTATTTTCGTTCCCTGTGGAGGTTGTTGACTGTGATTTTGGTAACCCTCACTCTCAAGACTATTTTTACATGTTATATGTGTGGTAAATTTTGAAGGGCACAAGATGTCTGTGTTTTTTGAGGACTTATTCCTTTGATTGAGCCATCTATTCTTACTCCCATTTGTTGTGTTAAAACCTAAATACGATCTTGATATTGTTTCAATCCAGTCAAGGGTAATTAAGCACTATGTGTGCTTGGTCGATTGAGCACGATTTGGTTCTTTCCTTTGTTTAGCAATTTTGAAGAGGTTTGTACATGTTGTTTTATATGAAGCGTGGACTCAGAGTTTCATGCTATTTTTGAATTCTATTCGAATCAATTCTTATGCTGATTATATGTGAATGAGACCTGTGTGTGAAAGGATTGGGGTCTGATTAAGAATTTTTTCCCAGTTGATTATGTTGAACAATGTTTGAATAATGGAAAAATGGTGGTTAATACTGTGCATATTCTTATTTGATTTTAAAAATAAATATTGGATATAAATGTTTGGAATCACTGTGCGTTTTCTATTAGTTTTAAAAGAAAAGGAGAATTAGCATTGGAGTTATATATGGTCGTGGATCAAAGGATTATTATGTTCACCATATCGATTGCAATACTGTTGATAGGACTACTATACAAATATTATATAGATGCCAAGGCTACTACTGTAATTGAGTATTTCTGGGCATATGAATTGTTGTTTTTTTGGAAACCAACAAGCAATCTGTAAAGGAAGTAACAATTTAGATAGTGGTTTTGAAAAGTGATACTAATTAAAGTGTGGAGGTCTGAACATAGATATGTTTGATTGTTTGATTTGATTTATTTTTATATGAACAATATCCATATTATGTCCCTTTCATGCTACCACTTTTCTCTCATTATATCCCCCTCATAATCCCAATATCATTATGACATCCCTGTTCTATAAAATAAATTAAAAGGGTTTGTGTAACAACGACAAAAGATATGACACAACAATGGTTGGAAACTGATATTTTGGTATATTTTACATAGTCAAATTATTTGATTGATTGTTGAGCAGTA
>ML808030.1:33815-66035 GCA_009831015.1 Picea engelmannii
CGCTTTGTCCGCTTGCTTGCACTGCTCCTTCCAAAGACAATCCTGCAATCAAGACAAAACACTACGCATGCATGCTATTTTTCTACTTGAGGGTTAGAGATTAAGCATAAATCAAATAAAACATATATGACTCGTGCATTGGGACGGGAAAAGTATTATTTTATTAATCTCAAGATGAATCAACTTACAATAATGATAGAGACCGGACACCATTCCTCGATCCTGATCCTGGGCTCCTCCTCTTCTTTGTCCTCCAACTGCTTTGCTTGAATCCTCCTTAGGCTTGAGGAAAGGCTAAAGGGTTGGGACAAACGGATTTGGCAATTGGGAAGAGTTTCTTTTCTATAATTTTTCTCCTTCAAATAGTACCCCTACCCCTTCTTTTATAGGCTAGAAGGAGCTAGGGTTTTGGATGAACTCTCTGCCATGCATGGCTGGGAGTTTCAATTAACTGACCCAAAGCTTTTTGTCTCGTCAGCAACTTTCCTGTTTTTGTGCTTTGTTAGGTAAATGCGGGCTGTAGTAGGCCAACCAGCGTTCCAACACGTGCAGTAGTGGGCCTGCCAGCATTCCAACGCGTGCAGTAGAGGGTTAGAGTGTGGGCCACTTGATTTAAGAGGGTTTTCAAGAGTTTATTCAGCATGGCTTTGGCAAGGAAGATATATGAGTTGGCCTGATGCCAGGTAAGCATGTGTGGTGCAATTTAGGGTTATAACAGATGCCCCCTAATGTGTGAGGTTAGAAGAGAATCTGATGGCTGAAATACATTACCAATTCTTTACCAATTTGTACTGATATGATGAATGAGTGAGCCTAGGAATTAGGAATCAGAAGGTGTCGTCTGCAAAAAAAATATCAAATGTCTTACCGAGGCGGGCATACCCATGCTCAGGATAAAAAAGAACCATGGCTACCAATCAAATACACTGTAGATCCATGTCAAATAATGAAGAGTAGCCACGAATAATACATAGCAGAGATACATCTCGAAATCAGAAAGATATACATATAAAGTATTCATCTCCCAGAAGCTGATTCGGCCTGATGGTTGTACTTCAGAGCTCGAGCAACAACTTCAAAATATTCTAAACTCAGGTAGGAGTGTAATATGAGTGTACGAATGCACTACCTAGAGGTCTTCGACGGCTCGTCAGTTATGGACTTGATAAGCTTGATGATCGGACTGAAGGCTTTAGTGATTTCGAACAAAGACTTGATTGGACGTTCAGGATGGGCAGGTATGCGGACAAGAGACATATTGCAGAGGGGCCGACTCAGGCTCAGTGACAAACTTCCCTTGGACAATAGCATGACAAGTGATAAGACTCAGGCATCATATCTGTTAATCATAAGTCTACGAAGCAGGAGGCAACGCAAACTCTCCATATGTTTGAAAGAGTAACCAAATGGTGGAGGACACAACTCAATATAGCGAGAAAAGATTCTTAAGGTCGTACTACATCCCAAAGTCTGATGAATCAAATGGATAGATGTGCTTTATCCAAGGGAGACTCATGATGCTGCCAATAAAGAAAATACTTTTCCCATCCTCTTTTTGGGGTATATTTGATTTTTTTGTTCTTTTTGGTGATTTTGAAAAAAGAATAAAGGAATATTACGTTACAATGGAGGAACGAGTACAAAAAACATACAAGCTCAAGGCACAAGGACAAGACTAATGTTCTAGGGAAATGATACTCGGGAAAAAATTCCCCAGTGGAGTCGCAAATTCTGTTGTTGGGAAATAATACCTACAGACTAACAAGTTAGGGTTAAACTTGCATGCAGATCATGACCCTAAAGAAATCACTTTTAACCTATCACCCCAAAACTCAAACCCCTTTTTCACACACAAGCTTGGAAAAGACCTACTAACCTTTTTATTGATGTTTGGTGTAGATCCTCTGTTACGCTTTGTCTGCTTGCTTGCGTTGCTCCTTCCAAAGACAATCCTGCAATCAAGACAAAACACTATGCATGCATGCTATTTTTCTACTTGAGGGTTAGATATTAAGCATAAATAAAATAAAACATATATGACTCATGCATTGGGACGGGAAAAGTATTCTTTTATTAATCTCAAGATGAATCAACTTACAATAATGATAGAGACCGGCCACCGTTCCTCGATCCTGATCCTGGGCTCCTCCTCTTCTTTGTCCTCCAACTGCTTTGCTTGAATTCTCCTTAGGCTTGAGGAAAGGCTAAAGGGTTGGGACAAATGGATTCGGCAATTGGGCATAGTTTCTTTGCTATAATTTTTCTCCTTCAAATAGTACCCCTACCCCTTCTTTTATAGGCTAGAAGGAGCTAGGGTTTTGGACGAACTCTCGGCCATGCCTGGCTGGGAGTTTCAGTTAACTGACCCAAATCTTTTTGTCCCGTCGGCAACTTTCCTATTTTTGTGCTTTGTTAGGTAAACGCGGGCTGTAGTAGGCCAGCCAACGTTCCAATGCATGCAGTGGTGGGCCTGCCAGCGTTCCAACGCGTGTAGTAGAGGGTTAGGGCGCGGGCCACTTGATTTAAGAGGGTTTTCAAGAGTTTATTCAGCGCGGCTTTGGCAAGGAAGAGATATGAGTTGGCCTGATGCCAGGTAAGCATGTGTGGTGAAATTTAGGGTTATAACACACGTGCGGTCATTGACGCTTTTCTATCTGCGCACATGCGCTCTGTGCGCCTTTGTCTCCATTGAGACCTACGCATCTGTGCAAAAATTAACATTGTAAGGTTGTTGAGATGTGGGGAAGGCCATTAGCCTTCTTAAAAATGATTTCAATCATGTTTTAAAGCTGCACCACACTTAGTCCCCTCATCATATAAAGGGGTTAGTCAAAAGACATACGCACTTAGGGGGTTAAAATCAATTTCCTCTTTTGCTTTCATTTTTCGCCACATGGATGGCTTGTTTTGACTCAAAATATAAGTTGGAAATCATTTTTAATCACATTTAACTTGCATTGGGACTAGAAGTTGGATAACAATCGCTTAATATGCTCTTCTCTCACACCTTCAAGTGACTTTGAGAATTAGAAAAAGATTGTGAAACGATTTCATCTCCCTTGAGAACATTAAAACCTTTAGGAGAGGACAACAACCCTTCTTGGGACTCCTCTTAGTTTATTTTTTCAAGCACATCTTAATATTGTAATGAGCCCATACATGCCCACATGCTACAAAGATATGATACTGTTGAAATTTGCTTTCTTAGATCAAATCACTCGGGAAGTTTAAAGGTTTTGTAACGGGCCCATACATGCCCACATGATCAATCTAGGATAGTTTCAAATATTTTCTTAGATTACATCACAATAGGGAGTTAAAGGGATAGTAACGGACCGACATGTCCACATGCTAGCTTCCTAGGGACTTTTGAATTACGCAAGGTTGTACCAAAGGCACTTAGTTAATTAGGTAATCAACACTTGTAAGGACCAATCGAAGTCCACATGCAGCAAGGTGACACCTAATTCACTAAAAATTGGCACACTTTCACTCACACACAAAAGTCACTTATCACTCACATAGCTTCTTCTTGAAACATGGAGGTCAAAGTAAGTTTCCTCCAAAGGGATTCCGAAAACACCCCACCCTTTTCTTGACGAAACTATCCACTCCCATTTTAATTCAACGAGGTTGGTTCACACCCCCAACCTCTCAAAACAACTACATATAATTTTTTTCTAAAAGATCACTAAGTTTTCCTCCACAGGAGGTGCCAAAAGAAATTTTTTAGTCTAGGTAGGATTTCGGGAATAGGCATCCAAATAACACCCCGTTATCTGGTTCTCACATTGTCAAAACCATCGAAGTTGTCAAATAGGGAACTGAAAATCCTCCAAGTCAAGTGCTCCTAACACCATAAGGTAGGGAGATACCCGTGAAGGGTTGAAGGTCGAGGTCCAGTTGTTCTGTGCATCCCCCCTTGAGGCACCAACCTCTTGGATGGGATCCAGCCCGTGCCTCATTTCTTAGGCCGAAAATCTAAATGCCGCACTTTGATCGAGGTACCTAGTGACCAAATTTTAGGACATCTACCCAGGTGGAAATTGTGGTTTGCAATTGCACCTTAATTGGATTTTGTGTGGCTATTGGGAAATATTGCCAGCTCTTTTGGGATATGCCAGCTTTACCCCTCATTATAACCAATTATTTCATCCTTCACTAGTTTCTCTTCCGGTGACTTCAGACCCCACTGTTGAGTACTATTGGAAGGTCCAGTGCTATTTGAGAGGAAGGACGTTACGTCTTCTAGGACACGAGCATTTGTTTTCTTTTGATTCCCCACGTGGAAAAAACCCACTTATCCACATATATGCTTCTTTTTCAAAAGATTTTATGTATGATGCACTTATGACTACATTTTGATTTGGATATATATATTGTGTAAAGTTCAAAATTTGCAAAACAAAGGCTCTTGTTTATTTATTACTCTCACCACCATTTGCACACATTCACTCATCTAGTCGGACATCATAGGGGACCCACAAAATCCCCGTCATTCACGACGCTTGCTAAACCTCCCTCCTATCTTAGGGGGAGTGTCTGGTCTTGCCCAGTCATCGGCACCACCTTCACACACTCCTGTAAGTGCTACTGTTTTAGGATCAACTTTGCTTAGTTCCACATTACTTGGGTCCGCTTCCCAAGGTCCTTCGTCCACTCGCTCTCATTTACACGGAAGTGGGGAACCAACTTCCTCTCAAGGGGGAAGTACCAACCCAGCTAGCCCCCCTCAAGGGTTAGGTTCACATCACACTCACACCATGGTTGGAGCTAACCCTCCCCCCACACTACAGATGCCATATTTGGCCTCCCTCAACATACCAGATCTAAGCAAACTCACCAATGATCCTATATTGCATGACCCCACATGGCTTGCAATGCCCACCAAACTACCTTCAGACATACCAAGTTTGAAGGAAAGGAAGGAGATGACTCTGCCAACCATGTCATGACCTTTCACCTATGGTTCTCTTCCAATAGCATTATGGATGATTCCATCAGACTGCAATTATTTCAATGCACACTCACTGGCCCATCGGCCAAATGGTACGCAGATGCAAAATCAGGGTCCCATGCAAATTTCGAGTCCTTGGACAAAGCATTCTTGACCTTCTTCCAATTACCAATCCACCACGACAATGGTCTGGAACTACTCTCTAATTTCAAACAAACCTTAGCCACACATATCGCTGATCACATTCACGAGTGGCGTAGGCGACGTAGTTTGTGCAAAGTAGAAACCACCAAACAACAATGTCTTGACTGGTTTCTTAGATCACTTGTCTCTCTCCTCGATAAGGATGTAGCATCCACCTTCCCTCAATCTAAAGAGGAAGCCATCAGTAAGGCTCAACAGTATGACCTCATCTATGCATAGTCAGGGTACTTATACACTGTACTTCCTGATCTCCCAAAACCTGTGCCATTTCGCCAAGACAAACTTGGGATGTCTCACTCAGTAGACGGACTGATTGGTAACACCACTCACCATGGTCCACAAACCCAAAAACCACCAATTTATGGAACACCTTAATACCCGCTGTTACATGTCAAAATTACTCAGTTGGATAAGTGTCGCATGTTCCTCTCAATTGTCGTAAGTGTCACATCTTTCTTACAACTTTCGCAAGTGTCGCAAGTTGGTCACAAGTGTCGCAAATGATGATCAGACATACTGACATGATGAATGAAACTAAGGAGACACTTATAACATCTCATATGCTTGATTTGAAGGAGGAGAACTGGTCTACTGAAGTCAAATGACTCTTGACACCTGAAAAGAGCCCTAAAACAGAGGTTCTGAGGGGGAGCGCTCCTCTATATTAGCTCTAGGAGCACTGGCGCTCCCCTATAATGCTTCAGGGAGCGTTATAACACTCCCCTGCCCCCTCTGAAGGAGCACTGCTCATCTTGAGAGCACTGGCGCCCCTCCATGGCTTACCAGGGAGCGTTATAGCGCTCTGATGCCCCTTCTAAGGGAGCGCTGCCTAATCTGAGGCAGTAGTTGGCCCGTTGAGGAGAATAAGGGGAGGATATTTCGACATTAGGAGGCAGTTGTGTTCGAATTCTTGGTTTCATCAAGAGATCCCTGATCTAAGGAGAAGGTTCCCAACTTGTTCTAAAGATAACTCAAGAGGTTAAGCTCCTCTTAACCTATATAAACAGTCTCTATGATGGTGAAAAGGGGGAAGAACTGCTGGTATGAAACTTATGATCTTGGAGAAAATACATAGTCAGCCAAAGGAGAGTGATCAACGAAGCTGCTGTTATCCAGGTTGTGGATCATTCAGGCAAGGGTTAGACGAAGAGGACTTGACAAAGCTGTCGCATTTGCATCTACGATTGTAAGTACTGCTGTCGTTATTCTCATCAATATGACACGCTTGACATGTTTCTTTCTAATTTGTGTCTAATGTCACATGAACTTATCATTAATTGATAGATCTGTTTTCAAGCTAATATCAATAGAGTAGGAAGTGGTTGTATCTTGTTTTTTCCACAGGATCCAGCGAGAAGCAAAGGATCGAAGCACAACTAGGAGCGTGCAGGGACAAACGCCGATAAAAGGTACTTCTGTCATCCTTCCTTATCGTGTGTTAGTTTAGATAGATTTGAAAGGAAATCAGTGTCCATGTTAAGCATTTTCTGTCTAGAGTTAGGGTCAAGCTCTTAGAGGCGATCTACCTGTCCGTAGGGAGATTTTCCTACAACAGAAACTGGCGACTCCACTGGGGAAATAGCCTCAAATTGAAACTTCTTGTTTTGATTTTCCCCTCATTGACCTTGTTCTATCCCTTGATAATTTCAGACCTGGTTCACTCCTCTTTTGATTGGTTTCATGAGCTGATTGGCTCCTTGTCCTGTCATACTCAGCATAATTGTCGAGTTTGAATTTCAATTTTTGGAGTTTTTTGACATTTTTGGGATTTTTAGACCCTGGCGCCCCTGTCCCAGTGTTAACAGAGTGCCAGCGCTCCCCCATACCTCTGTACAGAGCGCTATAATGCTCCTTGCCTTTGGAAACAGAGCGTCAGCCTCTTTTTAGGCCAAAAAACCCTCCAGGATTGCATTTTCTGGTTTTGCCTCTGTGTCTCCTCTGCTGAGTGACCTTGTGAGTGAATGTTTCTTCCCTTTGAGCCTTGACATCTGTCTTTTGATCGAAGATTAAGCACCTTACTATTTGGATCTTGTAGCCTTCTTCACTATTTTCATTGAGTTTTTCCTATTGAGTGAAGTTTGAAACCCATGGATTTTTCTTCTTTCCTCATCAGCTGAGTACGAACCCCGGTAAAGGTCATCAAAGGCCTACAGACCTCTTCATCTCGATTTCAGTCAAGGTCATTGTTCTTCAACTTTTGCCTTTGGGTGTGAAGTTTGTTTTTCTTTTCTTTGATTGTTTCTTTTCTTTCACTTTTCGTTTTGATTGTAACGAAAGGGTGTATTGTTTGTGTGACTTTTCGCTTGTGCTAGTTTGGTTTTCATTCATACAAGAAAAGTAATTAGCAAGATGAGAATTGTGTTGTATTGATCATCACTTATACGCAAACAATAAAAGACATCATTATGATTGATCGTGCATATTAGAAGGTATTTAAAAGTTTTTGAATTACATCAGGATTTGATTGAGAAAAGAATCGTTTGAGGGCATTCCTTATTTGTGTGTGATTAGTGAAAAGAACTCTCTCTCTCCCTCAGCTAGATGTTCATCGAAAGGAAATGACTGCTTATCACGTTTGATGCATTCTTTGGTTCTGAGTCATAATTCCATTCGTTTCACTTCCATGCACCCCTTTGCATAAAGAACAACCATAAAAATCAACGCTAATTAAAAGTTATCTAGAACTTTTTCTTTTCTAGGATCCTCCACCAACAGTAGACTAGGCTTAGTACTTTGGATTAGGGCTGTGAGCATAACTCACTCGGGCTCCTTGGAGGGTAAATCCACAATTACTGCATGGAATCTTGCACCAAGGCGTAATTCCGTTAAGCAGGTCGCCATTGTAACTGTTCCACCCTATCCCCGCCCATTCTGGACTTGATCACGCGATGTTGGATTTCATCACCAACTAGTACGGTCATCAAAAGAAGGTCCTGTTTGTTTGGTTGTGATTCTTAGATTTTTTTTAGCGTGTGTTGTTTCTCTTCGTTAGTTGGCCATAGATTTCTTTCACCGACTCTTTTCTGCCAACATCAACCCTCCACGCCGCTCGCGGAGGCTGCAAAGACTTCCTCTAGAAAATATGGAAGGAAACACCCCTTTACCCCCTCATTCTACGGAAGAATCCACTCAATAGAGCGAGGTTCATAATACTACAACTTCCTAGGAAGAAGTTCCCATTCCTTTGGAGAATTTTTGAATTGTCTCAAAATCTCCGGAAGCTTATTGCATTTCGGAGGGATACGAATGACAGATACTCCACCTGAATTCCACTGGAGAATTTGTCGTCGTCAATCCTTCTGACATTCTGGCCGGGTCTTCTCAAAACCCATTAGCCAGTGACCCTTTTTGGATTGCGGACATTGTTCGGAGTCCACCACGCTTGGTGAAAGATATTTATGGAATAGGAGAAGGTGCCGATGCATCTTTTTCCTACACTGTACCCCCAAATCACTTCACCGGTACTACCACTTTTACAACCACACCAACCGTTGGTCCGAACATACCATCCATTGGCCAAAGGTCTACCATTCCCCTCCAGGCAACCCATTCAACAATGGCCCCGCACATTCCGACCATCCCTGCCGGTAACGTGGTAGTTAATCAAGCCCCAATTGACACACCTGTAACATCGAGACCTACCCTCCCTTTTGGATTCAGGGCATTGAACGCTTTCGCTACCACCGCTGCCCAAATCACTACCCAAATGATGCCGAGAAGTTCCATACCTATCCAACAACCCGAAGGGTCTGGCCTTGGTGGTCCAAACCCGATCGGTGGCACCGGTCCGTCATTTACATCTGGCTCTTAGATCCCGGGAACTCTACCTCAAACTGGGGGGCATCCTCCCTATGGAGGACAAATTCCATTCGAAGTGAACCCTAATACTGGGGGGCATCCTCCCACCAGAGGACAACTTCCATTCGGGAGGCACCCTCATGCCGGGGGGCAGCCTCAATCCGGAGTACACCATCAACCACAAGGACAAAACATGTCCGCTGCACCCAATCCGTGGAGCGTCCCTTTTCAAGGAAACCCACATGCCTCCATGGGGAAAACTGTTCAAATTTCGCAACAACCCCCTTATGGACAAATGCCAAACCCACCCTATAATCCACAAAACCCATCCGGTTATCCTCCGCTCACAAACACTTCTCAAAATCTCTCAAATCCTATGTACCTTGGTCAAAACCAACCTCACATGAGAGGGCCCATGAGTTATAATTATCCACATAACCTAGTATTGGGCCCCACTGGTGTCCCTCAACCACACCAGCATTACCCACAGGTTAACCGACAACTACCTTTTCTAGCCACCCTGGACCTTCCAGACTTGTGTCGGTTAACGAATGATCCTATTTATCATTCTCTGGTTTGGCCATCTATTCCAGCTAAACTCCCTTCTGATATCCCAAAATTTGACGGAAAGTCTGGAGAAGACCCAAACAACAATGTAATGACCTTCCATTTGTGGTGTTCATCCAACTCCCTCATGGACGATTCGATTCGTTTGCGTCTTTTCCACCGAACGCTCACGGGTTCCGCTGCAAAATGGTATATTGAATTACCACGCGCATATTTTCACGATTTCAACTCCCTTGCCATGTCCTTCCTCACACATTTCCAACTACCCATTCGATACGAGACGGGTACTGAACTATTAACCTCTCTTCATCAGACAACATCCATACATATCTCCGATCATATCCATGAATGGAGATGACGACGAAGGCTAATCAAAGCGGTCATCCCCGACCAATTGTTAGCAGAATGGTTCACAAAATAACTATTACCCCAGATTGCTCGTGATGTTGCCATGGGTGGCGTAGTCACCAAGGAAGAAGCCATTGTGCGGGCTCAGTACTTAGACTTAGTCTATTCACAATCCGATACTCTATATGAGTTGACACCGAACGCTACCCGTGCCACTAACGATCCATCCAAACCATCGACTACTTCACATGCGGATGGAGTTATTGGCTCCGTCAAAACTCAATCTACTACTCAGTCTACTGGAACAATCTAGCGTCCCGCTTCCACGACCGCTCCCAGTTCAACTGCACCCTCTTCTACCCCACCTCAAACTCAGGTCTCTGATGTGAATGTGGTCCAGTCAACCCCTTCACAACAACTTGGGGGCAAGAAGAAAGTGAGAAACAAACCAAAGAAGAAAAACAACAACGAGCAACCCAAGACCCAACCGCAAACCCCTGCTGTCGAAAAACAACCACAACAAAAATCGAAATTCCCATGTCTCATTTGCGGTGACGATCACTACACTCAAGACTTCCCACATCGTGATGAAGTGGCCAAACTTTTCAAAGGAAATTCACAACCCGCTGTGCTCACTCAGCCTTTTCCGCAGTAACAATCGTTGGTTGCACAAACCCCCACGCTGGGGGGAAGTTCCAACCAACCCCATGATGAGGCCTCGACGAGTGCCCACATTTACATGTTTAACGGAGTTAATCTAACAACTCGCTCTGTGACATATGACACGCCAGTTAAACTTGATAAACCAAAGATTGCTAACAGTTTTGCGACAGATCCGTTACCATCCACTGTCAATCCTCCATCTGTTATCCCTCCATCTGGGCCACTCCAGATTGAGAAACCTTCTTTTGACTCCATCCTACGCCCTCCTAAGAGCACCATCCAAAAATCTACATTCAATCCTAATTCACGGGCTGCCCAAAACTACAATATCGTAGAAGATTTGGCCCAAGCCCCATGTGCCATGTCCGCCTTGGAAGTTCTACAACACTGTCCCAACTAACATAGAATTCTCTTAGCCACTATTGGCGCTTTCGATCCCGAGTCATCAAACTACCTCACGTTTAATCTGGATGATCATCAACCACGACTCTCCCACCAACTAGCTTTCCAAATCGATGTGGTTGTTCACAATCAACAAATCCACCGGACTATCCTGGATGAGGGAGCCTCCACCTGTGTCATGTCTCTATCCTATTGGAAAGGTTTGAAATCACCTGCCCTTAAAAAATCCGCTACCATGTTACGTGCCTTTGATGGATGAGGTTTTCATCCTCATGGATTATTACAATCCTTAGTTGTTCAGCTGGGCGGCAAAACTGTTACTGTTGACATCGAGGTGGTCGATGCCCCCCTCGATTACAACCTACTACTTGGAAGAAGTTGGTTCTATGCTATGACTTTCATCACCTCATCGGTGTTTTGATGTGTACAATTCCCCCATCAAGGAAAAATTGTTACCATCGATCAGCTCGATTTCTGCACACCCGACGCTCACATCCCTGCTACCAACAACATTCCCTTTTTGGGAGACTACCCAGTTACGTATGAAAGTGTTGGTGTTGGCTTATTGAAAGATTCTAGCCTCCTGGGTACCTTCCCTACACCACTTCCACCCACCACACATCATATTTCCACCGTCAATATGATTTTGTCTATGCCTTATCAATCCTTGGAATCATCCGACCCTTGGGTTGTGCCTAGTCCTTTGGAATTCGATGTGCTCGGGGACACAATTCCTCTGAGCCCAGCCGAGGCCGCATACGTAGCTAGTCAATCTGTCTCTCCCTCTTCGAACACTTCACATTCATTAGCACTCGATACTTATTAGGTGCCCTCGTGGTTATATTCCCTATCATCCGCCGTTGATTACATTTCCCAAATTTTTCCTTCGGATGAATCTATCATGGAAATGCTTAGCATTGACGATCTTCCCTGGGATGACAATCACCATCGATCCTCTTTTCTTCCACCTTTGGAAGAAATCCAAGACATACGATCTGTCTTCCCCCCCGACATTACTGAAGCTCCACAATCTCCTATCCTCACACAAGATACTCTTTCTGAGGGGAACATGGGTAACATATCTTCTACGGTCACGATTGACATTTCAATCAAAGAAGGTTTCATGGAAAACATCAACCTTGGTGCTAATTGCACGACCGCTGAAGTGGTTTCTTACACCGCTTTATTCAAGGAATTCTGCAATGTCTTCGCATGGAGTTATGAGGAAATGTCAGGGATCGACCCTTCCATCATCGTACATGAAATCAAAACTTACCCTGACGCGAAACCGGTTCAGCAAAAGCTTCACCCATTTCATCCCAAGAAAATCGCAACTATAAAGGCAGAAGTTGAAAAAATTCTAAAATCTGGCTTCATCTATCCTGTCCCTTTAACCGAATGGGTCTCCAACCTTGTTCCGATTGCTAAGAAACAAGGGACCATCCGTGTTTGCGTCGACTATAGAGATCTCAAAAAGTCTTGTCCTACGGACAACTACCCTACGCCCTTCATCGATCAAATCATTGATAATTGTGTGGGGAGCGTGATCTTTTCTTTCATGGATGGCTTTTCTGGGTATAACCAGATTGAAATCTTGCCTACATATCAACACAAGACAACCGTCATCTTCCCTTGGGGAACTTTCACCTACCGAAAGATACCTTTTGGCCTTAAAAATGATGGAGCCACTTTCCAGCGAGCCATGTCATACGCTTTTCATGACATCAAACATATAACAGAACCGTATCTCGACGATTTACCCACACATTCGTTAAATCGATCCGATCACATTTATCATTTACGCGCAATTTTTTTGCGATGTAGGTTCTACCGTATTCGCCTGAACACACACAAATGCATTTTCGCTGTCGAATCCAGTCGACTCCTTGGTTTCATTATCTCCAAAGATGGGATCAAGGTGGATCCATTAAAGATCAAGGCCATCTTAGCCTTACCTCCACCTACCAATGTAACCCAACTCCAAAGTTTGCAAGGCAAAGCAAAATTTCTTCGCCGTTTCATCTGCAATTATGCCGAGATTACTAAAGGATTTATGCGGTTACTGTAGAAGAATGTCCCTTTCATCTGGGATGATGCAGCTCAACGGTCATTCGACGCTCTCAAGCATGCTTTGACCCATGCACCTTTGTTACATCCCCCTGAATATACAAAGGATTATATCCTTTACTTGGCCGCTTCTACTTCCACCATCGCAATGGTGTTAGTCCAAGAAGACCCCGACGACGAAGAACATGTGATCTATTATCTGAGCAAGAGTTTATCTGGACCTGAACTCAGATATTCGCATGTTGAGAAACTGGCTCTGGCAGCCGTCATCGCTGTCCAAAGGTTCCGCCACTACATCTTATTATGCACCACCATGGTAATCGCAGACTCCAACCCCATGTACCACGTCCTGACATGTCAAGTACTTGGGGGAAAATATTCAAAATGGATCGTTATTCTTCAAGAATTCGATATTGAGTTTACAAAGGCTAAAGCCAAAAAATACCTAGTGTTTGCTGAGCTCATCTGTGCTCTCCCTCATGCCGATGAAAAAATTGAACCTAGAGATTCTCTCCCTGATGAATCTCTCTTCCTCATTAGCACCTCTGATCCTTGGTATGGAAACATTCTCCTCTACCTTCAAACACAATGTTTTCATCCCAACATCTCTCGCGAAGAGCGTCGACGCATTCATCACCACTCTCACCATTATATCATCCTCGGTGACACTTTGTATTGTCGTGGTATCGACACCATCCTGCGGTGATGTCTGATTCACGAGGAGGCTAAACACATTTTGAACGATTGTCACCTTGGTGCCTGTGGCGGTCACCTTTCCGGAATGGCCACAGCCCAAAAAATCCTACGTGTCGGCTACTTTTGGCCCTCGATTTTCAAAAATTGTATCGAGGCTGTCAAGAAATGCCCACCCTGCCAAATATTTATCAAAAAGGCACGCACCCACCCTATGGCGCTACACCCTATAATTTCCATCAGCCCCTTCGCAAAATGGGGCATCGATTTCATGTAGTGTAAGCCTACCTCAGCCGGGGGGCACGGTTACATCATCGTTGCCATTGAGTACTTCACCAAATGGGCTGAGGCTATGCCTACCTTCCTGAATGATGGCCGTACGACAGCTCTATTCCTCTTCAACCACATCATAACTCTTTTTGGTGTACCACGTGCCATTGTCACTAACCATGGTGCACACTTCAAAAACCAGATGATGAGAGAGTTACATGTCAAATTGGGTTTTCTCCATGAAAACTCATCCCCTTACTACCCTCAGGAAAATGGACAAGTTGAGGCCATCAACAAAGTCCTAAAAACCATGATCCAACTCATGGTAGGGGAAAACAAAACATCATGGCATCTACAACTGTTCTCCGCTCTCTGGGCCTATCACACCTCTGTGAAAACTTTAACTGGATTCACTCCTTTCCAGTTGGTCTATGGCATTGAAGCCGTCCTACCAATCGAGTGTGAGATTCCATCACTCAAACTAAAAGTAGAACTCCTGCCTCATACTTCTGCTGAAGAAGAACGATTTTTGTATCTATCTAAACTGGACGAAACACGTCACGATGCTGCTCTCACCAAAGAGGCACATCAAAAACGAATTAAAAGTCAATATGACAAATCCGTCCACCCTCGGACTTTCGTGGAAGGAGACTTAGTCCTTGTTTACGACCAAGCTCACGATAAATTGGGGACAAGAAAGTTAGAATCCATGTGGCATGATCCCTACATCGTAAAACGTGTCCTACATAAAGGCGCCTAGGAATTAGTTGATCATGAAGGAATTTCCCTAAGAGAGCCCCGAAACGGGCTTTACCTTAAGAAGTATTATGCCTATATCGCCTAGCATTTGTACTTTGTACATTATTGTATTTAGTTTTGGTGTGTCTATTTCTTTTGCATGCTCGAGTCTTTATCGTTTCCACTCATGACTGTGCTTGTGTTTTCATGCGCAGATGACGTCTTCCTTTCCTATCTTTTTTGGGTTCGCGGATGGCGGTAGCCGACATACCTGGAACATTGCTTCAACAACTTGGGTTATTTACCAATTTGACCAGGTGGTGAGTTCAAGAAGCATTTGTTTAGGACCAACAACCAATAATATGGAAAAATATCATGTTGTCATTGGACTGTTGACCCAAGCTTCCTCTCTAGGTATCTCTCGCATCATTATTTACTTAGACTCCCAACTGGTGGTTTTTCAACTCAACCGCATCTACGCTATCCGTAGTCCTATCCTTCTACGCCTACACTTGCAAGTTTGTTGTCTCGAACGAATGTTCGATTACATCGAATATAGACACATTCTGAGAGAACTTAATAGTGTTTTGGATTCATTGGCTAGTTATATCATGGATCGGTATCTTGCCCACATATAAGATTCAAGGAAAGTAAAACTGTACATTACATGTAAATTAAAACACATCACAGACATCATCATGTACAAATCATTGGCATCATAAAAAATCGAAACTGTATATATATATATATATATATATATATATATATATATATATGGCGTGACTGAAATGTTTGTATTACATCAAAAAGTGTGTAGAAGAGCAAAATATTGGGTCTGTTCACCCATACAACATCGCCTGACAAGGCATACAAAAAATATGATCACGAGAGAGACTCTAATCTCCCCGCTCCACATTGTGTTGTGAGTAACACACTACCGCACGTACTACGTGCCTTAACAGAGAATTGATATTCTCTGGTACTCCTACAGTGTGTCGGTGCAGATGTAAAGGCACATTCCCCCCTCCGCAGAGGAGGGATACCCATCGTAAGGCCTTGGAGGTTCCTCTCAACCTCCCGGAGACCCGCCACTGGTATTGCTGGGTCTACTGCAATTGGGGCGCCTCCACGATGCCCTGGTACTGGTATATCAGCTGGGCGCACTGCTCCCTTGTCTGCATGTTGAAAACAAAACATCTGTTAAAACTCTTTTACACACCTAAAAAAATATATATACATCAAAAACTTAAAAAACAAAGAAACCATACAAGGTATGGCTTAGTCTCTTACCTGACTCGTCCCAGTCTTCCCCCGCAGGAAAAATCAAGTCCATACTCCCACGGAAGTCTACATTGGCATAAGGGAAGTCCTCTATCCAAAGGTACTGCCGTCTCAGCCAGGCAAAGAAATCACCAGTAAAGTGGAACTCTGACTCTGAAACTAGCCTTGGAGACAGACTAGTCCACCTCTCCATCCGAGGTTCATCCACTGGTCGTACCGCTAGTGCTATCTGAGGCTGCATCTAAGGGATGCGCTCTAGGAAAAAAGAGACCAAAAACGAGCCATAGCCGAACTGCTTCTGACCAGTCCTTCACCGTGAGATCTGTTCCTTCACATTCTGAAGGAACGTTGCACTCCAGTTGAACAATGTTGGTTCCAAACACTGAACACCATAGGCCACCTGTGATCTCTATGCTAGATGAGCACTAGTGCTGTCGGTCACGCTTGTGATAGTGAATAGTATAGCCTGGAGGGGCAAATCTTGAATATCCTTGATAGGGATCCTGCCCCCTACCAACCTTGCTCCTGGGATGCAGTGGCGTGCCAGATACACGTCCACTTTCTCAGGTAATGCCCTCTGTTCAGTGAAAGATATGGGGACCCCTCTTTTCAAGAGGCCGGTCAAAAAGTACACATCTTCTAACTCGATGGTTAAAAGTTGTGTGTCGATACAGAATCCTTGTTATGCAACATCCCAGAGGCCAATCATGTGCTCGAGCAATAGAACTTCTCTTTTCATTTTTTGTAATTTGAAGAACTTGAGCAAGCCACAAGCTCGCAAAGCGGCTTACGTACGAGGACTCCGTAAAGTGGCTAAATCATCCATCTCATGTTCCCTCTCTTTCCATTCATCATGATTGCCGAAGATACCTACAAAACAAAAAAAAAACAAGAATTTCATTATTCCTCACGTTTTAGTAATTTTGGCGATTTTTCAAAAGCATTTTAAAACATGAAACAACATACCCACATCACCTAAAAGCAGCCACTCACTCTTTTTAACCACCATGCCCTTTAATATTTGTCAAATGATGATAAAAACGTTTTAAAAATGCAAAACAACTTTGGGGGCTGTGTGGGCATTTGGGGAGATTTTTTATGAGTTCTTTTACTAAGAATGACCTGCCTAATTGATTTTAATGGTGTAGACATATTAATCACCCTTCTCTAAACCATTTTTTGTTAAAGAATCCCCCCATTTCATTAATTTTTAAAAAGAGGCCGATTTGGTTCAAAGAGAGGCGACTTAGGGATTTGTGTTTTAAAATAAATAATGCTATGAAAATGGATCTAAAACCATGCAATTGAAAGAGAAAAGGATGGGCACCTACCTGGTTCGAACGGTGAGCAAAATGATCGATCGTAGCTCCGGCAACGAGAAGTACAAGATTTGCTTCAAAATGAGATTCTCCACTACTCCAAAAATCCTTGCAAATGAAATGGTAAATGAATTTTCAAATCAATTGTTATTTAAAAAATTTCATTTTTTATAAGGTATGGTCATTTTTGGGTTTCTCTAATGCTGTAATGGCTGCACTAAACTCTAGTTTGTAGCTTTGGCATCGTAGGTTTCCTGACAGTCCTAATCGGTTATTCACCTTATCGCACTTATGAGCATAGTCTTAGTTCGTTCTTGAGATCTACAATATGAGAACGTAACCAGGTAAACTTTTATCTCTTTTTCGGACCCGTATGGATACGAACACATGAAAAAGGAACCCCCCTGGAGTCTCCTTTAAACCCTTTTCAGACTCTCTAAACATGAAAAGATTGTCGAGTGATCTTGCTTCCTTTCACACTCGTGAAAAGGTCAGAAAGGGCATATTTCGAGCGATAGTTTAACCCTTTTTCGGTCTCGTTGGACTACTGTACGAAAAAGGAACTGAGAGAGTTCTATTTTAAGTGTTTTTACAAACTCTATAATCCCAAAAAACCTTTGAGTTTTCTGTCCTTGGACTCGTTAAAGCACACATCGACAGGCCCATATGGGAACGAACCCTTACTTCTTTCGGTTCGTTAAACAAAGGAAGAGGAACTTGCCGAAGGTGAGTTATATCGAGCATGTGTTATCCTCCTCGAGATCATTAAATCAAAAAGAGGTACTCATCTATCTGGATGGGGGAAAAAATTGAAAGGAGCAAGCCAAGCAGTCTCTTAAGAACATCATCTAGCACTTCTTAGAGTCGCTCTTGAACACGACACTTTGTCACTTTGCATATATCATAATCCGCTGAACATCTGCATTGAGCCAATCCTTCGACTTCCTTTCACTCCTTTGGGTCACCCAATGCAAGTCACAGTATCCATTGCATAGTTTTGGTCCATGTCATTTTTTGTTGTAGTGCCCCAGTGTTCAAGGGAAGTATCTGCCTCGAGAGTCAGCCTTCCCAAATATCTTGCCTCAAAACCTGTGTCGATCCATGTCTGTTCAATCTGCCAATCACGTCTCCATGTCCATTTCATGTCGTTGATGAGGGATACATCAAGGCCCTCCCTCGACGAGTCTATTCCTATCGACTCCAACACATTATCCGGGAATTAGACTTAGAAACCAATTAGTACTTTGGGACCTGCATGCCTCAATGGCAGGCCTCCTCACGTTCGACAATGGGTTTACATCATTGACCCCTGATCGAATGATTCCACGGATGTTCGACCTCAAATCACCTATTCACATTTGCTGGAATGTACTAGGGTACCTTGGGAATCATTAACATTAATGGTGATCTCCCTTGCACTTGTTAATGGTTCACACCATTGACCGGTAATCAAGTGGTTTCTGCCATGTTCGACATCAGGACATCTACTCACATGGTTAGAATCATACCACATTGGGATTGGTAAGAAGACCCTCGGTTGAGTAATCACTTCGATATATGCTTTGCCTAGGCTGTGAAGGAATTTCCATTGGACAAAGAACACATACACTGTAACATAGATCCACTTTGTATTGGTTGTGGCTATGTATTGCCATCTCGTAGATCCACTGTGTATTCTTCATGGCTATGACCAGTCCGAGTCATCAGAGTATAGATCCACACTGTATATTTGGTGGCTATACCCTTTTATAAATACAATTATGGATCCGCAGTGTATTTTATGGCGTCCATATCCTGCTAAGTCTTGATCACCCAAGCATAGGTATGCCTTCCTTTGGTTTTGAAATATGTCATGATATTTGTTGGATGTTTATGTGTAGCTTCTGTTAGGTTCTCCAAGTCTATACCCTTGCTTGGACATCTACAAAGTATTCCAGTTATCAGTTGGCATCTTCTAATTTCATACTTTGGGGGGCATTCTGTTACATGTCAAAATTACTCAGCTGGATAAGTGTTGCATGTTCCTCTCAATTGTCGTAAGTGTCGCATCTTCCTTACAACTTTCGCAAGTGTCGCAAGTTGGTCACAAGTGTCGCAAATGATGATTAGACATACTTCCATGACGAACGACACTAAGAAGACACTTATAACATCTCATATGCTTGATTTGAAGGAGGAGAACTGGTCTACTGAAGTCAAATGACTCTTGACACCTGAAAAGAGCCCTGAAACAGAGGTTATGAGGGGGAGCGCTCCTCTATATCATCTCTAGGAGCGCTGGCACTCCCCTATAATGCTTCAGGGAGTGTTATAACACTCCCCTGCCCCCTCTCAAGGAGCGCTTCTCATCTTGAGAGCGCTGGCGCCCCTCCATGGCTTACCAGGGAGCGCTATAGCGCTCTGATGCCCCTTCTAAGGGAGCGCTACCTAATCTGAGGTAGTAGTTGGCCCATTGAGGAGAATAAGAGGAGGATCTTTTGAGATTAGGAGGAATTTGTGTTCGAATTCTTGGTTTCATCAAGAGATCCCTGATCTAAGGAGAAGGTTCCCAACTTGTTCTAAATATAACTCAAGAGGTTAAGCTCCTCTTAACCTATATAAACGGGCTCTATGATGGTGAAAAGGGGGAAGAACTACTAGTATGAAACTTATGATCTTGGAGAAAATACACAGTCAGCCAAAGGAGAGTGATCAGCGAAGCTGCTGTTATCCAGGTTGTGGATCATTCAGGCAAGGGTTAGATGAAGAGGACTTGAAAAAGATGTCACATTCCAATCTACGATTGTAAGTACTGTTGTCATTATTCTCATCAATATGACACGCTTGGCCTATTTCTTTCTAGTTTGTGTCTAATGTCACATGAACTTATCATTAATTGATAGATATGTTTTCAAGCTAATATCAATAGAGTAGGAAGTGGTTGTATCTTGTTTTGTCCACAGGATCCAGCAAGAAGCAAAGGATCGAAGCACAACTAGGAGCGTGCCGGGACAAACGTCGATAAAAGGTACTTCTATCATCCTTCCTTCTCGTGTGTTAGTTTAGATAGATTTGAAAGGAAATCAGTGTCCATGTTAAGCATTTTCTGTCTAGAGTTAGGGTCAAGCTCTTAGAGGCGATCTACCTGTCCGTAGGGAGATTTTCCTACAACACCCACTGGCATACGGGGGCACTTCTTATTACCCCCCACCCCCTTATCAACAACCATACCCTGTTTCTATGACTCCACCCATCAGTGGGCCACCAACGACACCCCCCATACACCCACCTATTCAAACGAGTTCTAGTACCCCCTCTACCTCAACTTATAGTACTAGCGAAAGCACCACGACTTCCTATGTACCTTACGGATCTTTACCCCCACATAATCTGTACTTTCCATTTCCTGGTCCCCCACAACCCATGGCTCCCCCACATCCTCATGCTAGGGTGAATTTTGTTCAACCCTCACCCGTTCAACAATATCAAAATTTCAAACAGATGAATACGGAAAATCTGACCCATCCGTCGAACAATGCCAAAAAGAAAGGATGAAATAGGAACAACAACAACCCAGGTCAAGGAGAGAACCAACCCCACCAGACCCAACCTACTGTGGGCAACCAGAACCAGTGGAATCAAAACCCCCAGGGGGGCAATAATAATAGGCATCAAGCGAAAAATAACAATACTATTAAAACCAACTTCCCTTGTTCCCTTTGCAGTGAGTTTGGCCATTACACTCATCATTTCCCCCAAATCGCTAATTTCAAATGGTTGAAAGACTCAGGTGGTCTACCCCATCCTCCAGCACCGCCTGCCCCTCAGTAGGCACCACAACAATACATGCAACAACCCCCCCGTTCCATGCTGCAGAATTCTATTCCACACCAGGGTGTGATAAAAATCCAACATGACATGCAGCATCCCCCACCTCAGGTGGGACAGTACCTCAACCGAAACAATCCTGCAGATCACACGATCCTCCTCACTAGTGAGGAATAAATCCTTCTACAAACACGTAATCGTCAGTATCATGCACCTGCTGAGTCTCCTCCCATCCCTCCAGAGACAAACCCTACACCAATGGGACCCCCGTTGGTGATCCCCCACCCTAACACAGAGCCACCTCTTCACATCCCTCGCATCCCATTACGTAGGAATGTCCACAACCCACAGGCTAGGGAAACTCACAATTACAGTTTGGTTGACCAATTAACACAATCCCTAGCTGCCATGTCAGTCTTAGAAGTCCTCCAGACTTGTCCCACTCAACGGAAATCATTACTTTCCACCTTGGGGGCAGTCGACCCCACATATACTCGACTCATTACCTTTGATCTCAACAGTGGAGAAACTCGCCTTCCCGCCTTGATCGCTTTTGAAATCCCAGTAAAAATACAGAACATCACAGTTCATCGGTGTATCATCGATGAAGGTGCATCTACATGCATTATGTCCAAATCAGTATGGCAGAAACTTGGTTCCCCCAAATTCATACCCTCTGCCATTACCTTATGAGCATATCACGGACGACCATCATCTCCTGAAGGGCTCTTCCAAAATGTCCCCATAGAACTCGGGGGAAAAACCATTCTCATCGACATTGAAGTTATCGACGCCCCACTCGATTATAATATCCTGTTTGGTCGTAGCTACATTTACACTATGAAGGCATTTGCCTCTTCCGTCTTTCGCACAATGATGTTCCCCCACAATGGGAAGATCATTACCATTGACTAGGTCTCACATTACGAGCCTAACCCATCTACCAACATCGATAACATTCTTCCTCTCATCCACACGGGTCACGATGCATACCCACTCATCGAGATGGGTCCCAGAATTTTCAAGGATCCATCATTGTTAGGAACTTACCATGGAGCACCACCACTCCTTCATCCTTCCAATCAAGTATGCGTCATATCATCTAACGGAACTCACACAGAGGATACCCTTCCGAATAAGGAGTCTTCTATCATATCTGACGTCCCACTAGTCGCAGAACTTCCCCCTCACGAGCCTCCTGCGAACTAGTCCACGATTCCACCTCTCCACAAGGACATATCCCAGTTTGGGAGACAGTTCCCCAAGCCATCACTCAAATTCCCTTCTTTTACAATCCACCGGGCATCGAAGCATTCTAGGTAGCTGCAATGCTTACCCTACCTAATATGGTGTTAGAAATTCCAGTTTGGTATTTACATCCACCAGAGATGGTCCCTCGACCATCCCTTCCCCCCAAAATGGAAGGAATCCCAATGAAGATTCCCATACTTACTCCCACCATACCCTCTACACCCCCACCCACTAACCCCTCTGCCACAGCTGGGGGTAGGATAAAGAAGAAGGAGCCCACAGCTCCACTTCATCCGCGCATCCAACCTCCTTGCGCACTATGTGAGAAAGATGGACACCAAACCAACAACTGCCCATCTCTACCAGAGTTACGAAATTTGATTCCACTCAATCAAACTCCCCCAAAACTCACAACTATAGCCAATACTAACACTACCACCCCCCATTCCAGTAGTAAAGGGTTGTGAACCAAATTTGCTTGCGCTATATGTTGAAAATATGGCCATTATACCCACCATTGCCTAGCATTTCCACGTTTTTGGCAGACGTTAGCCGCAGTATGCCAAAGCTTCCAAAGAGAACCCAGTCCAGCTACAACAATTACTGACATCCATTATGTCACAACTTCAGTCAATGAACGTATGAGATGCCCTTGCTCTCTATGTGAATCATTAGATCATTTTACATACCAGTGTCCTATGATCATTGAATACAGGCAATGCCAATTGACTTTGCTTCACAGACCCACAGAGTCGATAGTTGACCTTACCTCGTCACTAAAGGTTCATCATGTCATTTCTCCCGAACCTGAGGCCCTTCCAATTCCTCCATGGTTCTTAGACGACTTATCTGAGTATTCACCCCCTAATCCCCCCAACTCTCCCGCTCATTTCCCTACGGAAATTTTACACCCAACTACCACGGGTACTCCTTAGTACTTCGATATTTGGTTTATGTCAAGCGAACCATCACCATCTCCTTGCGTTTTTCCCCCTGCTTCTTCATCACCAGGGGGCAGCCACATGACAACAGTCACCGATATCACTCTTCATGACCCCTTGTATTCTCGTCACTTCCATTGTGACGAGGAAATACTTGAAGAGTTAAACAACCCTGACTACCCATGGGATGCGCTACACCACCACACACTCTTATTTCCACAGGAAGCCTCCACGCCTCCTAACCAACACCCCATCTACGCGGTCGAAACCAAGTATTTTATCCCATCAAGGCCTATCGACTGGTTAAAGAACCCCATTCCTGCCCCTGATTCTTTTGAAGAAGGAAACATGGCCAACATTTTCCCAACCATTAAAATTGACATTTCCATAAAAAATGGTGTCATCGAGGAAATCACCATTGGAGCTGCTTGCACTCCTCAAGAAATCATTTTCTATAAAGCCCTCTTCTAGGAATATCAGGATATTTGTTCCTGGTCATACATGGAAATGCCTAGCCTCGATCCCTCTATCGTCGAACATCTCATCGACACCTGGCCTGACATTACACCAATCCGTCAAAAACAACGACTGCTACACCCATCCAAAGCAACGACCATCAAAGCCAAAATTGACAAATTACACATTGTTGGCTTCATCTACCCCATCACCTATACATCATGGGTTTCCAACTCTGTACCCGTTAACAAAAAACAGGGCACTATCTGCATCTACATGGACTTTCATGATCTCAATCACGCATGTCCCAAAGACAACTTTCCAACGCCTTTCATCGATCAAATTATCAACGATTGCGCAGGCCATGAGCCTCTATCCTTCATGGATGGTTTCTCTGGTTATAATCAAATTCAAATTCACCAAGCCGATCAGTAAAAACCTGCATTCACTACCCCTTGGGGTACTTTTACATATTGTGTCATGCCTTTTGGCTTAAAGAATGCTGGCACAACTTTCCAATGGGCTATGACATACATTTTTCACGATCTGGCTCATATCATCCTCGCATACTTGGATGATCTCATAGCTCAATCCAAGAAATGCACCCAACATCTTGATGATTTGCGAATCATCTTCCAATAGTGTCGTCAGTAAAACATCCGCTTGAATCCGCTCAAGTGTGTTTTCTATGTCACTGCAGGGTGACTCCTTGGCTTCATCGTTTCCCAAAGAGGTATTACCATGGACCCCCTCAAAGTCCAAGCTATCACCGAAATTCCACCTCCTCGGAATTTACGTCAACTTCAGAGCCTACAAGGCAAGGCTAACTTTCTACGGTGATTTGTCCCTGACCACGCCATTCACGCCCATGGTTTCCTTCACTTACTACATAACGACATCCCATTTAACTGGGATGAACATGCCCAACAGTCATTTGATGATCTTAAAATGGCACTCTCCAACGCCCCTTTAATTAGTGCACCTGACTATAATCGTGACTATATCCTCTACGTATCAGCATCAACTATTTCATTAGCAGGAGTTCTCGTTCAGCTAGGTGATGACAACCGTGAGAATGTCATTTATTACGTTAGTAAAAACCTCTCAGGGTCACCCTTGAAGTATAAACATGAAGAGAAACTAGCTCCTACAGTCATCCTCGTAGTCCAGAAACTGCATCACTACATTCTGCTTCGCACAACTAAGGCTTTAGCAGATTCTAACCCGATGCAATACTTGCTCATTCATCGGCAAATTAATGACAAATTTTCTCGATGGATCGTTATCCTTTAGGAGTACGATCTTGAATTTTCAACATCCAAGAGCAAGAAAGCCCTCATTCTCGCTGAACTTGTAATGACCCTCCCCTCTGACACAACTAGTACCCCCGTCAATACCGACTTTCCCAATGAACACCTCTTTTACATCACTTCGGATGATCCTTGGTACGACGACCTCCTTGTTTACCTCCAAACTCAAAAATTCGGTAACCACCTTTCACGAGATGATTGTCGTCGTATTTGCCACCAGGACCCCCGCTACCTCCTCATCGGAGACATCTTATACTGGCGAGGGGTCGACACCATTCTTCATCGATGCCTGACCATCGATGAAGCTGATAGAGTCTTGAACGACTGCCACAGCGGCGCATGTGGGGGCCATCTTTCGGGAATATCCACTGCTCAGAAGATTATCTGAGTAGGTTACTTTTGGCCTACCTTGTTTCACGATTGCATTCATGCCGTGAAATGATGTGAGCAGTGTCAGCTTTACACCAACATATCCGAGCACCACCTGCTCTTCTTCATCCAATCATCACTTCCAGCCTTTTTTGCAAATGGGGCATCGACTTCATGACCTGTAATCCCCCCCTCCAGCAATGGTCACAAATACATTGTTGTCACAGTCAATTACTTCACCAAATGGGTAGAAGCTATGCCCACCTTCAACAACACCGCTGACACTGCAATGCGTTTTTTCTTTAACCACGTCATATCTTGCTTTAGAGTACCACTCCAACTTGTTTCAAATCATGGGAAACACTTCGAGAATGAGATTTTCGTCGAACTCTCCTCTCGTTTAGGATTCTCCCATGAGTTTGCCTAACCATATTACCCTCAGTCTAATGGACAGGTTAAAGCAGTTAACAAGGTCCTCAAGACCATGTTACAGCGCACAGTTAATAAACATAAGACCAATTGGCATCATATGTTATTTTCCATTCTATGGGCTTACCGTACGGCTGTGAAAATAGCTACTGGTTTCACACCATTTCATCTAGTCCATGGGGTTGAGGCCATTCTTCCCATCGAGTGCGAAATTCCCACCTTACGCATAGCAATTGAGCTATTACCCGACACTTCTCCAATGGAGCAGCGTTTGCTAAACTTAGAGTCTCTGGACGAAGATCATCGATCTTCACTATAGAACAATGAGGCAACTAAAAAATGATCAAAGGCTACCTTTGATCGGCATGTCAACCTTCGCTCATTTTGCGAAGGCGACCTCGTCCTTGCTTACGATATCGCTCATGATACCTTTGGCCATGGAAAATTTGAGTCACTATGGCATGGCCCATACATTATCCAACATTGCCTCACCAAAGTCGCATACATTCTGGCCTCGCTCGAAGGCCTCTCCCTCAAAGAACCCGTCAACGGGTTATACTTAAGGAAATTTTATGCTTAAACATAGTCATTCTACTTTAGGTTATTTCTTTTATAGTGTTTTTGATCTTTCTTCACCCATCACGTCTAAACTATCATTTGTGCTATTGACAGATGCTTCCTCCACCAGCCTACCACATCAGTTACGCCAATGGCGCTAGCCATTGGACACAAAATCTTGCTTTGGCCACTTGGGCTCTCTACACCCCCTCACATGAAATGCTCCATTCGAGCAGCATATGTTTGGGTTCAACAACCAACAACCAAGCCGAATACACTGTCGTCATTGGCCTCCTGGCCGATGCCCAACATCATCGTATTCGTCACCTTAGCGTCTTCCTCGACTCTCAACTAGTCGTTCTCCAGCTCAACAATGTGTACCATGTACACGATCCTTGCCTCTTTCGCAAATACCTGCAGGTTAGAATTTTATCTCGACATTTTGATTCCATTACATTTACACATATTCCAAGACAATTGAATCAAATTACAGATAACCTAGCTAATATTGTGTTAGACTGGCATATATCACATCAAGCTACCTCTACACATACATAAACATATCAACAACCTGTCATAGCATATATAGATTAGACATCATCAATACATTAACAAAACACATGTAAACACCACATAGATCTCAAAATGTATACTCATGTGTATATCGAATGGTCTACAGTGCCATCCAAATGTTTACATACAAAAATACAAGTATTTGCAGGCCAGTGAAGCACCTCGGTACAAAATAGGCTCACCAGCCTATATACAAAAATACATCAATACATAGAGCACCACTCAAGGTGCCTCTAGAGCACCACCGCCTGCCCCTCCCTTAGGCGGTGGTTTCCCACCCCCTATTGGTCCCTCCTGCCCCAGAGGTAGTTGTCCGGTCATTGCAGCACCAACTACTACTGCCCGTCGTACCACGAACCACCATGGTGGCGGAATCCTCACACACTGCTCCAGGATGCCCTCATCCTAGATGCGAGACCACATGCCCTTAGGCACGCCCTGTAGCACCGCCTCCAAAAGGTGCATGTCCTCAAAATCTACTGCAGCATATGTCGGAGGGGCATGTGCTGGCCCAACACCAGGGTCATCAAACCGATGTCTCCTCACTGCTCTCTCCGGATCAACAGGCCTCCCCGCGACATCCTCACGCCGACGTATCTCTCCAACCTGCGACCCTCCCCGTGGTGGTATCTCTGGCTCCTGACGAGCCAACACTCTCTGCAACTCCACCTCGCGCTTGCGAGGTGCCACATCTACACATACAAACAAACAAAAAATAGTATCAGTATCTATATCAAACATCGATATCATGCTATCTCACAAAAACATACATATCAAAATCATCAACATACCTCGACGGTCAAAAACCTCCCCTGGAGGTAACACCATATCTGGATCCTCTCGGAAGTCAACCCCAACATAGGGGTACTGCAATATCACCTGTGGCATCTGTCGCCACACCTGCACCGCGTCAGCAGTAAATAAGTGGCCGCCCTTGCCACCACCATGGCGAAGAAAAACAGTCGACCATCACTTTAGTCATAGCTCTCATTCCCCAGTGGCACCCAATAAAATCCTTGGGCACAACATAGGAACCCTCTCCAAAAATCAAGCCACCAGGATAGACCCGAAGGCAAACTCTCCAGTATCCGTGGACCGACAGTGGTCTAGCTGCCCTACCATCCTGACATGCAACGTAAGCCCCTAGGTGAAGTGCTCACCGACCAACACTCTCTCCATCACAATCAGTTGGCCACCACTGATCCGTTGCATCGCCAGAGACCCATAAACTCTCACAATCATCACTGCTATGCAGTGATGTGTTAGGGCATCCATTGCCCCAATGCTCACGACAGTGTCAGACATAAAGTTTGACCTCGAACAGTATCTCTTGCCAACTGTCACTAACGACACATCCCTCAGTAACACCGGCTCCATCGGTAGGGGCGTTCCCTGAAATGGGAGCCCATTCAAAAAGTACACATCCTCCACCACAGTGAAGGCAATCTGCTCTCCCCGCACTATGAAGCAATGCAGGTCCAGACTCCACATCCGGATAAGAAACTGCAGGAGATACTCCTGCTCTCGTATCAACGGGCACTCAAAGAACTTCAACATCCCATAGGCTGCCAAAGTCACATGTACACCTAGCTCCTCAATAGCCATGGCGTCTCACAGCTGGGACCAATCTTGCTCTCGCCAACCAACTGGCATCATGCACAATGCTCACCTACAACCACATACAATAGTCCTAAGTCATCCAAATGGACCATAAACAACATTAAAAAGATAAGTTTACACCTGTCAACCTTGCCTCCAAGGTGCAGCTGTTTAAACCCACAGGCGTGCACAAGTGCACACATGTTCACTCCACATGCGTGCATGTATGCACGCCTATTCATTACACAGGCCCGCACTCAGACGCGCCTGTCCATCCTACAGGAGTGCATGTGTGCGCACCTGCTCAACTTACAGGCACGCACATAGTGCGTGCCCTTTACGCCCTTACCAGTGCCCCCATGCGCACCTATCCAGTGGGAAAGCACACACATGTGCGCGCCTACTTTCGGATCGCCCGTGCACATGGGGGCCCACACTCATCAAACCCTCTGTACGACCCTCTATACAGCCCCTACCCAAAAAATGAAACCCTAATTCTATGGAGGATGATCAAACCACTAACCTGAAGCTTGCTGGTCCTCTATCAGATGCCTTGTCCTCCCAAAATCTCCAAAATCTCCTTTGAATACTTCTCATCCAGTCACTATAGCAGCAAGTACAAATGAGGTGTCAATGTGGGCCCTACAGCTATATATAAGCCTTTTTGCCAAACTTCCACTCACCATTTCGGGAGCTCCAGGTGTTCATTTCTCAATCCGTCTTCAGCCATGGGATCATCATCCCATCATCTACATCACGATAGTCCCTGGGCCTCTTTTCATCCTGAGCCCTTGGGACACCATTTTTCATACCCTAACTAGGTACGCATGCGCATATTCAAAATCATCAAATACATGCTCATATATTCGATTCTCTTCAAATATTGTTCATGTCGGGTATTTGGTTTTCATGTGTGCAGGTACTTGGTCATCATACATCAACACAACGCCTTAAGGTATATACTCAGTACTGGCATGTAGTCATTCCCTCTGAATCTCGCTTACATTTCCAGTCACACCCTCTGACATTTGCCTCTAGGATCCCCATTTCCGGCTCTACAGTACCAACACCTCAATTTTCATCTTCGGTACTGTCACCCGGTAGCACTCTTACCCACATGAGTTGTCCCATTCATAGCACCCTTTTGTGATTTTGACACTCATGTTGTTTTTCAAAAACCTTTAGGGATGGGAGTCCTGATAGTCTTACATCATATCGTGAATCAGCGACATACTGCTTCTCCTCATTTTTCTAGCTTTCCCAAAGGACTCCCAGATTATCTCTTCATGGTTCTATTGTTGGACTGCACTTTCGCAGTATCATGAACCCTCCATTTCATCCACAATCAGTTTGCCCATCTCCAAATTTCCATTCATTTCACCTACCTCATATAGAAACCCACCCATGGGGCCCCCACCCTCCACCAGTTCTCTGAGCAAATTGTACCTTACCCGGGCCAACCATCTCACATTAGGGCACCCATTTCTATATTTGTACACTTATCCCAAATTATTATTTATTTATTGTACAAACGCCTTTGTTTCCAGCAGTTACATCACCTTTTCATCATCACCTTTGGCGACCTTCTTCCCTTTTTTGGAAAAACACAACCCATGTCACCCTTGGTTGGGGCACTACTTATCATTTACTCTTGATGACATTGTCCATATCTTCAGAGTACCCTACAGGCCACTTATCTCTTCCCTCTGAGTTTATTCACTTTGTCCCAACTCTGGCACAACTTATCCCCTGTCTTGCTGTCCCCCTGACACTTGACCTCATTGAATGGTTGCGGCCACTTTTATCTCACATATACTCCAACCAAGGGCAGTCTTGAGTCTTCCTACATATTAACTTCATCCATGTACCTCCTCCACTTCCTAACCTCACCTAGTAGATTTCACGAAGCCATTTTCTTCTGGGAGTCGCGTCCCCCTTTTTGTCGACATCAACACAGTTTTCCAGAAGGGAGACAATATCTTGATTCTCATTACCCATCCAATGAGAGATCTCGGACAGCACAGGGAGAACCAAAATTGCTCCCTGCTGTCGTTGACCCCCATAACATTCGACGTCAACACTTTCTCATGTTACGGTGGGTCTTACTTTGTGACTATTGCAGTCAGTTCTTTTACTTTCCGAAGACCTCTGAACTTGGCTAGGCTATCAATGCCCACAGAATCCATGATACTTCTTACAATTGTCATTGCCTACTATTCAAAGTAAGTTCATCCACATAATTGTCTTCTGCCTTTATCACGACTTCCCTGGAGGGCATTGTAGTACTCTACACCAACACTTCATTCCTCTTTTTTAGTTACATGACACGAGCATGGGGCATGCCCATCTCGTTTGTACACAGTTTATTTTTTACACACCTCATGGAAGGTTGGGTTCTACCGGTTCCTTTTTCCCTCCAACGGATCACTCTGGACGATCCCACTATTTCTCTCTCTTACAAAAACACTCTCAGTAGAAGAAACATTGATGGATTTCGGCTATACATATGATCCTAACCTCATCCATCAGGGGGCATCTGTTATCATTGAAATTTCATTCGCAAATGGTTACAAGAATTCAACATCGTCAAATAGTTATGAAGTCATCGATGGACCTGAATTAACACAAAAGCATTCATAAAGGGTCAAAAACTATACAAAATAGTGAAAAATTGAAGGGCGCTATGAAGACACTGGGCGCACACGCACATGCGCGAAACAGAAACACAAGATTCGTGCACATGCGCGACTGTTGTCGCAAAAAGATGCACACTTGAGAAACAATGCATTTATGATAGTGGTCGGCCTCCCACCCACTTCTGGTTCATCTTCCAAGCTGATTTGACACTCAAATCTGGATTGGATTCGACTGGATGGCTGGTCAAAGACCTAGAAATGCCCTAATTAGCCTCTTTACACACTACAAACTAGTTGAACAATAGCTCAAAGGAATGCTATAAAAAGGCCATGGATACACTTCATTTTTCAAGGAATTTCATAGCAAAGTTATGCTGTCATTATTCTCTTGAGGACTCTTCTATCCTTGCCAAGAGTATACTTGCATCATTGCTTTGGGCAATCCATCTCACCCCTTGAGTGGATTAGCAAAGAATTCTTTCACCATTTTCATTTCCTTTTTCAAAGTTGTAAGAAGAGCTTACTTGTGGGGGTCCAAGAGCCCTCCCTTGGAGGAAGAAGGGACTCATAGTCCCTTTGCTTCTCGATGTTTTCTCTCACTAATATCATCCTTATCATTGGTGACATGGGTCTCATTGTTTCTTTTGTCCTTATATCCCTATGTTTATAAATTTAGTTGTTGTTTTATTTATTAGTTTAATTCTTAGTTGTTGTTTTATATTTATTTTTCTAACCCTTTTCCTTGCAGCTGTCCTGCTCAGCAAACCCAACTGAGCTTGCAAGCACCTCTATTTTGCTCACTAAGGTGACGAAAAAGGCACAACACTTTGTTCTCGCAAATCACTCGTCACTTGGACAATTTTCACGGAAGAAATGATAGCACACTATGAGGATACGAGGAGCAATACCTTCTTTAGCCAATTGATAAATCTCAAGCAAAAGGGTTTAGTTACCGAGCACATTGAGAACTTCCAAAGATTGAAT